>JBAMBO010000583.1:0-337918 GCA_037044535.1 Lordiphosa magnipectinata | reverse complement strand
AACAAAATTTATCATTTTTTTTTTAAGTCGGGGTTAAGTGCTACCAGGCCCACCTTTTCCCAAATATAGCCCAACGGTATGTACAACTTAATGTATAATTAATGTCTGAAATTTCAGAAAATTTCCTATAGTGCATGGTCTTGGACACTCTCACAAGATGGCCGCAGACGTGCACATATTCAGTTTGTAAAATCTAAAGTTTAACAATATATATAGTAGTAGTAGTAGTTATTTTTCAATTTTATAACATGTGTTAACTAAATGCACGTAATGACTTTAATAGAAATAAATAATGGTATGCTTCTGGGCATGGCAATTAAAGCCGTCAGCCCATACTTTCCTTAAGTGGTCCACAATACTCCATTTTCCGTTACTACACTTGACTTCGATCGTTCACCGTCAATGGTGCGTAGAGGACCCCTTGTAGGAAATTAACTAAATAGATTGATATTAACAATAATTCAAAAATTAACAATATAATACATTAGTTGAGGTTACAGAATATTAACTAATTAACATTAAACATTTCAAAATTCGTTACAAATAAAGTTGACACTCACGTTTAAAAAATCCCCTATAAACTCCTGCCTATATTTGGTGGCCTCCCTGAGATATGAGATTAGAGAGGGCCAGTTGGACCCGTTCATTAATTCAAGCATTTCCCTTTTCTCTAGAGTCCATTTGCCGAGGTGCAGTACACGGTGCTCACCTAGAATTGGACATCGCGATATGAAATCATCTTCTCTTTGATCCATATTGCATAGAGTGCATCGGCTTCCGTCGCTCTGTGTGGCATATAATTTAGTCTGAGCACTTTAGTTGTTGCACGAAAAATAAGCGATATTGCATATGTGTTCACATCATCCCTAAAAGAATTCCGTTCACTTAGTTTGTACTCTAGGCGCTTGTATGTGAATCGTGTATCACTCTCCAGCGTCAATCTTCTGTAATAGTTCTGTTTGCCACGCTTACCAAGTTCTGCTGTCATTTGAGTATGTACTTATGGAAACAACATCTCAGCGACCGATTTTCAGAGCTATTTCCAAAATCTACTGAGCCCAGTACAAACTGCAGCGGATATTATTTTTGTGAGGACCTTTGTAACAGATGATTTGTTGGATATGCACATAACCAGGACCGAAATATTGAAAATACTGGATCATGTAAAGCTAAACAAAGCACCAGGAGAAGATAGAATACCATATGAATTCTATATAAATGCCCCGATGGCCTTCATAGACTCACTGGCTGTAGTGTATAATGACATGCTGGACACAGGAAGAATTGAAGAAACTTGCACATCGAGTGTCGTATTCCCAATTTTCAAAAAAGGTGACCCAAACCTGCCACAAAATTACCGAGGGATTTCCTTTATAAATTGCATAGCGAAAGTTTTTATGGGCATTCTGAACAGTCGACTAACAAATTGGGTTAAGTGTCACGACAAATTAAAAGAGTATCAGGCCGGATTTCGAGAAGGGTATTCGACTGTGGACAACATATACAACTTAATATCCATAGTGTATCTGAAACAAGAGGAGAGAAAGATAGTATACGCCTTCTTTGTCGACTTTCGTGCTGCGTTTGATAAAATCCCAAGGAAGCTTTTGATGTACAAATTATATTCGATGGGAGTCTCGACCAAATTCCTAAATGTGCTGGAGGAGATTTATGCAAACACGAATGTGGCAGTCTGGACAGGCACGGAGCTATCTGGTTATTTCGAAACCAATATCGGAGTGAGGCAGGACTGTCTACTGTCGCCTCTCTTGTTTGCGCTCTTCCTAGACGATCTCCATGATAGCATAGGTGGCGGCCTAACAGTGGAAAGTGAAAATATACGCCTTTTATTATATGCGGATGACATAGTTATAATGGCTGATGAAGTCATTGTACTGCAGGAAATGATCGATCGCCTGGAAATTTATTGTCAGACTTGGAATATGGAAGTGAATATGGCCAAATCGGAAATAATGGTATTCAGGAAAGGAGGGCGCCTTGCAAAGAATGAAAAGTGGACATTTCAGTGTGAACCCATAAAGATTGTACCTGAGTACAAATATCCACTTTAAAGTTCAAGAAGCATGTTAAAGCTAGAACTGCGGCTGCAAAGCTAAGCATCAACATAACCTGGAAGAGCCTTCTCGCCAAAAACAATGTCTCCGCTGAAATGAAGTGGAAAATTTATGAAGCCGTGTGTAGGGCAATACAAGCTAACGGAGCGCAAGTCTGGGGCTATGGCCAACATGAGGAAGTGGATAAGCTGGAAGCCTTTTTCATTAAGCGTATCTATAACCTGCCACAAACAACGCCACACTATTCACTTGCTCTAGATACGGATAGATACGGTAGCAGATTCTACATGCTGGACCAGCATCTTCGGTATATTTACAAAACTCTGTTTATATATGATAGCCATAGGTTGCCACGAATCCTGTCGCAGTTGGTATTGGATAAAAATGTATTCTGGGTAAAAGAGCTATTCACACTGAGCTCATTGCATAACATAGAGTGGAACTGGGGCAACGAAACCTTATGGAATGTCAATCGCATTGCACTATTAGCGGAGCTTAAGAGACACAGACTTACAGAACTTGTGCAGCAAAAATTAAGAAGTGAATGGAGAATTTACCGAGAACTTGACCATACCGTCGGCAAAAAATATGCACAAGTAGATACCCGGGCAGTGTCATGGATTATTAAGGCAAGAAGTGACATGATACTCTTAAATGGAAACAGATTCATTACAGGACCAACTAATAAATGCGAATTGTGCAACACAAATGAGGTAGAGGACATAAATCATTTTCTGGATAGATGTCCAATACTACGAGAGCACAGAATTTTATGTTTTAGTCAACCTGTCTTAAACCCAACTCAGATTAGAGACATTTTAAATGATGCGAGCGACACTAATTGGAAGGGCTTAGTAGAGTTTCTGCAACAGGCCACCCAGTATAGGAAACGGATTTTGGCGGAATATTTTTAAAACACAACAACACAAATAATATAAACTAAAGAAATTTGGTGGGCCCCTAATCCGACACTAGGTCCCAACGATCCTGTATCTCGCGACGAGCGGGGAAGTAGGGTGTAGTAAGACTTTTTGTATGGTATCTAGGGAACCCTCAAATAAAATAAAACAAAACTCAACAAAGTAATAGAAGCGAATTCTCCGACTGACGACATATAGTCATAGTCGAGTACTATTTAAAACCTCTAGCAATTAGATATGTTACATTTTCTTTTGAATTTTTTTGTACAAATCATGTGTATAATTGGTTTTAAATAAATTTATTATTATTATTATTATTATAGTTAAAGTGCAGCTGTAGGGTGTATTGGAACAGTGTAGGTATTCCCGTTTCAATGTATGTATATGGCGTAGTTCGGGTTGTTTAGAGGCAGGTAAAAGATCTTTTTAATGTAGAAACGAAGCAATCGCTCTACATTCTCGAATCGGCTAAATCTCCAGACTGGGGCCGCATAACACATAATTGCCCTGGATGTGGCTAAAAACAGTTTATATTTGGTGCTGTTGTTGACTTTCTTCTTCCCAAGCAGATGCATGCCAGGTGCTATTAATAGCGACGTCTTGCGTCTGTCAATTTCTGTGCCAAATGTTTGTTAAATGACATATTTGAAGTCAGTAACACACCTAGGTATTTGTACTCATGTACTGTTTCTAGCAACACCCCGTCTAGTGTTTATTCGTCCGCTCTGGCTCTTCGTCCTCTTCCATCCTTTATTGTTTGACTTCTCGATATTTATCCGAAGACACCACGTCTGACAGTACCAGTACTAAGAGCATCAATCATTTGTTGCATCATCTGTGGGGTTTTCGCCAATAGCACCATGTCATCGGCATATATGAGCACCTTAATGCGTTGAGATCCGAACTCTACACCTCCGGGAAGATTCGCAACAATATCATCCACATACATGGCAAAGAGTAGTGAATTCAACAAGCATCCATGCTTTACGCCTAAGTTCGTTTCAAACCATACGGATAGTTGGTTTTCAGTCCATACATTGGTTTTATTTAGACTATAAAGGCTTTCTATTATTGCAATGAATTTGGTCCCAGATACTCCAGCATTGCTTAGCTTTAGATAAAGACTGCGCCTGTCGATTGTATCGAATGCAGCTTTGAAGTCAACAAAAAAGGTGAACATTTTCTTCTTTTCGCCCAGGAACTGTTTGGCAATCGACGTCACTGTCTACAGTTGAGTAGCCCTCTCTGAATCCGGCTTGGTATTCCCCTAGGATATCGTGCGTCTTAACCCAGTTTGTTAGGCCGCGCGAATTCGTTGTCGTGCCAAGGCTGTATTTTGTGTGTGTGTGTGTGCACTCTGAGAGGATTTCAATTGTGGGTATAGATCCGGGTTCTGTTGCTCTGCTTACAATAATTTCCAAATTTCCCACATACCTGCGGGCACCTTTATCTGACCATCGCATCTTTGGCAGAAGCTCGCTTTTCTCCTCCTGCACTTGCCTGTTGTTCCCAATCTGAACATCCACGCTTATTGGCATGTAATCCGAGTATATCTCGCTTTTAACTTCCATGTCAATTACATATTGATGCCATGCGCCGGTAATCAGACAATAGTCAATTGTTGAAGTAGCTTGAGCTCTTATGAATGTAAAGCTTCCTACACGGTCGCTCCTTGTTCTACCATTGAGGACTGTCATATTAAAGGTCTCACACAGTTCTATTAATTTCATAACAAAATATATATATAAATAATGAAGACATTCATAACTCCCACATAGCTGACATGGTGTCGCCATCTTTTGCTTGTTTTTTCTAAATTGATATTCCCTATAGTTATTGTAGTTGTCGATTTGCCAGCATGCGCTGTAATAAGCGCCGCCTACAAGTAGGCAATACAAAATGTGCAGCGGATATTGGCTTGCCACCCGCACAGAAGTAGGCAACACTAAATTGAATTATGCTCAACTCCACACACCCACACATTTCCCTCTCACTCTCACCCACACTCAAAAGAGCACCTCCTACGCTTCCATCCATCCTTCCCACAGCTGCGCCAGGGCGACGCATTAAATTCAACTTAATTAAATTGTAATTGGATCTATTTTTTCTCTCTCTCTCTCTGTCTCTGTCTCTCTGTCTCTGCTGTGTCTTCTGGCCCTTAGTAGGAGAAAGCCACAAACAAACTGCATGATGTCTCTGTGACGGACACGTGCCAACCGAAGGTTGGTGGTTGGTGGTTGGGGGGGGGGTTTGCTTTGGTGGTTGATGATGTTTTTGATAAGCTCAAAGCGCGAATGTCTTTAAAGTTGTGTGGACACGCTTCCACCCCCTCCCCCTGGCACGCCACACCCACTTCTTGTTTATGCAACGAAACTAATTTAAAGTGCTTCACGCGGCGGTCCCTTAATCCGGGGACGTTTGGTGTGTGATAACTTTGTTAAGTTGTTGATATCGCCGCCAAATATATGGGATACAAAATAATAATAAACAATCTACTTGTAATTAAATGACAAAATGCCACGTGACCGAAGCCCAATAAGTTTGACTCGTTTTGCTCTCATCAAGTCAATTAATTGATCAGTTCAGACTTTACTCAGAACCAATTCAATTCGTCAGCCATTGCTGTCAACCTAACCACAAACATCCTGCTGGCCCAAGAAGGTGATCCACCCACACTTACAGGCATCTACCTTCTGCTGGTGGTGCCTCATTATGCCATGTGGTCAAACACAACAAAGTATGTCCGTCCCGTGATGCGGTTGAACAACAACAAAAAAATACAAAGTAATTCTCATATCCGTGTTAAATTTAAGGCTTCTCTCACATACCAACTGTGAGCTTGGAATTTGTGTTATAATTATTAGCTTTAGGAGTCCAGACAGGTGGCCTGGGAAATACCCGCATATCCGATTATGAGAAAACGTTGGTTTTCCTCATTTCCGTTTGCAATTGCGTCTAAATTCCGTTCTTTGTTTGATTTTGTTCTTTCCTTTCCCAAAGAAAAGCCGACAACCCCGACCTTTCGTAGCACACACACACAATTCGCCAGAAACTGCACCAAATAAACAATAGCGCGCCACGCGGTAATCACAAATATTGACATTTCCTTTCGTTTACGAACTCAACGCGGTAACTTTATACACAATTCACAAAAATTTTCCACGAACAATAGCCACGCTTTCATCAATAAACTAGTTTTTGTTCCATTGGTTGTCTAGATTAGCGAGGGAACCAGAGAAAGAAATAAAAAGGCGATCAGATTACCTTAGCCGGCAGTTCACACGCTACTTGAGAAAGCTGGCAATTATTTTTTTGGGAGGATAATTGGGGCGACTGGTCAAATGGTCAGCTGAGGGTCATCATGCTGGTGGCATTTTGGATATAGCCCAAAAAGTACTTTAGCTTTTATTTAAAGACTAAAAACCGGGAACCCCCAATTCGGAACTGGAAACAAATCTTATTTGAATTTTATGAGAAACGTTTTTCAAGAAAAACCAAACTGTTCTTAAAATGACGAAACAACTAAGCTGTATATACACTCAGAAAAAAATTCGTTATAAATCTTCGTCCCATTCGTTGACAAAAGTAGAGTAATTCCGCTTTTTCTTGAACCGTAAACAGCGGGTGTCATATTATAAACATTTTGTGTTCACTTAATGAACGGCTTGGGCATGTCTTAACCAAGGCTGTAAACCAATCCGGACTCGAACTCCTAAGAACCGGTTCGGTTCGAGTTTTTTGGGTCCGACGAACCGGACCATGAACCGAACCCCTAATATTTTTGACTCCTCGAACCTGAACCCGAACCGGACCACTTTTTCAAAAAATTACACACACACACAGGGAAACAGAAATTACTTGTAATCTGACTGCTATCATTCAAGAAGTTGGAGAACTACGACATTTCATTGATTGATTACAGCAGCAGGAGAACTTTTAAATGACAACTGCAGAGCAGAAAACGATTGCAACTTTGAAGAATGTAATGTTGATGAAGGTTGCCACAGTGAATCAAAAGCATTTCTTGAGTTGTAGATTGACCAACTTACTTTAATAGGTTCGCTGGAGAAATCTATAATTGCAGTTTGTTGTGCTGAACACACTCTCAATTTAGTAGTTAACGAGCTTGACATTAGTAAAGTTCTCACACGAAACACCGTAATCACACTATATGCAGTGAATGGAAAGGTACTCCATTTTCTTACCTCGGTAATGTACAAGGTAAATGTCAAAAAATATATCTAGGTAAGGTAAAAGGTATCGGGAATTCCCAGTAAAGGTACAAAAAATGTACTCTAAAATTTTAAAGCATGGTTCAGCATTTTTCATTTGTAATGAATATTAAAAACATAACAAACCAAATTTACTTCATTACAAACATTTTTAGAGTCATACTGAAAGGGCTTAAATACAAATACACTGCCCGCCACTTGAATGGGACACCTCTAAAGTCGATTTTCTATAGTTAATTGCTGCTAAACCAAGCCATCTAGGAAAATAGTTTTTGTTTTCTTGTAAAGTTTATTTAAATGTAGTAATTAGACGAAAATTACAAAATTATTCAAAAGTTAACAAAAGTGAAGTAACAAATTTTGGAGTCTTCATTTTGCACCACTTGAATAGGACACTTTATCTAAAAACCATTTAAGAATATTTCAATCCTTTTCAAATAACAATATTACTTAAATAAGAAATTACTAACATGTTTTTAAACCAAAAAAAGTTTTTAATAGAGTGTTGAGCCTCCTTTTTTCTCCAAAACCTCACACATTCGGTCTGGAAGGGATGCATACAATATACCCAACCCAAATAATTCAACGATATCGAGCCCCATGCTAATTTGATAGCTGCAATTAGTTCGGGAACGCTCGAATATTGCTGACCTGATCCATATACTTCACGTGTTAGCCATCCCCACACATTCTCAATGATATTCAAGACCGGTGAATAGGGTGGCCAGTTTAATAACTCCACGTTTTGGCTCGCTATATACGATTTAACAATCCGGGCCGTATGTATAGGGGCATTATCATGTTGATAAATCCATTTTAGATTTGCAAAAAGAGTTTGGAAGTGTGGAAAGGCCTCTTTCAATATACCATTATAACACAACGCATTCATGGTGGTTGGAATAAATTTAAGCTCACAGGTGCCATAATAGGAAATGGCCCCCCATACCATAATACCTCCAGCACTGCTGTGCAACTTATCAAGATGGTGTAGTTCTTTTCGAAGATCATGAAAATATTAGCTGTAGCCATCGGGGCCCTCCAAATTAAACTTTTTTTCGTCCAAAAAGACAAAACGTTGCCACTCCGAAGTCCAGGCGACATGTGCGCGTGCGAAATCAAGGCGTTGTAACTTCCGAGCCGGGTTAAGAGGTGGCATCTTCTTGATTTTTAGTCTCTTCAGGTGTGTAGCATTATTAATAACACGACGCATGGTTGTCAAACATGCTTTAACGTTGCATTTTTCCCTTATCTTGGCCAAAGAGTCGTGCGAATTGGAAGCTTCTCTTAATATAAGTCGCTTGTCCGCGATGGTAAGCACACTGTGGGTGCGGCCCTTCATGTTTTTACCATAATTAGCCTCATTATTTAAAAAATTTGTTATGGCGTGACGGCTCCTGTCGACTTTTTTTTTTGCTATTTTGGCAATAGAAAGGCCAGAATCCTTGTAAGCTTGGATTTTTCCTTTCTCCGACTCAGATAATGAAGTGCCACGCCCCATTTTAATTTTTTTTAATTTTATATACACTTCAATTAAAGCAAAAAGTTTAAGTAAACCAAAATTTGTGTGCACGTGTCAACGATACCGACCAAATAAAATTCACGTTCTATTCAAGTGGCGCAAAAATTCCATTGAATTTTTGCGAATACTCGCATAAAGTGCAAACAACTTTATAACGGTTCTATTTCAAAATTTGTAATATACCAGAAAGAGCGAAGAATGCTTGCACAAAGATAATATGCAAAAAATACCGTTATTCTACCATTTGGTTTTCGAGTTACGAGCAGTTTTGAAGAGAGCATACAGGGTGACCTATTCAAGTGGCGAGCAGTGTATAACGTTTAAAATTTGAATATTTTGATTTCATATGATGTTACATTATTAAAATGTTTCTTATTAACTATCTTGCTATTTTAACATAACAAGAGTTTTGAATATTTCTTCACCTAGTCTGTTTTTTGGTGTAAGTATTTGGCCTCCATTGAGAGAAGCTTGGCTCTGGCCCTCCTGGAGGTGCTGTTTGAGCCAATTTTACATTTACATTTGGCCTCCACAGCTAAAAATTCTTTCAACTATACAAAAACATTACAAATACTTGTATACTTAAGTATACATTCTAAAGATTTGGTATTATCGGCAAAATAACTAATACTTTGGCTTTCGTTGATTCGTAGGATGATTAAGTATTGAGGGGTGAACCCTCTAGCGAAAAGAAATTGAAATATATGATATATAAGCAACATTGTTTTGCGTATACAAATTCGCTAGAAACTGCTGGTATAGACTGGAATACAAAAAGACAATTTGGTGCAATAAAATGCGATCATATTTACATAAGTACGTGTGTATGTTTGTTACAGATTTTTGTGCTCATATGTACACACCTGATCATATTAATAGGTACACACATCAACTCTGACTTTAAGGTAACAGAAAACAGTTTTATTCATTGTTAAAATTTGTTCTCATTGGTTCTTAAACTATTTGTTTTTAATAAAATAAACTTAATTGTAACATAGACTAATAATATAACATAGGTTAGGTTAGGTTGCAATGGTTGAAATGGGTGAGAATCCCATTTCATCACTTAGGCCAATGAAGGCCCGTTGTGTTACCATATAACCCTTTCTACGCTGCGATCGTAGAGGGAGGGTCTTTCCCGTTAAACCATTTAGAAAATATCACAAATTTGAGTAGAGAGCCTAGATCTATTTCAGAGATGTCTGACAGATCGTTTAGAAAGGGACGACCCAAAACTGTTAGTCGCCTTCTGCTAAGAGCTGGGCAATGACAGAAGAGGTGTTGTACACTCTCCTCCTCGTCCACTGAATTGCAGCTTCTACAGAAGTCATTGTGTCTGATGCCGAGCCTAGCGGCGTGTCTACCTATTAGGCAATGTCCAGTAAGGGCCCCTACTAGTAGGGAAATATGCAGTCTTTCTAGACGGAGTAACGCCCTAGATTTTTTAATACTAAGAGTAGGCCATGTAAGCCTAGATACTTCACATGTGTGTATTGTTTGCCATCGATTCATGGTTATTTGATGGGTAGTTTCCTTTGTTTGTAGCTTAAAGGTCGCAAGAGGCACCCCTATGTTGCTCTTATCCGGTAAGAGCTGAGTGGTGGTGCCAAGTCTGGCGAGGTGGTCGGCCATCTCGTTGCCTTCAATGTTGCAGTGTCCAGGCACCCAAACGAGATTAATTTCGAAGTGCTGAGCCATCTCATTAAGAGATTTGCGGCACTCCGTGAGAGTTTTGGTATTGTTGATATAACCGTCAAGGGCTTTTAATGCAGCTTGACTATCTGAAAAAATGAATACTTTACTTCCTTGGATTGCGAGGGTTCCCAGAAGGTTGGTAGCCTCCTGGATGGCTACAACCTCTGCTTGGAATACACTACAATGGTCAGGAAGCCGAAATGAAGTTTCGATCCCGAGCTCTGGACTGAAGACTCCTCCTCCTACCTGTCCACCCAGTTTGGAGCCATCAGTGTAAAAATTTATGGCATTCGGTTTGCAGTGAGGTATTGAGTTCCAGTCCAGTCGACTCGGTATGGTGACTTTATACATGGTGGTAAACGTTATTGTTGGGATGCAGTAGTCAAGCGTTGGCGGTTCCGCCACTTGATGCAGAAGTATAGAGGAGTGGCCAGAGTTACTATCTTTCCAGGTACCGCTTTCTCTCAGCCTGAGAGCGGCGTTACTGGCGATTTCTCTACCCAGAAGATCTAGAGGCATAAGGTGTAACATTATGTTAAGTGCATCTGTTGGGGTTGTACGCAATGCACCAGTCATGCATAATGCAGCACTACGTTGAACTTTGGTTATGGTTCTGAGGACGGAAGGTTTCCCCAGAGCCGTCCACCATACGATGATTCCGTATAGTAGTACTGGACGTACAACGGCTGTGTACAGCCAGTGTACTATTTTAGGGGAAAATCCCCAAATAATATAACATAAAAGAGATCATTTTGTGTGTTCAGATACGTTTTCAGTGTGATCATAATAATAGGTACACTTCATGTGTTGGTAAGAAAAAAAATTTTAATTTCCATTTTGTGTTCTTTTTTTTTAGGTAAATTAGTATTTCCTAACTTAGTATCCAGTGTATCCACCTCTATTTTTGACCACTACTGCTATTCTTTTTGGTATACTTTTAATAAGAGACTGGCAGGTCTCTACTGGTCTCTCATACCACAGTTTTTGGACACCTTCCCATAATTTTTGTTTATTTGAAAATGAATGCTTTGCCAATTTCTTTTTTAAGTCTCCCCACAAGTTTTCAATGGGGTTAAGGACCGGGGGATTGGCTACTTCAGAACGTCAACTTTTTGGTTCTCGAAAAATTTAGATAACAGCCTTGATGTGTGTTTAGGATCATTATCTTGCTGAAATACCCAACGTAATGGCATATTTTCCTCAGCATACGGTACCATAACTGTTTCCAATATGGATTTGTACTCTTCAGCATGCATTTTGTTCGTAGTCTGATAAATTGGACCTACGCCGTACCAGGAGAAGCAACCCCATACCATTCATTATATTGCCACCTCCATGTTTGACTGTTTTTTTTTGTAAACCGTAGATGGAATTCCTTTTTATTAGGGCGTCGAACATTCCTTTCACAGTCATTCCCAAACAAATTAATCTTGGTTTCATCGCTCCATAATATGTTTCTCCATTTTTTCTCCCCGGTGCATCCTACCCAGTCTTTTTGGTCCCTTGCTAAAGTTTGCCTCATGGTGATATTTTTTTTGCGCATAAGTGGGACTTTTCTGGCAATTCTTCCTGGTATGTTGGCATCTTGTAGTCGTCTTCGGATAGTTGGAGCACTAACTGAATTCCCAATTTCGGCTGCAATAGCCTTCAATGACTTAAATGGGTCCTTTTTGCTTCAAGTTACTATGTAGTGGTCAAACGTTTCTGTTGTTTTTTGTGGCCTTCCGCGGGTTTCCTGTCTTGGTTTTCTTTCTAATGCATTTTTAACAAAATTATGAGACCTGTTCATTAATTTGGCGATGGCTCGTATAGATTTGCCTTCTTTTCTCAGACTAAGAACCAATCGAGCTTCTTCTTTAGTACAATGAGAATTTCGACCCATTTTTTCTAAAAAAAATAATTATTTAATTCTCTGTATTGACAGGAGCTATACTTAATTTACCTTTAGTTACCAAAAGAGCTCACTGATTACAAAATTATTCACTTGATACTTGTGAGAAACTGAGACTGTACCTATTATTATGATCAGGCGAAATGTGTGGTGGACTCGCAATTTATAGAAAAGCTTTGATATACGGGGCAGCCCCTCTTTCAACTCTTTGTCACAGTGTGGCCAGACATTGACAACAATAAAAAACCAACAATTAAAAAGTTGTCAACACTAAAAGTACGAAAAAACCATCTATTATTAAAAAATTCCGGTGTGTACCCATTAATATGATCAGGTGTGTACATATATTGTATAAATACTCATCTTGAAATGCTTGTTTAAATTTCCAGTAGATTTTTCATCTAACTTAATAGTTTTGTTTACACAAAGTTGACATTTGCCATTCGTGTTGATAAATGTTCCATTCATGATCAGCGGTAAATCTTTGTTCCCTTCATTATTTAGTGACTGACCACAAGTCAGTCATTGGTAAAAATAATAAAGTTTAAATTTTACAAAACAATGCTGCGCATTATTAGTCTGTTGTTTTGAGTAATTCTTGGAAATGAAAGCCGCATATTGCCAAAAATCCAAAAATCCCAAAAGTGTAGAGATGATACAATGCAATAATTGGTATCGGTACTTAGGCGCGAAGAAATATCACAAAAGTACCTAGTACCCTACCTATTGACAAGGTAAATGAAAATTAAGACCTACGTAAAGTAAAATGTACTAGAATTTGAAAATACCGAGGTAAGGTAAAAGATACACAAAATATGTATCTAGGTATGTACCTAGGTATTTGTACCTAAGTACTTCCAAACACTGACTATATAAAATCTATTGCATATAGAAAAATTGAAAAAACCAGTGCTAGACTGTGTGACGCGATAGAATTCAACCACCTACAAAATGTGCAAACTTTTTCTAACTCTTAAATATTTGTTCATTCAGAGTTATTTTAAAGAGCTCCACATATATACATATGTAATTTTCTGCTGCCACAATGCAAAAGTGATTTGTATTACGCTTTCTTTTCATGTCGAGCAATTGTTCTAAAATCTTCAGCAAGACATTGGCCGTGCTCAGCACAACAACTTGTTTCTTGATCAAGTATAATTTTTCAATAATCTTCCTACTGAACTCGAGAGATGCGGCATCATAATAGCCAATTTGAGGTATCATGATACAGGAGCATGTATCAAACAAATAGTACGCTACTTTAAAGTGATACTGCTCCCTCTAAGAGCAGAAACTATTCGATACAACATTTTTTTCTGATACCTGCTCAGGGATAAATTATTCTGCTGAACACGCCCATTGTGTATTACTAAATAAGTGCTTCGATAAATGATGTTCTATTATGAGCGCAGTACCAATATTGGCTGCAGTGTTCTTAGACCAGAGTTAAAAAATATTATTTTAAAAAATAAGTATTAATATAAACCGAAAGTATTCTTTTATGTTTAAGAGAACCGAGGTTCGAACCAAAACCTTGGGTTCAGGGGTTCTAGGAACCGGTCTGCGAATCGAACCTTAGACTTTACAGCGGGTTTGAACCCCCGAACCGAACCTTCTTCAAAATTTTAGAGGTTTCGCAGCCTTGGTCTTAACAACATTTTGTGCTCGCAATATGAACGATAAAAGAAAATTTTAGTATTCTTTCTGATTTTGTCTGTGCTTATACCCTTGTAGAGGGTATATTAAAATTGTCCAGTTTTTTGTAACGCATAGAAGGAAGCATCTCCGACCACATAAAGTATATATAAAAAAAAGTCTTGCGGCATTTCCGCAAGCTTGTCTTTGCAAGCGCGTAGTTCTAGTTGTATTCGTCGCATCGGTTCACGCTAAAGCTTTTTGGAAAGCTCTTTTCACGCGCTAACACGTGTTTGATTTATTGTTGTTTGTTTTTAGTCGTTCGTGAGTTATAGCGTCGCAAACATGGAGCAAAATAAAGAGAAAATACGGCATATTTTACAGTACTACTACGCTAAAGCCAAACGAGAGGGCCAAGCTAACTTCGTCTGTGCCGAAGTTTTTATACCCTTGCAAATGCAAATGCCACAGTTTAAGAACGCTTACATAAAAATCAAAAAATTTTGTAACTAAAATCTATTTTCCGACAGCTAAACGTCTGAAAAAAGTTTTTCTCACTAAGACTCAGTTTCCGACCGATCGGCCCTATGGCAGCCTTAAGATATAGTCATCCGATTTCGGCCCAATTTTGCGAATCTATTTGAAAGCATATATAATAAGTCATCAGCGAGTTTAAGGACGCTAACAAAACTAAACAAAAAAATTTTTACCAAGACTTATGTTCGACCGATCGGTCCTATGACAACCATAAGATATAGTCACCCGATGTCGATCAACTTTTTCAAATTAGTTTGAAAGCGTTTAAAATTAATAATCACCGACCTTAAGAACGATTTACTTAAAAACAAAAAAGTTTTTTTTCACTAAGACCCATTTTCCGACCGATCGGTCCTATGGCAGCGATAAGATATAGTCATCCGATTTTGACCAAAATTTGCAAATCTGTTTAAAAGCATATAATATTTATTAATGACCGAGTTAAATAACGTTAACATTGAAAACAAAAAAGTTTTCCTCACTAAAACCCATTTTTCGACCTATGGTTCCTATGGCAGCTATAAGATATAGTCATCCGATTTTGACCAAAATTTTCAAATCTGTTTGAAATTATATAATATTATTAATGACCGAGTTTAATCATGTTAACATTGAAAACAAAAAAGTTTTTCTCACTAAAACACATTTTTCGACCGATGGTTCCTATGGCAGCTAGGAGATATAGTGATCCGATCCGGTCGGTTCCGACATATTAGCAGCGTGCAGTAAAAAGAAGACTCTGTGCAAAATTTCAGCTCGATAGCTTTAAAACTGAGAGACTAGTTTGCGTAGAAACAGACGGACAGACAGACAGACAGACAGACAGACGGACAGACAGACAGACGGACGGACAAAGCTCAAAGAACTCAGCTCGTCCCCCTGATCAAGAATATATATAGTTTATGGGGTCGGAAATGAATATTTCTATGCGTTGCAAACTTCTGGGCAAAATTATAATACCCTTTGCAAGGGTATAAAAATGCATCTCTCATGCTGCCAATAAAATTTGTGCAGTTTATGGACCCGATACAGTTTCCATTTCCACCGCACAACGATGGTTTCAACGTTTTCGTTCTGGTGCAGAGGTGATCGAAGATGCGCCACGGTCCGGAAGGCCTGTCGTCGAAAATTGCGATAAAATCGCTGAATTGATCGAAAGAGACCGGCATAGTAGCAGCCGTAGCATCGGCCAAGAGCTGGGCATGAGTCATCAAACCGTTATAGACCATTTGAAGAAGCTTGGATTCAAAAAGAAGCTCGATGTATGGGTGCCCACGAAAAACATGTTTGCCCGTATGGATGCATGCGAATCGCTTCTGAATCGCAACAAAATCGACCCGTTTTTGAAGCGGATGGTGACTGGCGATGAAAAGTGGGTCACTTACGACAACGTGAAGCGCAAACGGTCGTGGTCGAAAAGCGGTGAAGCTGCCCAGACGGTGGCCAAGCCAGGATTGACGGCCAGCAAGGTTCTTCTGTGTGTTTGGTGGGATTGGCAGGGAATCATCCACTATGAGCTGCTCCCCTATGGCCAAACGCTCAATTCGGGGACCTGTACTGCCAACAACTGGACCGCTTGAATGCAGCACTCATGCAGAAGAGGCCATCTTTGATCAACAGAGGCCGAATTGTCTTCCATCAGGACAACGCCAGGCCACACACATCTTTGGTGACGCGCCAGAAGCTCCGGGAGCTCGGATGGGAGGTTCTTTTGCATCCACCTTATAGTCCGGATCTCGCACCAAGTGATTACCACCTATTTCTGTCCATGGCGAACGAGCTTGGTAGTCGGAAGTTGGCCACAAGAGAGTCCTGTGAAAATTGTCTCTCCGAGTTTTTTGCCAATAGGGAAGCGAGCTTCTATAAGAGGGGCATTATGAAGTTGGCATCTCGTTGGGAACTCGTCATCGAACAAAACGGCGCATATTTGATTTAAATCGCATTATTATAACCAATTTTATGAACAATTGAAAATTCAATAAAAATACCGCAAGACTTCTTTGACAGCCTTATATATTCTTGATCAGCATGACGAGCTAAGTTGATATAGCCATATCCGTCTGTTTCTATGCAATCTCCTCCGTCAGTCTTAACCAAACTTTGCACGAAGTCTTTTGGTACAAAGACGCTGCAAATTTGTCGGAACCGGCCGGCTCGGATGACTATATCATATTGTTGCCATAGGAACTAGCGGTGGAAAAAGTAGTTTTAGTTAGAAAAACTTTTTTGTCTTCAACGCAAACGTGCTCAAACCTCGTATTTACAAGTTTTCTATGCTTTTACACAATTCCACCAAGTTTAATGAAAATCGGTCAACTATATAGTATAGCTGCCATACAAAAGTTAGTTCTGAAAAAAAGTCTTAGTAGGAAAAACTTTTTTGTTTTCAATGCTATCGCTCCCAAACTTGTAAATGTTCATTATTATGTGCTACCACACAATTCCTCCAAGTTTGATACAAATCGGATGACTATAGCATATAGCCAGTGATTGGAAAGGTACCCAATTTTCTCACCTAGGTGAAGTTCAAGGTAAATGTAAAAAAATATACCTATGTAGGTAAGGTAAAAGATATCCGGAATTTCCAGTAGCTAGGTAAAGGTAAAGGTACAGAATAAGTAGGTAGGAATAGGTAGAATGGTTCATCAAATTATATCAGTAATAATTATTCACTGTACGGTCTTAAATTCAAATATAAGGTTTAAAAATTGAACATTTTAATGTCTTTTGATGTTATATTATTAAAATATTTCCCATATACCATCTTTCTTTTTTTTATAAAACAAGAGTTTTGAATATTTCGTCACCTATTCTATTTCTTTTTGGCTTAAGTATTTGGCCTCTACTGATAAAAATTCTTTCAATAGGGGCAGAGCTAGGCAAAATGGTATTATACTTACACAAAAAAACATTGCAATTATTGTTATACTTAAGTATAGATGCCAAAAATTTGGTATAATCGGCACGATAAGTTAAGACTTACAATTCAATATAAAAATTTTCATAACAATATTCAGTTTTATTCAATCTTCCATTTTTGGTATTGTAAAAGTGTTCAGAATTCTTTGAAGTTGAACTCTCATTGACAACAGTTTCCAAATTTTCCGTAATTCCTTTAACAAGCCAATCTTTAAAACACTTTACAATTTTGTTGTTTTTATTTAGAATCTAGCAAAGGTCTTTGCCTCGCTTAAAGGTCTAGTTCTAAAATTCGTTGAAACTGTTCCATCTGGTGCTGCTACTGTTGTAAACTTTATCAGCTTCTACTACGGATCTGCTAACAGCATTCCAAGTTGCCGTTGCTCTTCCTAAGGAAGAATTGTACAACCGTTTGAATAATGTGTTTGGCCTGGTAAAGCCTGTTCAGCATGTTGCGTAACAACTAAGTACAAAGCGTGTGATGCGTATCTAAAGCAGCATCAGCTCAACTATTCCGCTCTATTAACTTTAAATCAGACTAGTCTAAAAACTCGGGCTTCATGTGTTTCCTCCAAAACTGTACACTTGAAATGCTTTTCGAAAGTTGGATACATTTTGTGTAACTATTTAACATTGGGACATCTCTAAGTCGGTATTTGCTATGAACTTCAGCTAATATAGTAGCAACTAATTCAGGTGTGTGGGGAAAATCGCACACGCTTATAGATTGCAGATTGCTATCTATATAGTTAGTGGCCGGTTACACGAAAGTAACTTTTGTTATTGCAACTCCATATATTATCAGTTGTACATATAAAATGATCATTTTGAAAAATACCGGCGATATTTTTCTTATACAGCCGTGCTCCCATTTTCACTTGTGTAATGTAAGATTTTGGGAAAATTTGTCTAAAAATCGAAAAATGTTTACGAAAGTAAAAATGGGAACTCGGCTTATAGTCCGCCTTCCTGTTATCTAGCATGGATTATATAGTCCAACGAAAGCCACAAACAGGTTCCTGATACTTTTCTTTTCAATATGGCAGAGCGCGGCAGCATCTCGACTATTATATAATCGGAGCGAAAAAAATCACGTACGAAAAGTACCTAGTACCTTCACATTGACAAAATCAAATGAAAATTAAGCTGGGTTTTGCAAGGTAGCTTTTTTCTAAGAATCTTAAAATATTTCCTAAAATTGTTAAAAATTTCTAGAAATTTTTGGAAAAATTAACTAAAATGACATGCATGCCGAATGACCTCTATGCCAGAGTTCCCCAGCCACAGCCCCTGGGGGCCGAACATAATCGTCAATTCACACCGAGTGCTTGCCGAAGTCATGCATCACTGTGTGTTAGAGAGAGAGACACAGTCACATTTTCGCGGGGAACCCTGTTCTATGTGGTAAGATCGAAGCTGGTTCACTCTCACTTCTTGACCAACGCTCATCTAGAGAGCCGGTAGCTAAAAGCCGGCTCTCGGCTTGTGAGTCACAGATCTCGGCTATTGAGCTCTCCGCTCTGAGCGAATTCTCAACCAAGTAAAGATTTTCATCAATTTATTTTCGAAAGAACTTCGCTTCGTTGCGGTTTACATCGAGCCCTGAACCCTGAACCTTCCTCAGAACTTTACCGTTACGCAGGATTCTCATAATATAGGAAATTTTGCAATTGGAACAATCGATCACTTGTTCGTCTTGGGTTACAGCCAAACGTGTTAAGGACAAAGAAAGAATAAAGTAAAAGGAAAGCCACCACCAACTGGCACACACACACAATGGCCCAAAAAAAAAAGACTCGACGGCGCACGCGATACATTACGCTCCTTTGTCCTTTGGCCAGCCCCGGCAGGGGTGGATCTCTTTCAGCTAAGCGGAGCGTCATATGGCAAGTGGATTTGCCGCTTGTAATCCATGTGTCAATTGCGTACATGAAAAGTGCATCAATGAGTTTTTGATTAAATTTTAATTGTTTAGTTTTCCGCTTAAGTCTTTTGAATTTTTTTGCACTAGGATTTTGCCCACTCAAAACTTCCCTAGACCGGAAAACAAGTACCTTAAGTGACTCTGTCTCAAGTGCCACCCAAAAAAAAACAAAAAGGTACAGTCACTTCCCGCACATGAAAACAGATGTTGCCCATCAACTGGAACAAAATATAAAAACCAAAGCGCAACACTTTGCTCTCGGCCATGTCATCGATTGATAATGATGAGGGTCATTTGGCGGTAAAATGGCGACTTTTTATGTATCCTGTGTCCACATGCTCGCGCGTGTCCTCATAAAACGCAGCAGGGCCATCGAAAATGATTAAATTTGCCGACCCCGAAAGGGTCGTCGTGGCGGTAGAACAAGTCGTAAACAAGCAAATTTTATCACAAAGCGAAGGGTTGCAAGTCCACAGCAAGTGACTCCATAAAGTTGACTTTGCGTGCATATATTTCGTTAGCAATCTTAAAATGATAGACGAAATGCAATATTGCTTGAAAGTACTTTTATGCCAGCTCGAAATGTGTTTGAAAGGTTTATATTAGAGCGACTTTAAGAGTTTTCCAGTATGTATAAAAACAATGGTAAATTAGCTGGAATCTTGTCTACCGGAAATATTTTTAAAAAATTGACGAATAATCACTTGTGGACACCAAAGGTGATAAATTCCAGCCGGAAATTATGCTATGGATTTTGAAGGTTTTTGTACTCACATGTTTTCTATCTAAATGGATTACCTATTTTTAGACAATCGTTAAATTAACGGCTTAGAAGCTGAGTCACACTTTCAAAAGTGTCACAACACACTCACACTCACACTAACACACACAAACATTTAACACCGTGACCTTTAATGGGTTGATTATTGCAGCAGAACCCCCCGGGGGATGGCAACCCTCATGCCACACGGTGACGCTGCATTTTGTTTTTGTTTTAGGTTTTAGGGACTTCCGCTGTTTTGGTGATGACCGCAAAAATTAAAAACTATGGACCATTTGATTTGTTTTGGGCTGGCAAAAAGTAATGGGTAAACGCGACCCTTATCGGTGCCAACGCCTGGATGCTATTTGTGTGTGTGTTGACCTTTTGGGTTTGGCGCGTGACTGTGTCCATTTGTCCAATTGTCCAATTGTTAGCGCCCTCGCATTGTTGGAAAACATTTGCCAATGCACATTGAGACAAAAGTCACAGTTCTTTTGTTTTGTCATTATTCGATCAGTTTCACCAAACAGTTTTTGCAATTGCTGCAAAAAGTAGAAAATAAATTAAATAGTCAAAACTTATTTAAATATTTAACTTTAGCGTAAGGCTTCAACTCTTATGCTGTTTGGCTTGGGGTTTCAGTAAAACTTATTTGAAATGCAAATTTTCCCTTATATTGTCAGCCTGAAAGTATGAAAATTGTCAAGATTTCTTAGATTTTCGGACTCTCTTCCTTGGGATAAGCTTGGCGTGAGCTAGCAAACCGGCGGGTGATTTGGCCCCTATCACCTAACCAAAATTTGTTATACTGCTCGGCTAACCATCAAAAGGCGACCTCCCAAGTAGACACAATTCTCAGAGAGCAATATCGTTAAGGCCTCGTTTTTAAGAAGAACTTGAAATTTAATGAAAAACGAGAAAGTAAAGCTAAAGTATAAAGTATAAAGTATAAAGTATAAAGTATAAAGTATAAAGTATAAAGTATAAAGTATAAAGTATAAAGTATAAAGTATAAAGTATAAAGTATAAAGTATAAAGTATAAAGTATAAAGTATAAAGTATAAAGTATAAAGTATAAAGTATAAAGTATAAAGTATAAAGTATAAAGTATAAAGTATAAAGTATAAAGTATAAAGTATAAAGTATAAAGTATAAAGTATAAAGTATAAAGTATAAAGTATAAAGTATAAAGTATAAAGTATAAAGTATAAAGTATAAAGTATAAAGTATAAAGTATAAAGTATAAAGTATAAAGTATAAAGTATAAAGTATAAAGTATAAAGTGTAAAGTATAAAGTATAAAGTATAAAGTATAAAGTATAAAGTATAAAGTATAAAGTATAAATTATTAAGTAATGAGAATGACTTAACCTTTAACAATGTCTTCTGGCGAAAGCTTAAGACCTAAATTTAATTGTATTTCTCACTTAGATCGGATTATGAAAAGGTTCGCTCAACAAAAAGAGTCTGTTAGGACCTGTTAGGTCAAAATTCAAAACTAGTAACGAAACCGGGATTTCTAAATTTTTTTATATATTATATCCTAAAGTGTTATTTTATAGACGTTTGGACGATTTCGATGGGCTTAAGAAATTAACGATTTATCAATATATCGAAAATGGATTTTCCAATTTTATTATTTGATGTTTTCGCTGATTCAATGCATTTTGAACTGACATTGTCGCATTCGATTTGCTGGTATAGCTCGTAACTTCTGTACCCAAAATACACAAAATATATTTAGTTTGCAAAAGTATGTAACAGGGAAAAGGAATCATTTCCGACTCAGCCTCAACAGCCGAGTCGATATAGCCATGTCCGTCATTCCGTCTGTCTGTTTGTCCGTCTGTAGATGGTAAAAGATAGAGGTTAGACATGTATGGGATAAAAATTTCTTATACTTGCAGGTAAATCAAGTTTATTTTCAATTTTCGCCACCCCCGCAATTTGGAAAAAAGTCAAATCTCCCACAGTTTTGTATATAGATGGTTCGGTCCTTTTAGAGATATTTAGTAATCAAGATTATCTATCAATTTGCCGAAGATATTATAAATACTAAATGAACTATGCTGAATTTCTGACCAAAAGAAAGTTACTTCCCCCGTGAAGTATTCAGTTTTGAATATACCGCATTGTTCAATTGTGGCAGCCCCGGCCACCTCTGGTCACACTATTCATCGTGCACCATCCCTAACGCGGTGGCAGAACAACAACCCACGCGCCATCTCTGGCGAGCAGTTTCTGACTGGCGCGTCCGTTCAACTCAACGATAATTGTTAGCTTAAGTTATATTGAATAAAACGAACAGCAAGACGACGATAACCTGTATTAACTCAAACACGGAAGTAACTCTCTTCAACTCCAACGTATCCAGTTCGATGAAAATGTAATGGTATATTCCGACCTCTCCACTGGATCAACCAGACCATATATTCCTCAATCCATGAGGTATGATGTTTTCGTTTCCGTACATGACCTTTCAGAAAGCTTGGCAAGCGAAAGTCCACAACGAAAGGCATCACGAAAGTCCTTAACGAGAGGCACCATGAAAGTTCACCACGCGTGGCAAACGAAAGTCCACAACGAGCGGCAAACGAAAGTCCACAACGTGTGGCAATTGAAAGTCTCTACTCGGGGTACAATACCCAGTACTATTGACTCTGCAAACCTCAACCCTGCTTGCGCGAACTTGCATATCGACCTACAATCGAAGCAACGGCCTCAACGCGAATCACCTCGAAAGTCCTCGACGCGAGGCAACCTCAACCCGGCTTGGGCGAACTTGCTTGTCGACCACCACTCGAAGCAACGACCTCAACACTAGGTTACTATCGACGCAACTTCTCCAATCTACGGATTCACCAGTTTCTATACTCAACGGAAACAATTCATCGACTCAACTACGACACAAACATAACGGCGAGCTAACATACGCAAGCTTTCCTCCACTTTGGGACTTGTACGGGTCCTGTAGGTGCTCACCCCGGACATACATTCATCCCATCGAGTAATCTTTATGCGAATTACGAGCTTTCCCCCTTTACTTAATGGTCCTCCCAGATCAAATCTGATACTAACGTAACATAAAGCATTTTAAGCAGAACCTGCTGGCATATATCTACCTTAATATGGAGATCCAGTCTTTAGAAGTCTGAAGAAGCACTTAAAATATTGTGAAATACATGTCTGTATGCTGCTTTAAACGCTGCTTCAATCTCTAATGGGAAGTTTCAGCACGTAACTCAGCTACATCAAGCAATACTCTCTCTTAAAATTAGTCATAGAAGAGAGTATGGGCATACCAGAGATGCTTACTCAAACACAAGCCAGCCCGGATTTGAGTACCAACTATGTAAACTTTTTGAAGACTCACAAAATGTATATAAGATGGTTCTTTGGGAAAAATCAATGAAAAACAGCACAAATTTGACTGAAAGTTTCAAGCACTTCGAATTACCTTTACAGTTTGAGCAGCGGAATCACATTCCAAGATTCTGCCCATCAATGTGCAGCTAT
Source organism: Lordiphosa magnipectinata (assembly GCA_037044535.1). Taxonomy (NCBI): domain Eukaryota; kingdom Metazoa; phylum Arthropoda; class Insecta; order Diptera; family Drosophilidae; genus Lordiphosa; species Lordiphosa magnipectinata. The sequence goes on along the minus strand of JBAMBO010000583.1, from coordinate 314,292 downwards.
TAAGTTAAAGTTTAAAATTTGTTCTGACCCACTGTGCATTGCGTTAATGGGGGTTGGGGGTGGAGTAAGGCTGTGCCATCCCTTGGTCATTTTATTGTAGTTTTCAATTAAATGGCCCAAAAATGATTGCTTATGCAACTGGGTAGCATTTCCTGTTGGCTTTTGATTTAATTAAATGATTTAACCCCTCCCTCTGCTCCTCCACCTCCACCTTCAGCATTTGGTCCTGCTGATTAGTTGTGATCTTTACCGCTGCCAAATGAAATATCAATTTATCAATCCTGCTACACATTTATACATACATATATAGATATATCTTTGAATAGTTTCTTTTTAAACCATAATTCATCATTTGCTCTTTTTTTTTTGTTTTTTGATTTTCTTTTTTTAGTTTCAAATGCAGTTTAATCTGTGGGCATCATTAGTCAGTCCAGACGAATATGCTCAATGTTCTCCTGGCGCAGACAAAACCTGTCAGTTGGTCGCCTGTTGGCTTTTGTGCCCCGTTTCAGACAATACACCAAGATGAAGAAGAAGACGACGACGACGACGATGAAGAAGGGCATTAAAGGGCCGTAGGTAACTGAGACGGATGAAGATGCTGCTGCTGCTGCTGATGGGGAAATCGTCATGGCCATAATTGCTTATATAGAGTTATTAACCATTTTATAATCATTAGGTCGGTCCACTGACTGCCAGCGGTTTGTGTAATTTGAGTAAATCTTTGAGCTGGCTGAGGCTGAAGATGATGCTGGTGCTGGGTGCCTGGCTGCCATGCAGGTGCATTAGATACTAAAAACTGAATCTGAGCCAAATTCGGGTACAAACTGGACCACCCAAACGCATCATTTTGGATAACTCTTTTTTTTTTTGGATTTTGGATTTTGGCTGCAGGGCAGGAAGTTGACCTTTTACCAACTAAATTGAACTTTAAACCAAGACATTAAAATTTATTTTGAGACTGATCTGGAACATATGTCAGGTATGAGGATTGGCTTAAGTGTGATCAGGTTTGATTTGACATTTCCATTGATCACCATCTTTTTTTCCATTCGAAAGTTTGAAACTTTTAACCAATTCAATCAATTTACGAATATTTCTTAAACTTTTGAGACTCCAATGGTAAGCAGACTTTTCATACTTTTGAAACAGCTGTACAGACAACTCAGACTCAGTTTCATAAAGTGTCAAATCACTTCATCGAAAGTTCAAACTAGGCCAAATGTCATGATATCCGAACTGTTACCGTCTGCTGTACGCTCATTCATCAGGTCGAGATGTCACAGATGTCACATGGTCCCTCCAACCATCTCGGTCTAGGTAAAGGAACAATTAGCTGTTGGCCGCAGCTAATTATGGCCATGTCGCCGCGGGTGACCATGGACCTTGCCCAGGCTCTAATGCTGCTGCTGCTGCTCTAGCTGTTGTTGTTGTTGTTGCCAGGGGTAGATGGCAACATCCCCCCCCCCCCCCACATTCTCATTTGCGGTTCAATGCACGGACCGAATTTCACTTTTTCCTGTGTGAAACCCTTAATTAACTTTCGGCTGCAAATAATATTGCAGGACCCAAGACCCAAGCCCACTAATCCCAGGGACAACCTTTCGATGTTTGCCTGTTTTTGTGCAATGTGAGCAGCGCACAGGGACATTTGAGCAACAAACAACAAAAAGGACATCCCCCCCCGTCTGCCCCTGCCACCGCCCTTGGGGAGAGTGTCTCTACCGTCATAATATGAGAAGGATGCCCAACGAATGTCGTCTGTGCCGTGTGACATGTTTTGTTTACTTTATGTATTTGGGTTGCCATGTCGCGTGCTCATCCCGGAAAAGTGAAAATGCTAGTTCTCGTCTGATCAAAAGTGAAACTGTATATGCCGTTGACACGGCAGCAGCGTTGATTAGGAAAATGAGACATCCAAATGACAAAATTATGCAGCTGACTTGGAGAATATTGCATGAATGCTTGTTTAACATTTCAATGAACGAATTAAAAAACATAAGTAAACCAATTTAGTTACAATTTGAGCCAATTTGTGATTGTTACCAGAAGTTTGTTAAGCAAACATTATTTTAAACGATATCGGCTTACTAATTTATAGAGCTACTATAGAAATTTAGGTACAATTTGAACTATTTTGTGATATTTTTAAAGAAGATTTTCAAATATGTTGACCAAACTTTACAGTTGTTCGTTTTATGCATATTTTATTGCAATGGCTAATTTTGATCTAAGTCAGCCTACTAAATCATAGAGCTACCATAGAAATTTAGGTAAAATTTAAACTATTTTGTAATTTATTTAATGAAGTCTTTAACAGTTGTTAGTTTTATGTAAATTTTATTATAAGAACCAAAGTTGAACAACATCTACCAGCTAATTCTTAGAACTACCATAGAAATTTAGGTACAATATGAACAATTTTTTGAGTTTTGCTTATAAATAACGAAATTGGCCCAAGATTTCATCAAAATTTGGAAACATTTTGAAATAATTTGTGATTTTTTCGAATAAAACGAGATTGGTACGAAAGGCTCCATCAGAAAATAAGTTAATTTCGAACTAATTTGTGATTTTTTCAAAAAGTTTTCAAATTAGCATGTCCAAATTTCACAGTTATTCGTGTTTATGTATGTTTTATTAACTTGCCAAATTTGAAACAAATCGGCCTACTAAATCATAGAGCTACCATAGAAATTTAGGTACAATTTGAACAATTTTGTATTTTTTTCCAAGAAGATTTTCAAAATATGTTGTCCAAACTTGACAGTTGTTAGTTTTAAGTATTTTTTATTATAAGAACCAAAGTTGAACAACATCTACCTACTAATTCTTAGAGCTACCTTAGAAATTTAGGTACAATATGAACAATTTTGTGAGTTTTGCTAATAGTATAACCAAATTTAAACGAAATTGGCCCAAGCTTTCATCAAAATTAAGGTACATTTCGAACTAATTTGTGATTTTTTCAAAAAGTTTTCAAAATAGCATGTCCAAATTTCACAGTGGTTCGTTTTTAGGTACTTTTTTATTACATTCTCAAATTTAAGCAAAATCGGCCTGCTAAATCATAGAGCTACCATTGAAATTTAGGTACAATTTGAACTATTTTGTTTTTGTTTCCAAGAAGATTTTCAAAATATGTTGTCCAAACTTTACAGTGGTTAGTTTTAAGTATATTTTATTATAAGAAACAAAGTTCAACAACATCTACCCACTAATTCTTAGAGCTACCTTAGAAATTTAGGTACAATATGAACAATTTTGTGAGTTTTGCTAATAGTATAACCAAATTTAATCGAAATTGGCCCAAGCTTTCATCAAAATTTAGGTACGTTCCGAACTAATTTGTGATTTTTTTAAAAAGTTTTCAAATTAGCATGTCCAAATTTCACTGTGGTTCGTTTTTATGTATGTTTTATTAACTTGCCAAATTTGAACCAAATCGGCCTACTAAATCATAGAGCTACCATAGAAATTTAGGTACAATTTGAACAATTTTGTATTTTTTTCCAAGAAGATTTTCAAAATATGTTGTCCAAACGTTACAATGGTTAGTTTTAAGTATATTTTATAATAAGAAACAAAGTTGGACCACATCTAGCTACTATTTCTTAGAGCTACCTTAGAAATTTTGGTACATTATGAACTGTTTTGTGATTATAGCTAATAAAATAGCCAAATTTAAACGAAATTGGGTCAAGCTATCATCAAAATTTAGTTACATTTCAAACTAATTTGTGATTTTTTTTACAAAGTTTTCAAAAAAGCTTGACCAAATTTCACAGTTGTACGTTTTTATGGATGTTTTATTAAATTGTCAAATTTAAACAAAATCGGCCTACTAAATCATAGAGCTACCATAGAAATTTAGGTACAATTTCAACTATTTTGGGATTTTTTCAAAGAAGATTTTCAAAATATGTTGTCCAAACGTTACAATGGTTAGTTTTAAGTATATTTTATAATAAGAAACAAAGTTGAACCCCTTCTACCTACTAATTCTTAGAGCTACCTTAGAAATTTAGGTACAATATGAACAATTTTGTGAGTTTTGCTAATAGTATAACCAAATTTAAACGAAATTGGCCCAAGCTTTCATCAAAATTTATGTACATTTCGAACTAATTTGCGATTTTTTCAAAAAGATTTCAAATTAGGATGACCAAATTTCGCAGTGGTTCGTTTTTATGCATGTTTTATTAACTTGCCAAATTTAAACAAAATCGGTCTACTAAATCATAGAGCTACCATAGAAATTTAGGTACAATTTGAACTATTTTGTGATATTTTTTAAGAAGATTTACAAATATGTTGACCAAACCTTACAGTTGTTAGTTTTAAGTATATTTTATTATACGAACCAAAGTTGAACAACACCGACCTACTAGTTCTTAGAGCTACCTTAGAAATTTAGGTACAATATGAACAGTTTTGTGATTATAGCTCATAAATTTCGTCAGCCTCAAAAAACTAAGTACGACCTTTTCCCTCCTTTACCAGAACGTTCGTGGGCTTCGAAGTAAGCTGGCCTTACTCTATACTAAAAGTGTGTCTTGTGATGTCGACATTTTTGCACTTAGCGAGACCTGGCTCAGTCCCGATATTTGCAATAGTGAAATTCTCACTGATAGTTTCACAATTTACAGAAAGGATCGCCTTGGCCGTCGTGGTGGGGGTGTATTAATTGCTGTAAAATCTGATTGGACCTCTGTATTAATCGACTGTAATGCTGGCAGTGATGCCGAATTTATAGCCGTAAAGGTTTCTCTACACGCCTATCAAGTGTATATCTCCTGTTCCTATATTCCTCCAGCATCTGACTCTTTTATTTATCTGCTCCATGCTTCATATGTATATTCAGCACGTGTAATCCCTTCTGGGTGACCGGGATCGTTTAATGGTGTTAGGAGACTTTAATCTCTCTAACATATCTTGGACCATTTCTGATGATCCAACCACTCTGTACCCTCTGGAAAGTAATGAGTTCGTGGACTGCATGGCTGAATTATCGCTTGGTCAGATCAACTCTGTACTAAATTGTAAGAACAAAGTTCTGGATCTAGTTTTTACCTCTGATCCGTCTTGCTCAACAGTCAGTAAATCCGTTCCATTATCTGTTCCCGAAAACTCATATCATCCTAACCTTCTAATTGATTTGGAAGTGTCTAAGCCCGCCACTGCTTTATTGACGTCCCCACCTCACCTCGCATTCTGCTTTCAAAAAGCAGACTTCTCTGTTCTGAATCTCTCACTCTCTCAGTACGACTGGTCCTTTCTTGACCAATTTAGGGACGTAGACGGTGCTTCTTGTGCTTTTTATGACGCTCTTTTTGGAATTTTCAATATCTGCGTTCCTCGCGCTAATCCTCCAACTTTTTTTCGCTCTCCTTTATGGTTCACTCGGCAATTGACTAGCCTAAAAAATAAAAAGTCTCGACTGTTTAAAAAATTTAACCGCTCTGGATCGCAGACTGACTTCGCCAAATATGAGGTGGCTCGTTCTGAATTTGAACAGCATAATGAGGATTGTTATAGCAATTACCTACTCAGGTAAGCAGGACTTTCATAATGACCCCAAAAAGTTCTATGATTTTGTCCGCTCTAAACGTAACTTCTCACAATTGCCCCCCTTCACTTCATTTCAATAATGCCAATGCTGAGAATGATTGTGTCATAGCCAGCCTATTTGCCTCTTTTTTCCAGCTTTGTTATGCTGGAATCACCTATTTTCTATAGATGGCTCTATTATAGACGTTAAGAACTCTTTAATGTCATTCCTCAACTAAAACATTCATTCCACGGCTAGTGCGCACTCTGACCACTTATGCTGTGAGTTGGACCATAGCTGGCATTGGCCAATAAATTAGTACCACCGGGTCAGAGTTTGCTATTAGCTAGATTTTAATTGGATTAATTTTTAATTAGTGTTTAACTGAACATTCTTAAATTTACCTCTGAATAAATAAATAAATAAATAAATAAAATTGCCGAATATGAACTAAATTGGTCAAAGCTTCCATTAAAATTTAGGTTCATTTCGAACTAAATTGTGACTTTTTCAAAAAGTTTTCAAATTAGCATGTCCAAATTTCACAGTGGTTCGTTTTTAGGTACTTTTTTATTACATTCTCAAATTTAAGCAAAATCGGCCTGCTAAATCATAGAGCTACCATTGAAATTTAGGTACAATTTGAACAATTTTGTATTTTTTTCCAAGAAGATTTTCAAAATATGTTGTCCAAACTTGACAGTGGTTAGTTTTAAGTATATTTTATAAAAAGAACCAAAGTTGAACAACATCTACCTACTAATTCTTAGAAGTATCATAGAAATTTAGGTACAATATGAACAATTTTGTGAGTTTTGCTAATAGTATAACCAAATTTAAAAGAAAATAGCCCAAGCTTTTATCAAAATTTAGATACATTTCAAACTAATTTGTGATTTTTTCAAAAAGTTTTCAAACTAGGATGACCAAATTTCACAGTGGTTCGTTTTTATGTATGTTTTATTAAATTCCCAAATTTAAACAAAATCGGCCTACTAAATCATAGAGCTACCATAGAAATTTAGGTACAATTTGAACAATTTTGTATTTTTTTCCAAGAAGATTTTCAAAATATGTTGTCCAAACTTGACAGTGGTTAGTTTTAAGTATATTTTATAAAAAGAACCAAAGTTGAACAACATCTACCTACTAATTCTTAGAAGTATCATAGAAATTTAGGTACAATATGAACAATTTTGTGAGTTTTGCTAATAGAATAACCAATTTTAAACGAAATTGGCCCAAGCTTCCATCAAAATTTACGTACATTTCCAACTAATTTGTGATTTTTTCAAAAAGTTTTCAAACTAGGATGACCAAATTTCACAGTGGTTCGTTTTTATGTATGTTTTATTAACTTGCCAAATTTAAACAAAATCGGCCTACTAAATCATAGAGCTACCATAGAAATTTAGGTACAATTTGAACAATTTTGTGATTTTTTCAAAGAAGATTTTCAAAATATGTTGTCCAAACTTTACAGTTGTTAGTTTTAAGTATATTTTATAAAAAGAACCAAAGTTGAACAACACCTACCTACTAGTTCTAAGAGCAACCTTAGAAATTTAGGTACAATATGAACAATTTTGTGAGTTTTGCTAATAGTATAACCAAATTTAAACGAAATTGGCCCAAGCTTCCATCAAAATTTAGGTACATTTCGAACTAATTTGTGATTTTTTCAAAAAGTTTTCAAATTAGCATGTCCAAATTTCACTGTGGTTCGTTTTTATGTATGTTTTATTAAATTCCCAAATTTAAACAAAATCGGCCCACTAAATCATAGAGCTAGCATAGAAATTTAGGTACAATTTGAACTTTTTTGCAAATTGTAAGGTTCTTTTTATTCAAATATCTGATTTTGATTTAAATTAACCCCCTAAGTGGTCTAGTTTTAATTAAAATTTAGGTACAATTTATATTTTTTACTGTTTTTTTGGTAGAAGTTTTCAAATTATTTGAACCAATCTTCACTGTTGTACGTTTTACATAGTTTTCATTTCAATGTTTAAATTTTGACAACATTGGCTTACCTATTCATGAAGCTATCATAGAAATTAAGGTACAATTAGTACTGTTGTGTGATTTTTGAAATAGTTTTAATAATAATTTGCCATTTTGAAGCATTTTTATTAAAAACAACCCATTACAAACCAAATCGATTGTGTATATCCTGAAGCTACCGTAGAAAATTTAGTTACATTTTGTACTATTTTTACAAACTAAACTATTTTATGATTTTTAAACAAGTTTTGCAACTTCTCCAAAGAATTTGAGGCACAAAAATTGTAGTCCCAAATCTTTCCCACAGGTCAAAGCAATTAGCAAATTAGGCATACAAAATTGACTTACAATTCCCACAGACCTGAAAATCGACGGAAGACTTATTCTACGCTAAAATGGAAATCAAATTAACGCGTTGCGTCGTTTGGTTAGGTTTTTGCACATAAATAAAGCGCAGCGAAAGTGCGACATGGAACGACAAAATAACAATCCTATAAATCACTTATTGCTCAGCGGGTGCGCGGAGTAGGCGGAGGAGGAGGAGGAGGAGGAGGGTTTTTGAAGACAACACTACCCTTACAGGGTAACAGGGAAGGGTGGGGGCGGTTGATAAATTGCTCGGCTTTGCCCCGAAAATAAAATGAAATAAAACAAAACAACAATGATAACTGCGCGTATCCTGGCAGTTCCTATCTGCACTCGTGCATCTGTCAGATACGCAATTGCATTTAGTAAATTGCAGCAGAACGCACTCAAACGTAACGCTAGATTTGGCTCGCTTTCAACTAGATGGCTTTTCGCACACACACACATATTTATATATATATATATATATTAGAGTATAGTTGTCCGATCTGTACTTAATTGACAGCGGCAATTATGCCGCCAATTCCCGCCCTCAAACAAATGTTGCTTTCGAAATGTTGCCTTTTCGAACTTGGGCAACAAGTGGCCATCTCGAAAATGTTCCCAACAATGACGCGCAAATGTTCTTCATTCTGGCACAAACTTGCTCAACTTATGCTAATAAACATAAAACAGAGTTAAGAAACTACCCGCTTGTAAAACAAGTAAATACAACTAACCAAATTTAAGTACGTTTTCACACACATAAAACATAAAACAAAAACTGAGTCAGTGTCAGGCAACTGGCTGGCAACATGTTGCCAAGGCCAGTCCGGACCAGGCAGGGGCACAGTGGTTCATGGGTGATTGTAAATTGAAGTGGCTCATACGAGATAAGATCAGTTCAGGGAGTTAAGATTTTTTTTAAGAGTCTGTCAAACGAATATATAAAAGATGTCTAGATGTTTAAAAAAGAAATTTCGAGCGGTTTTATTTGAAAAAAATTTGTTTTTCAAAAATTTTTGCTGTTTGTATACAAACTAGTTTAGCGATTCAAAAACAATGTTTAGCGCGAATATTGGAAATTTAATAATCTTTCAATTCATACTTTGCTTGACTTCATCTAACGTTTCTGACTCGATATTTGGCTCAAAATGTAAGTGTACCTAACGAAAAAATTAAAGAAAAACAAACTAAAACTTGAAAATTAAAAAAAAAAATGCTATTAAAAAATTGTTTTTTTATATTTTTATTTCTTTTATTCCAACTTTAAAAAAGATGGGCAATCTTTTTGAAAATCAAAAAAAAAAAAATTTTTGGTTTTTAAATTTAAAAAATAAAAAAAAATTTTAAAATTTTTTATATTAATTTTATTCCCACATTTAAGAAAAAATAAAAACGAATTGCCATTATCTCATTTACTTTGGAAGATTTAAATTTTGTTTCGCTAAATTGGTTATTTCGCTCTCCGAGGAGGTTCGAACCCGTGGTAAAGTGTAAGGTTTGGTTCGCGGACCGGTTCCTGTACAGATTCTCAAGGTTTTGGTTCGAGTCTGGGTTCATACACTGTTTTTTTTTCAACATTCGGTCAAAATTTAGACATATATTTGGTCACGAGAACGCGTTCAAATTACCAAGTTATGCATATGAGAAGTCAAGTCGACTGGACCACATTTCTTATTGTTATCATTCAAAGGTGAACTAAAAAGTCTTTAAAAAGTGCCTAGTCCTTGAATTTTGCAAGCCTCACCTTCTACGTTCATACCCAGCCAGCGTTTTATGAAGTTTTGAGTCCTCTTGAAGTCTTGTTTGAAGTGTGAACAGCAAAACAAGTCCGCTGATAAGAGAACTTGGTTATTCTCGAAACAGCGATCGTTGTACGGACATACCCAATTGCTATTTCAAAATGTTGTAATTTAATATCTGTTGATTTGTGTTGTTTATGTAGAATTATACTCAACCATAGACCTTGAGCCAGCCAAATGTAAAACTTTGACTAAAATCAAAACAGGTCACTTAACCCCATATACGTCCTCAGTCTGATTAAAATAGTCATAAATGATACTTTTGTCGGTAGAATATGGTGCTTAAGCCGAGAATCTTCTTATAGCTCGTTTTTCTCATCAGTTTTGACCAGGGAATCAAACCGAATCGTATTTTGGTTCCGGTTTCAGTTCTAGTACGTACCAAAACTTGTGTTTCGGTAAAAGGTTCTGCTTTCTTATTTCGGTATACCGGTATGTACCGGTATGAACCGGTAAAATATGAAGAAAGAACGGTCATTGGTTATGCATTCATTCGATTTCTTAGCGAAGACTTAATAAAAGTTATACGCTTACTTGCCCTTCTCAAAGGCCACACAATTGTGGAAACTTTGTAGAGTTTTCTTTATTTTCATAACCGAGTGTTTTCGGGTTTCACTATTTAAACACCGTTTTCTATTTACAATGTCTCAATACGTGTTTTCCTCTTCACGGTTTGTCGATATGGATTTTTCTTTCTGTCTGTCTGCTTGTCATTTTCATTACAGCTTCTGTCTTCGTCCATCTTCTACTATCTACTGCGTTCTACTCTCGTCCATTCTCTATACAGTGTGACCATCATTCGATTTTATACCAATACCTTAACACTTAAATATCGATACATTTATACATCTTGGCGGTTATTTTCAAATAATTCCAAAGACTTTAATTTGGAAAACGTTTTAAGCTCAGAAAAATTGATCACGATTGATGCCATTAATCAGTTTTGTGCAAATACTGAACTATTTGTAGTGTCCTGTTTCTAAAGTACTTGTGCTGCTTTCCTCATTAAGTTTTAAGTTGAACAGAAATGGATAACACAAGTACTTTTCAGTTTCGAGGTTAGCATTAGCATGACATTATAATGTGGGCCTAAGAATAAAGGATGCAATATTTTTCAAGAGACTAGTCTCGTGTTTTTCTATTTTACCATACAAAAGTTTTGAAAGACCAGACTCCTTTTTGTTGGAAATTGCATAGAAGTCTCCCAAAACTAAGTGTCAGCTTTGAAGTCTAGTCGTTGCACTCAGAACCGAAACTGTACCGGTACAATGTTAAGGTTCTTTTCGGCCTTTTAGGTTCCAAAAATATCGGTACTCGTTCACCGGTGCACAATCAATTTCAAATATCGGTTCCGGTTCTGGTTCCGGTTTTATTCCCTGGTTTTGACTCATTTCCGAGTCATAGTTCCAATCATATGCGAGTCTTTTTCGAGTCGTTTTTCATTAAATCACGTTTTGAGCATATTCATGAGTCATTCTTCTCCATCGTCTTCTTTAAATCGGACATGAATCCAATCTCTTAAATCTTCAAAAAAAAACTTAAAAAGGACTCATTAGGCCGATTCTTGTTGAAATGATCTTCCAAATGCATTTGTTTTCCCCTTTTCCGACTATACTTATGTTTTTCTTTCTTCTCGTAATTGCAATATGAATTGGATTTCTAAATAACATTTTTAATTATCAACTAAAGCTATTCTGTACTATACTATAACATTGTTTTTTTCGGACATAATATTAAGAAAACTGAAAAAAAACTTAAGAAATTAACTTAACTAATTGTTTGAACCGAACCTTTTTATACCCCAGTAGAGGGTATAATAAAATGGTCCAGGGTTTGTAAGCATCTCCGACCACATAAAGCAGCGATGCCCAGCCGTATGCTCTTTGGGTACGTTTTGTTATTGTAATTGCACGGAACATAGGAAATCAATGATCGTATACATACAGGGCGCGAGGCATACGAAACGACACACATGCTAACGATTTCGTGTGTATGCGACGCGTAGAACAAAAATCGGTTTTGTTCTCTTCTTTGATTGGTGTTTGCGAGCGCAAGCAAACTGACCAACAACAATTTCATTATTGGTATTGGTGCTTATCTTTGTGAGTATGCTGCTTTTGGCCATGCCTGACATAAAGTTTATATGTTCTTGATCAGCATGACGACCTGAGTTCATATAGCTATGTCCGTGTGTCCGTCCGTCCGTCTGTTTCTATGCTATCTCCTCCGTCAGTTTTAAAGCTATCTTAACCAAACTTTGCACGAAGTCTTTTGGTACAAAGACGCAGCACATTTGTCGGAACCGGCCAGATCGGATGAGTATATCATATAGCTGCCATAGGAACCATCGGTCGAAAAAGTAGTTTTAGTTAGAAAAACTTTTTTGTCTTCCACGCGAACGTGCCCAAACCTCTTATTTATAAGTTTTCAATGCTTTTACACAATTCCACCAAGTTTGATGAAAATCGGTCAACGATATAGTATAGCTGCCATACAAAAGTTAGTTCTGAAAAAAGTCTTAGTAGGAAAATCTTTTTTGTCTTCAATGCTATCGCTCCCAAACTTGTTATTGATCAGTATTATATGCCACCACACAATTCTGCCAAGTTTGGTCCAAATCAGATGACTATGGCATATAGCTGGCATAGGAACGATCGGTCGAAAAAGTAGTTCTAGTAAGAAAAACTTTTTTGTCTTCAATGCGAACTTCCCCATACTTCGTATCTTTTAGTTTTCTATGCTTTTACATAACTTTACCAAGTTTGATGAAAATCGGACATCTATATAGTACAGCTGCCATACAAAATATAGTTCTGAAAAAAAGTCTTAGTAGCAAAAACTTTTTTGTTTTCAATGCTATCGCTCCCAAACTTGTTATTAATAAGTACTGTAAGCTATTACACAATTCTGCCAAGTTTGCTCCAAATCGGATGACTATAGCATATAGCTGTCATAGGAACGATCGGTCGAAAAAGTAGTTCTAGTGAGAAAAACTTGTTTGTTTTCAATGTTAGCGTCCTTAAACTCGGCCATTATTCATACTATATGCTTTTAAACAGATTTGTAATTTTGGTCAAAATCGGATGACTATATCTTATAGCTGTCATGGGAACCATCGGTCGGAAAATGGGTGTTACGGAGAAAAACTTTTTTGTTTTCAATGTTAGTGTTCTCAAACTCGTCCATTATTAATATTAAATGTTTTCAAACAGATTTGTAAACTTTGGTCAAAATCGGATGACCATATCTTATAGCTGCCATAGAACCGATCGGTCGGAAAATGGGTCTTAGTGGAAAAAACTTTTTTGCTTTTGATCAAATCGTTCTTAAGGTCGGTGATACTTAATATTAAACGCTTTCAAACTAATTTGAAAAAGTTGATCGACAACGGGTGACTATATCTTATGGTTGCCATTGGACCGATCGGTAGAAAATGAGTCTTAGTGAAAAAAACTTTTTTGTTTTCAAGTAAATCGCTCTTAAGGTCGGTGATACTTAATATTAAACGCTTTTAAACTAATTTAAAAAAGTTGATCGACATCGTGTGACTATATCTTAAGGTTGCCATAGGATCGATCGGTCGGAAAATGAGTCTTAGTAAGAAATTTAGTTTGTTTTTAATGTTAGCGTGCTTAAACTCGTTGATTACTAATTTTATATGCTTTCAAATAGATTCGCCAAATTTGGTCGAAATCGGATGACTATCAGCCATGCTCCCATTTTCGCTTTCGCAAAACTTTTGCGATTTCAAACCGGTTTTTGGACCCAATTGGGACTCAAAATCGTAAAATTTTTGCGAAAGCGAAAATGGGAGCATGGCTGTATATCTTAAGGCTGCCATCGTTCGGAAAATGAGTCTTAGTGAGAAAAACATTTTTGTTTTAAATTTTATCTTTCTTAAACTCGGCGATTGTTAATTTGATATGTTTTCAAAAAGATTCGCGAAATTTGGTCGAAATCACATGATTGTTCATATACAATTTTTGAATTTGGCCGCTTGGTTGGTTAAGTACTTGAATTTGGTTTAGATTGTGTTTCAAAATGTTTAAATCAGTCGTTATATTTGAATATTTTCTCAACGCTAACGGTTAACCACAGTGCCAAGCATTTGCCCAACTGTCTCCCTCTCTCATTCTCTCTCTCTCTTTCTGTCTCTTTCAATTTGTGCTTGTGACTTGGCAACATGCAGCCAGCGTTAGCGTCGGCGTCAGCGTCAGCGTCAGCATTCTGTGGCTGTGGCTGTGTTTACTGGCGGCATTTCCATTTCCATAGCCAACGCCAACGCTTCGCTTTCAGTTGTGTTTCAACTGCGAACGCGTCGAGTTGCTGCGTCTCGCTTAACATTGCGCTCTTGTCTTTGAACTCCCCTCTCTCTCTCACTCTCTGTGTGGCAGTGTCTCTCTCTCGTACGTGCAGTAGTGTTGCATCTGTGTGTGCGCGTTCTTTGTTGTTTGTTAACTGTTTAGTAACGGACGCGCATTGCTGTGTTGACTGCAATTGGCCAAGTGTGTGCGCGCGCGTATGTGTGTGTGTGAGTGTGTCAATCAAATTGGTAAAACAAAATTCAATTATTCTACAATAAGAAGTAAGTTAACAAAATCTTAACAAAATGTGTGTGTAAATTTGTATTTGTTTTTGTTTTTTTTTTGTTTTTTTTTTTTTTGGCCGTCGCCAAGAATTCGTGTGACACATAAATATGAGAAATATTTTATGTTGTTGTTGTTGTTGTTGTTTTTTTTTAGTTATTTACCAAGGCTGAGTCACGTGAGGTGCTACTGGCCAAAAAATAAAGTTTATTAACTGAAAATAACTTAAAATAAAGTGCAATACAAATTAAAAATAAAAAAAAAAAGCTACGCTAAAAACTGGTTTTGGAAGCGCTTGGAAATGACGCCCTGTTTGTTGTTGTTGTTAAGTGTTGCCGCTGCTGTGCGTTATTAACGTGTTCGGCGTGCTTAACGCACACAAACACACACACACACACACACAGTGAGCCCCAAAAAACTATGCCCCCACAAACACACACATAAAAATAGACACCCATTAAAAAAAAACCAACAAGTTTTTCAACAAAAAATGCCGCAAATAGAAATTGTTTTTTTTTTGTTTTTTTTTTTATGACGAAATTAGAAATTTTTTCAAACATTTTTCAAAAATACAAAAAACTATTTGTGTTAAAATCATAAAATATATTTCTAAGTAAATTGAGGGTTTAGTTGCAACAAGAAATGAAAACCGTTTGGAAATAAGTGCTGAATCGGTTTATAGGTTTTAAAACACGGGTTTAAACATTTTATTTGGCCTGTTCTCGTTGCTGAAATTGTTGAATCGGTAGTGCTAAAAGTTCAAATTTCCAAAACAAAGCATAAACCGCTTTAAAAACCGATTTTTCTCGTATTTTGAGTACCCAAAAACTTAAATTTCATGTGAATTTTAATCTTAATTTAAGAAAATAATTAGACAAATCAACTAGAAACAAAATTTTCTTGATTTAGGAATTACAATTAACCAGGGAATTAAACTGGGATCAGAACCGGAACCGTATACCGAAGAGAACCGATTAAAACTCGGAACCCGAACCAATATTTGAAATTTTGTTGTATACCAGTATCCGAGAACCGATATGTCTTGGAACCGAAATGAACGAAAAGAATCTAAATGTTGTACCGGTAAAGTTTCAGTTCTAAGCAAAAACTACACTGCAAAGCTGGCACTGAGTTTTGGGGGACCTTTACGTAATTTGGCATGCTTCGCATGCTTTCAAAAAAAAGAGTCTGGTTGAGCACAACTTTTGTAGTGTGTTATAGAAAAACGAGAAATCAGTCTCTTTGAAATTGTTGCATTCTATATTTTTATACCCTTGCAAAGGGTATTATAATTTTGCCCAGAAGTTTGCAACGCATAGAAATATTCATTTCCGACCCCATAAACTATATATATTCTTGATCAGGGGGACGAGCTGAGTTCATTGAGCTTTGTCCGTCCGTCTGTCTGTCTGTCTGTCTGTCTGTCTGTCCGTCTGTCTGTCTGTCCGTCTGTTTCTACGCAAACTAGTCTCTCAGTTTTAAAGCTATCGAGCTGAAATTTTGCACAGAGTCTTCTTTTTACTGCACGCTGCTAATATGTCGGAACCGACCGGATCGGATCACTATATCTTATAGCTGCCATAGGAACCATCGGTCGAAAAATGGGTTTTAGTGAGAAAAACTTTTTTGTTTGCAATGTTAACGTGATTAAACTCTGTCATTAATAATATTATATGCTTTCAAACAGATTTGCAAATTTTGGTCAAAATCGGATGACTATATCTTATAGCTGCCATAGGACCGATCGGTCGGAAAATGGGTCTTAGTGAAAAAAAACTATTTTGTTTTTAAGTAAATCGTTCTAAAGGTCGGTGATTATTAATATTAAGCGCTTTCAAACTAATTTGAAAAAGTTGATCAACATCGGGTGACTATATCTTATGGTTGCCATAGGACCGATCGGTCGAACATGAGTCTTGGTAAAAAAATTTTTTTGTTTAGTTTTGTTAGCGTCCTTAAACTCGCTGATGACTTATTTTATATGCTTTCAAATAGATTCGAAAAATTGGGCCGAAATCGGATGACTTTATCTTAAGGCTGCCATAGGGCCGATCGGTCGGAAATTGAGTCTTAGTGAGAAAAACTTTTTTCAGACGTTTATCTGTCGGAAAATAGGTTTTAGTTACAAAATTTTTTGATTTTTATGTAAGCGTTCTTAAACTGTGACATTTGCATTTGCAAGGGTATAAAAACTTCGGCACAGACGAAGTTAGCTTGGCCTTCTCGTTAGATCCTTATTATAATGTCATAATAGCCTTAGAACAAACAAGTACTTGTGTTATCAATTTCTCTTCAAATGAAACTTAATGAGGAAAGCAGCTCTGACCAAGGCTGCAAACCTCTGAAATTCTAAAGAAGGTTCAGGCCGTGGGTTTCAAACTTCTTGGAAAGTGTAAGGTTTTTGGTTCGAAGTTTGTTTAATGAATTCTGATATCGTTGACATAGTTTTTGGTAAAAAATAAAGCACAATTTTTGATAAGGAGCAATTAAAAACGTTTATGATTACCCGAATGGACCTCATTCATTCATAGTAATCATTCATTAGTTTTCTACCAGGGCCGCACCTTTTATGTTAATCAATAAACGGATTTGATTTGTCATTTAACAACTTGACTTTATTTCCTTCTCGAAGTCGTAATATGCAGTTTGGATATAATTTTAAAATGGTAATGCTCCGATTCAGCGCTATAAAGCATTTTTTAAACGGTCAAAATATTGTGATAATTTTAGATACTCTGAAAAACCTGACTTAAGATATTCTTTGAACCGAACCTTGTCACAAACATAACCGAACTGGTTCTACGCATTCGGTTCAGTACCGGTTAAAAGTGGAAGCTTAATTATATTCATACATGAATTTGTAGTAGTAGTAGTAGTGTGTTCTTCTTTATTTAAATTTATAAAACAGATAATACATAGATGATAGCTTAGATTCTAAATTTATATCTAAACAAGAAGTTTTTTTGTATATAACATACTAAAATAAATAAATCGACATGGTTTGAAATCGTCAGTCGATCACTGCCTTCCAAATTCTTCGCTATTCAGTCTAATACATCTGGCTTCCCGGGTCTTCCCCAGATACCAGATCGTTCAACTGCGTAGGGCGAGATTCGGTTGGCCGTGTTACTCTGTTTTAAAAGTCCCCTTCCACTATTTGTTTTCGATATTTAGTTGCCTGACTTATAAAGTTATATAGGATCCTTCAATTTGATCCATTTAATAGCTGGTGAACTTCGTGCAGATGTAGTCTTGCCTTACCAAAATGTAGAATTCTGTATTCCCTCAAGATTGGGCAGTTTCCAATAAAAGTGATAGTGTTTTCCTGCTCGTTTCAATTTCAAAGAGAACATGCTGTGTTGCTGCTTGCTATGTTTGGGACAAAGTTGAGTATGAGCAATTCACCTCTGGCCATAAAAATTGTGCGAATTTGCTCGACTGAAAACGCGTCGTTGAAATAATTTTCTTCTCCTAGGTCGTAGTTCAATTCTTTGTATATTAGCCTCTGTGAGCTCCGCTCTGAATCGATCATAAAAGATGATCTATATCCATCCATCTTTTTAAGAATTTCTGTAGCCCATGATTCCCACAATCATAAATGTTGTTTCCGTATTGTTGGGAAGTCCGAACCGAACCTGAACCGAGCTAAAGCCGAGCCTGAACCGGAGCAATTTAAAGAAGAAAAGGGTTCGATTTAAAAAACATGTTCTATTCCTTTTCTAGCGATGGAGTTAGTACCCAGCCAACCAGCGGAGTTCGCAAGGTGCTCCATTAGGACTCCCTGTACGGTGCGCTGAGTCTCCTAGGGAGGCTCCGAAAAGGAGCATATCCACCGCAGAAAAGTGCCACTATGAAAAAGTATGCCTAAAAGACTCCTCAAATGAGTGATTTCGGCGTCCCAGAATGCTCACTCAGATAACCCGCAAAGACTCCTCTATTAGCCTATGCTTTTTTGAAAAGACTCCTTAAATTATTAAAAGATAACCTAGACGAAGTGTTTCGGGATTGGTTTCGGTGATCCGATAAGGGTCCGAAGAGGAGTCCCTGCTGTTTCACAAAATGTTACTAATTTTATATTTATTTTTTATATTTTGTTATTATTGAACAAAAGCAACATCAACAAGATAATAAATTGACATAACGGGATTCAGTGCACCCTCAACGATAGCATGCGGGGCTCTTTTGGATTCCATTTTCACTCCTGCTTCGGAGCGCTCCTTTGAGGTGCTGCTTTGGGAGTCCCTTTTTACTCCTACTTCGAAGCGCTCCACATAAGGCTGGTTAAGGCTAATAATTAACTTATACCAAGTGCGTTAACTTAAGGGAAAGCATTTCCTCCCACTAATACGGAAGTGCCGAAATGGGTGCACACACATTAACAAAGTTGTCTTTCAATATGGCTGGTTTTTCACATGTTGGAATTTTCAAAACTGGCATGAGATGGCATCTGCCGACTTGCAGAAGATAGACAAAGCCTGCTGATGTTAGAACCGGGAGGTTCTTGAAACAGCTGTACAGTCGATCAGTTTTTGCCCTTGTGTTGCCTTTAGAATTTCCAAACATTTTGGCAATTTTTCGATTGAAAAGTCCTTGCGAGTGACAGAAAAAAAAAACCGTCAGTATATTTTTAATCTTTTTAATCTAGGAGTCAGCCCGGCAAGAGCTGGAAAAATCAATCTTGACTTACAAAATATTCCACACAATTCAAGCTTTCAGGGAATGGCCCAAGCCTTTCGAGCTTGTATCATTCCAAATGTGCTTACTTCAATCCCCTTTGAGATCACATGTTCATATTTCAGAGAGCGATTGTCGTTACCCGATTGTCGACGGGTAAATAGGAGGTGTAGACCAATCGATCAAAATGGTGCTCATCAAGTATATATATACATATACTTTAAAAGGCTCGAAGGCGCTATCCTTCTGGCTGTTATACATACATTTAGACAAACCTAATTTACTCTACTAGCTGGCCTGGCGAAGATATACAAAAAAGATATCCAAATGTAAACAAAAATATAGGGAACAAATGACATTTCTCAGATCGATTGGTGTCAATCATTACGGATTATTCGGTCCACCTGTCTATTTTGTTTGTTTTGTGCGAGTATAATTAATAAAAATGCTACGACACAGAAGATCTAATCTTTCCTTAAAAATGTCGTAATGCAATTAGGCTCCGTAGCATTATGACTCAATCCAATAAGAAGGACGAGAAATTGCACGAGTATGGCCCGAATTTGTGTTTCTCAAACACAAGAGCAAAGAGAATCAGAAATCGTCCAGCACATCTTCGACGCTCATGAAGAAATGCTTCAAGTGTTGATTTAAATCGAGCAGCTTTTCTATTCATTTGCACAATGGATTACAGCTCGCATCTTTTCGTTCACATAGGTCCAATTGAAGTTGTTTGTGGGAACACCTGGAATGTGTTGCCTTAATGGCAAAGTGAAATTGTGAGTATTGACTTCGCCCCCCTGAGCCATTGCATTCATTGCTTCGAGGCGATACACCAGTATCACTACATTTTCTAGCGAATACTCAAGAATGTTTTCAAATCACTTCATTTAGACATTATCCAAGAGTACGGATTTAATCCGAAATTCAAGATTCAAGGCCAGATTCACCATCGAATTGGATCATTGCAACCTGTTAAAAATACACAGCATAAATTTTAACAAATATACTTCATGGTCGATATGGAGGAACAACTTAATCGGCGTCAAAAGATACACACAGCAATGAAAAGAGTAATTCTTCATGATCTGCAGGAACTACTTTATGAGCAGCATGCATTGGTCAGGCTGGTCAAGACTGCGTTAGAGCCAAATGATGACTACAAAGTCGTGGTCGCAGATTTAATGTTCCCATTTGGCAAATTTTGCAATTTTTTGGAACATTTAATCTAAATTTCCTACTTACCCGTCTATTTGCCCTTTTTATGACAATCTAAACTCATATATGAATTGTGCAAATTTCGAGTGCAGCTTCTATTTATCTGAATATTTACCCGTCTTCATGACAATCGAAGGAAATGTAGAGAATCATTTGAAAATTAGAAAAACCTAAAGAAATAAAGAGATATGAAAAGCCTATTTCCGAGGATTTCAATAATTCCAACCGCTGTGCTCTTTGAGTTTAAACGAATTCAATTTCCGAAACGTCTTGCATTTACCATGACGATTAACAAATCACAAGGCGAATCCTTGAGTGTTTCTGGTCTAAATTTAGGATATGCATGGGCAATTGTATGCAGTGTTAGGAATTACCTAGATACATATTTTGTGTACCTTTTACCTTACCTCGGTATTGTGAAATTCCAGTACCTTTTACCTTACCTAGGTCCAAATTTTTATTTACCTTGTCAAAAAGTAAGGTGGAGAATTAAATTTCAAATTCATTTCAATTTCAAATTCAATTTGAATGTCGATGTGTCTATTAAAATAACATAGTCTTGAGCTAATTACTGTGTTGATCCTTAAGACGTTTTAAGTCAAGGAAATACAGAAAGCTGTAGCACAACTAGCATGAAAATAAGGTACATGAACTATCTTTTGAATGGTTTCCAAATGCGATTGCTATTCAGAGTTGATTATAAATGACAGCATTTTATTTAACACACAACAAACCAAATTATATTCTAGGACCCTATCACCAGTAGACTATGCTATCAGCTTAAACAATTAGGCCGCTTATTTTACCATTTAAGAAGTTTTATAAACTTGTCCATATCGCTTTACTTCCTATGTGTCTAGGCCAAAATCAAATACGTAGTCCAAGATTTAATATGTAGATAAAGCCATTTGTGAAGTTGACGCGAATGTGGAACTTAATGATTAATGTTAATTTTTAAAAAAATATATATTGTACATTACGTCGAAAATTCAAATAAAAGGAATTGTAGCCTAAACAGTCGGACAGATAAAAACTAAAAACTAAAACTGAAAAAAGGTGTATGTCCCTGTAGAAATTTTAAGAGTCTCGGAACACAGATTTGTTGTACTGATTCCTTTTCCACTTTTGTTGAAATTTCGATGAAACCTCAAAGTTTTGGTTGGAAACTATCCATTCATTCAGTCATTCTGTTCACAACATTTTCGGGTAGGTGGTGTTGAATAAACCATGCCTTAAAAGGCATTTAAAAAGTATATTTTTTGTACCTTTACCTTTACCTAGGTACTGGAAATTCCGTATACCTTTTTACCTTACCTAGGTATATTTTTTTTGACATTTTCCTTGTACCTTACCTAGGTAAGAAAACTGAGTACCTTTCCAATCACTGATTGTATGTGGTATTGCATGTTCACTAGGGTGTCCCAAAAAAAATTTTTTTTTTTAATTTTCACGGGTGCTCGGGCATTTTCTGTAAGCTTATAGAGGCAAGTATTTTTGAGTTTTTTTTTCAGATTTTTCGGAAAACGTTTAGAGGTCGCGCATGTCGAATTTTCCCCAAAAATCGGGTTTTCCGTACTGTTTTTGATTTTTACTTACAACTTTGTCAATAATCACGATTTTCTTAGTTTTTACATCAGCATTTTTAAAGAAAAATTTCCAAATTTTAACTCTAAACGTTTTTCGAAAAATCTGAACCAAAACCTTAAAAATACTTACCCCTATAAGATTTCAGAAAACCCGTGAAAATGAAAAAAAAAAAAATATTTTATGGGACACCCTGTAGTTCACGTCATTCAGTTCACAACATTTTCGGGTAGGTGATGTTGGATACACCATGCTTTAAAAGGCATTTTAAAAGTACTTTTTTAGTACCTTTACCTCTAACCTTACCTTCTTCTTTATTGACCCGATGTTGCATCAGAACCGCTTGACGGTCTAGGCCTCTGCAATGAATGCCCTTCACTCGCTTCTGCATTGTGCGAGCTGGCACCAGTTGTTCACACCAAGGTTGGAAATGTCTTTCCGCACTTGATCATCTCATCTTAGTGGTGGGCGACCCCCTCCAGCCTTGTCCTCCAAAGTCAGCCGCCTTCGCTTTGTACGTCTTTTTTACTGGAGCTTCTTCATCCATCCGGATTACATGTCCTAACCTTTACCTAGGTACTGGAAATTTCGTATACCATTTACCTTTCCTAGGTATATTTTATGAAATTTATCTTGTACATTACCTAGGTAAGAAAATTGAGTACCTTTTCAATCACTGATTGTATGTGGCATATTCACGTGTCGGCAAATCATCCGCTTTATTTGTTCTGGCGCCTGATAACAAAAAGAAACATTTCGTATATCACAAGTTGCTTCACTGAAGAGAATCAACCCAAGCGTAACCTAGGCAGCAATATATATAGTTTCATCAAAGCAAATGTCTGGCCGTAAAGCCATTTTCTTTAAATATATTTTGCTAATGAACTATTGAACTTAACCAATTGTGTGCATACATTTTATTACGTTAATTGAAATTCATACATTAAGTTAAGCTAAAAGATAATAAATAAAAAATATATTTTGGTTTTTGTGTGTTTCGGCTACAACTTCCCCTAATATATTGTTTTGTTGTTTTGATTCTTATCGGTGAGCACCGCGATGATATATATATGGGCATTTTCACAGAAAAGTCCCCCGAGACCAAAAAATTAAAAAGTACTTAAAATGCTATTTTTGATCATTTTTTCATGGGGAAATAATCAAAATGAACTAATATGTGCCAATTTTAAATATATTCATAACTGATTTCGAGATTTTCGAATGCAAAGTCGCGCAATCACCATTTTTCTCATTTAGATACGTTTTGTTGTCATAAAAATGCCTTTAGATTGCATTGATTTTTGGTCTCTAAGAGTACAAAGAGTTCAAAAATAGTGCAAAAGACACCATAAGAAACTATATGATTGCAATTAACTGTAAGTTAATGTAATAAAACATAATTTCCTTATAAAATAATCCCGTTATGATTCAATTTCTATATGCTAAGGCTTTAATCCAGATATGGGTGCGTCGCGACGTTCCAATGCACACGAGGCAGCGATGATTTTTTTTAAGACAGTTGCTTGTTTTAGTAGAAAAAGACAGAAAAGCTTAATTCTAAAAAATACAATATTTCTTCAGCTAGAGCAACAAAGGCCTTCAAGCTGGGTGGTTTATACTATGGGGTTTCCATGTGTTTTTAAGTATTTGAATATGTTTGTTTCTTTTAGTTAGAGTTATAAAATGGTTGATGTTGTGTTTCTGTTGGTTTGCTGTAAGTATAGTTGTTGCAGGTACTGGATATCGTTGCTTTAGCATCTTTGAATAATTTTCTCCCATGTGATAGTTGATAGTGCATTGTGGTAGATCCGATTCCTAGGTATGTTATATGATGGTACGAAATCCACATAAAGGTGGCCCAGTTGCCATCTTTATGTAAATGCAAGACTGCTTCAGTGTTGTTTTTAAATCTGGCACCTGTGATCTTGCGATGCTTCGCTGAATCATTGATATTGTAAAGTATGGCCTTGGGCGTTTCTGCGAAGTTTATTATATTATCTGCGTATAATAAGGCCGTTTATTGTGAGTCCTTTCGGAGTTGGGTTTTACTATATCGTTTTGGAATAACGAAATGTGAACAGGGCTCAGCAAGCATCCTTGCTTAACTCCAGACTCCGTAGGAAGCCATTCGGATAGCCTTGCGTCATCCCAAACTGCTGCTTCAAAGCTATCATATATACCTTTGCAAAGTTGGCTATTAAGATGCCGCATCTGCTCGATATTGTTCAGTATTATGCGATAATGTCAAATTCTATCACTTGAGTCAGGGAAGGCATAGAGTTGTTTTTCGTTGTCTGAACACGTTCGCGCAATGGTACTCAGATAGAAGATATTATCTATTGTATAGTATCCTTTTCGAAACTCTGTTAGAACTCTGAAACTCTGTTAGAACGTCGACAGTGTTGAGCCACTTACCTAGACGTTCAAGGAGAACGGCAGATAAAACTTTAGCTATCGCAATCTGAAAAGTTATTCCTTTGTAGTTGCTGGTTACTTGTGGATCGCTTTTCTTGAAAATTGGAAATATTATGGCTTTCTGAAAACTGTTGGGGGTGCTTTTCCGGTTTGCCATATATTGTTGTATGCTTCCGCTAACCTTTGTAAAAAAGATGGTGAGGCAAATTTTATAAACTCAACGGGTATGCGATCAGGACCAAGAGCTTTGTTATCTTTTATTTTAGCGACAATGTCAGAAACTTCCTGGCCTGTTATTGTTCCATCTAGTGCTTCATTTACAATGTATGGGTAGGGTATACTCCAAGGGTAGCTTCGAGCGAAATTTAAGTAAATTACCAAAAAAAAAGTTTGCCAACTGGGCGGCGTCCACTTCTATGCCTTTTACAAAAGAGATTCCATTTAATCTTCTGACTTGCTGTCACGGATATCTTCTAGAGATGCGGCTAGCTTTACATAGAACTGTATTTTGGCTTCTTGACATATGTGCTTGTATGTTTTGTTTGCTTGCTGATATCGAATCATAGATTCTTCCGAGTTTTCACTCTTGGCGATTCTAAGCAGTTTAAACGATTTGTCCTGCGCGTAATTTACATCTTTTGTTGTACCACTCCTCTTTGTAGGATATAATCCAACACTTTTAATCTGGGGTATCGCCGAATTTGTGATACAGTTTGTGAGACAACTTATTGCTTCAATATTGGAGTTCGCTTGGTTGCCTGTTACAGAGCCAATGTTGCTGTCTATATTTCTTCTGTACTCATCTGCATGTTTATATGACCATCTTAGTTTTGGCAGTAGTCTGAGTTGCAAAGGGATGCTTCTAGAGGCTTCTGCTTTATATTATAACAAAAACAACATAAATATAATGAGGAAATTTAAGTAACGTAACGTCACGTCAGATACTTATGCAAATAAAAAAAATATAAAAAATTGTGCAAACATTTTTGAATAAGAGAACCTGGAAAATAAACTTGTATTATTTCAAATCGTATTAAAAAAAATGTTCGCAGAATTTTGCATTTTTTCTAAAACAAGTCAAAACCCACTTCCGTTATATAATATGTAACGTAACGCCAGCATATATGTTTGCTTATATCTTCAACTCCTTATGAGCGATTGATGTCATTGTTTTTACTGATTATAAAGCTGCTTAATGGCTACCCAAATATAGAACAATCTTTTCAAAAATCCAAGATTTTCATATTTTTCTAAAAAGATTTTTTCATACGAACGTAACGTCACGTCAGTTTGGAAAGGCCTATATATTTTTGTGATTTTTTCCACATTGAAATGCTCTGGCTCTTTCTTCTTTTTTTCTTATATTTTTTCGTAGAAAATGATTCTCACAAAAGTCTGAAACAAAGTTGAAAATAATGAAGATAATATGACAAAAGTTTTTGCAAAAGTTTTAAGAGATTTTGTAGTATTAAACATTATTTAAAATTTTTTAACAACTCAATTTAGTGTAATAATATTTTTGAATGAACATTATTTTTATGATATTTTATTAATGTGAATCTTTCAATACCAAGCGCCAAATATTCAATATCCACACAGAACAAATTTTGTCGGTAAATTCAACCAATGATGTGGTTAAAATGCTCCAACCCATAATCGTTGGTTTAACTTATAGTCGGGTACAGTAAAAGGGGCATAACATGTATGTTGTGTCTTTGCTGAAATTCAAGCGTAAATTCAATTGTGGCGGCTTCAATAGTGGAACGAGTTGGATTTGATTTAAAATGCGCCGATAAACCCAAATGTTGAGATCTGCGTCGAATCGATAGATCACGGTCTGCAGCCACACTCTGCGCTGCAATCGCCATATTCTTACGAATCGTCATTTCTGCCACAATTTGAGCGAAACTAAAAACGGATGATTTTATTTTCCGCTTGCATTTGGCGTCGTAGTCGTTGCCAACTTTTTCAGTACAAATCACTCTTTGGCATTTGATTAAAGTATGTGTGATACAATTTCATTGTTCCTTTCTTCTTCCCACAATTAACTTTCATTCAATTTTTTTGAGTTAATTTTCAATTTGGTATTTTCCATTATAATGAATTCACTTCTTCTTTTTTTTCTCAGAGAGTTATTCATTTTCTCAACTTTCGTTGTCAAATTGTTGCCCCTCTCTAACGAAGACCAATTATAATTAGCGTGTTGAAAAAACTGATGCATATTTTATAGGCAGCTTTTCCAAGTAATTGTAATTCTTTATGAATTATGCCAAGGCTTAACCTAAATATTGATTGAAATGTTCGAGTATTACCATAACTAACGTAATAACAAAACGTGTTGCCATAAGAGAGATAGAGAGAGAGAGAGAGAGAGAGGGAAAAGCAGAAGGTCTTATCAAACCACTAATCAGTCTGGCCTCTGACTCTCTCAGCCAGCGATAAGCAGATAAAAATCCATAAAAAAAATTATTGGAAAATTCAAGCAAAAAAAAAAAAAAAAAGGAATAAAAATGCCAACATTTTGCTACTTAAGTATGCGTACTAGCGACTTCCCCGCCTTAGCTCGCCTCCTTCCCTTGCAACATTCAACATTTACGACGTGTTTCGACTGCCAGAGAGACAACAGACAACGGGTCGGAGTCAAGTAATTTCCGTTACAAAAAACTGGCCAAGTGGTAGCAGCAGCAGCAGGTTTTAGCTGCCAACTTTAGAATGCCAAGACAAAGACATAACATATACACATACACAGACAAGTTCTGCGAAGTCTACGGCGCGTCACACTCTCGCCGCTGAAATCGTTCGTGTGTGACGCAGCTAGCGACAATGACGCTCCCCCAAAAAGCAATTCATTGCACTTTTGTATGGTGTCCCCCCGCCCCCCCCCCATTCTTTTTGTTGTTTTTGCAAGTAAAGGCCAACACTTGACATTTTGGAAGGCATCAAAATGCAGTGGAGTTGTTACTCGTTACTCGCTAAGCGAATGTTTGTCATAGTTTCATGTGTTACCTAATCATTTCAATAGTTATTTTCTTATTTAAAGCACTCGCTGCTTCACTTTTGTTGGTCTCGTTGGTGCAGTGGAGTTTCTAGTTACTCGCTAAGTAAGTTTTTACCTTATTCTCAAGTGTCAGCTAGTCATTTCTGGCTAGCTATCAAATTGTCAATCGTTATTTGTTTATATAAAGCTCTCGTTGCGAAGTAAAATCACTCGCTGCTTCACTTTCATTGGTCTCGTTGGTGCAGTGGAGTTTCTAGTAACTCGCTAAGGAAGCTTTTACCTTATCCTCATGTGTCAGCTAGCCATTTCTGGCTAGCTATCTAATTGTCACTCATTAGTTCAATTTTAAAGCACTCGTTGAGAAGTAAAATCACTCGCTGCTATGCTTTCATTGATCTCGTTGGTGCTGTGGAGTTTCTCGTTACTCGCTAAGGAAGTTTTTAACTTATTCTCATGTGTCAGATGGCCATTTCTGGCTAGTTATCAAATTGTCAATCGTTATTTCCTCATTTAAAGCACTCGTTGCGAAGTAAAATCACTCGCTGCTTCACTTTCATTGGTCTCGTTGGTGCAGTGGAGTTTCTAGTTACTCGCTAATTAAGTTTTTACCTTATTCTCATGTGTCAGCTAGCCATTTCTGGCTCGTTGCGAAGAAAATCACTCGCTGCTTCACTTTCATTGGTCTCGTTGGTGCAGTGAAGTTGCTCGTTACTCGCTAAGTAAACTTTTACCTTATTCTCATGTTTCAGCTAGTCATTTCTGGCTAGTTATCAAATTGTCAATCGTTATTTGCTTATTTAAAGCTCTCGTTGCGAAGTAAAATCACTCGCTGCTTCACTTTCATTGGTCTCGTTGGTGCAGTGGAGTTTCTAGTAACTCGCTAAGGAAGCTTTTACCTTATCCTCATGTGTCAGCTAGCCATTTCTGGCTGGTTATCAAATTGTCACTCATTAGTTTAATCTTAAAGCACTCGTTTGCAACGTAGAATCACTCGCTGCTTCTCCTGAAATCTAAAGTTAAATAGTTTTATTTAAAAAAATATCAAATTATACCGCGTTTTACCCACCTCATTTGGATACTTGTTAAACTGTATTGTATTTGTAATTTAAAATAAACTTACTTAGTTTTACAACCCAAATATAAGCTGAATGCGTTTCTAATCAACCAGTTAGCTGTACAATCTTAGGTAGATAGTAAGGACACTTAATTCAGTCGGTTAATGATTTAATTTTGATATAAAAAAAGTTTTACTCTTTTAACAACGCAATAAAAAAATGGCTCTCGTTTAATGTAACTCATTTTGTGTTATTTAGTTCTTTAAAAAACGAAATGAATCACATTCTCAAATAACAATCAGGTGGTAGTTGGTAATTTACAATTCACTCGCTACTCGTTATGTGTTTCATAGACTAATTTGCCGTTTTTAGCATATAAAAAGCTAGCTATGGATGCTTGATAGGTTTGTCTCGCTACTTGTTATGGTGTTTACTACCAAAACTTAACTAATCGATTAATGATAGTAAGCGTATGGTAGGACGTAGCTCTAAATAGTTCGCTAGGTGTGTCTTAGCAAATTTACCATTCTTACCATCAAAACTGTCACATATATAGTGAGATTTACATAATATGTCTCTCTAAGTATGTCTCTCTACTCGTTGTGTATAAAAAACCAGCCACTTTACCATTATTGCCAACGAAACTTAGCTTATCAATAAAAAGTAGTACCTCTATAGTGGAAACTAGCTTTAAATGTCTCATTAGATTCGTCTCGCTACTTGCTATGTTTCAAGCAACCGAAAATCTGCAATTTTTACCAACAAAACAAGCTGTCGATTAGTTATAGTAGGTATATGGTTAGACTGAACTTTACATGACTCTCTAGGAATGTCTCGCTACTCGCTATGTTTTTAAAAGAAGTTAACTTACAATTTTTAGCACCCAAACATAGCTTACCAGTTCAGAATAGTACCTGTGTAGTGAGAGTTAGCTTTAAATGTCTCGCTAGGCTGGTCAGAGTGCGCTTTAAATGACTCGTTTGTTATGTCTCGCTACTCGTTATACCTTAAACAGTAGCAAATTTACCATTGTTGCCAACGAAACTTATGTTATCCATTTAAAATAGCAGGTATTTAGTGATATTTAGGTATACATGTCTCCCTGGGCTTGTCTCGTTACTCGTTATATTATAAAAAAACAGCCAATTTGAATTTTTACCATCAAAACTTAACTTAACGCTTACAAATTGTACGTGGTTAGTGGGAGCTAGCTATAAATATCTCGCTAGGTTTTTCTCGCTACTCGTTATATATTAGAAAACAACCCAATTTACCATTTTTACCACCAAAACTTAGTTTTTCCATTAATGATAGTAAGTGTATAGTGAGAGCTAGCTTTGAATGTCTCGCTGGGATGGTCTCGCCACTCGTTAGGTTTCAAACAGCAGCATATCTGCCATTTTTACCAACTAATCACCAGTTGTCGATTAGTAATAGCAGGCGTATAGTGAAATTTAGATTCAAATGACTCGCTTGGTAAGTCTCGCTACTTATTTTGCTTTAAACAGCAGCAAATTTAACATTCTTACCATCAATATTTAACTTTTAGATTACTAAAAGTACGTTTATAGTCAGATTTAGATATACATGTCCCTCTAGGTTGGTCTCGCTACTCGTTATATTATTATTTTTACTAACAAAACTTGTCTTATCACTAAAATATTGTACGTAAATAGTGGCAGCTAGCAATGAATATCTCGCTAGGTTTTTCTCGCCACTCGTTATGTTGTAAACATCACCAAACCACAAATTTTACCGACAAAACACAAGTTATTGATTAGTAAAAGTAGGTATATGGTGCGACTTAACTTTACATGACTCTCTAGGAATGTCTCGCTACTCGCTATGTTTTTAAAAGAAGCTAATTTGCAAATTTTGGCACCCAAACTTAACTTACCGGTTCAGAATAGTACCTGTGTAGTGAGAGTTAGCTTTAAATGGCTCGCTAGGCTTGTCTCGCTACTCGTTATATTCTTATAAACAAGCCAAAATATAAAAACTATACTTATTGATTAACAATTATATGCTGAGAGCCTGTTTTGGCTGTCTTACTACCTTAGTCTCATAAAATTGATTAAAGTCACCTTCTTACCATCCCTTCTCTTTCTTTCTTTTTACAGATTGCACGCCACACCGGATTAACTAAAAACATAGAACATTTGCCCTACCACCAGGGTTATATCGCGAAAGCAACTTGATAATTTTTTCCACATTTTTTTTTCTTGTGCCTCGACTTGTGCATCGATACGAACAGCAAATACAGAAACTCAATCAAAATGGGACAACCCATCATCAAACAGCGAGGAGTATCTCTACTCGCCATTTTCCATGTGCTGCTCTACAGCTGCTCGTTTATAGGTGAGTAAACTGAATAACGTTTTGTTGTTTTTGCATTTGATGCGTTTATAATTAGACACGAGCGCGCGCGTGCGTTTGAAATGAAGTTGTAAACTGGCACAGTATTCCTGCTGCCATTAGAGCATAAATTGGCTTAAAATTAGAAGAAAATGTGTGTTCAATGCGCAAAAAACAAAAAAAATGTAGACCGAACAGATTTAACGGGTCTGGCTGAGTTTTGATGTTATCATCCTCATCCTCTACGCATGTACTCTCTACCTGACCCTGAAACTCTTAAGTAAATACCATCCAAAAAATTACTTATCTTTAGAATTTGTGTGTGTTTTTTTTTTTCTTTTTTGGAACTCTTGTGTCAATATTGATTACCCAACTCACCATTATCGTCATCAGCACGAACGTAACCAGAGACCAGAGCCAAGCAAATATCATAAAGTCGCGAGCTCATTAATTTACATAGTATTCTAGTCTACTACAACAGTTTGTAGAGCGATTAGTCCCTGGGGAAGAATATTGTGACATTTGTTTAAACTAACGCTTAATCCGAACCATTGAATGTGTGTGCGTTAGCGCACCTGACTTTCGGACCATAAAACAAAGTTGTACAAATATTTAGTTAAGATGTTAAGCCGACCGACCAGTATTATTATTCAATTTTGCCTTCAAATGAAAGTGCTAGAAACTGATGAAACAAAGAGACATGATGGAAATTTTACAGTTCACATGTGTGAGTGGTACTCAAGGTGAAGACTTGTTGTTTTAGGTACATTTTGTCACTGTAGATAGCCTAAACTTTGTTCTGATTCATAGTTGGTATGTAAAAGGAATCAACTTACGTTTTTCTTTAGGCAAATACAAAAGACTTGAACTAGAAAAAAGTTCAGATTTATTCTCTCAAATGCTAAACTATAGTAAAGCAAGACTAGCTTTCGTTGGAGCAAATTCGCACCATTTTAAGGACCAAAGCTGAAACCCAAACACAACTTAGTCCATTTAATCAAAAGCTGACTAATTTTGAAAAGAATACAGGATTTTAGATTTCGGCAATTTGCACGAAGTCCATCTTAATACTTAAGGCATTAAAAATGTTAATATTGAGAAAATATTTGCAAAATGTTCGCTGTGCTGTAGAGCGCTCTGGTATCTGGGCATCAACCAGAATACGGAGAGTAGTTGAATACCAAAGATCCGGCTCGAAGGATCAATGTTAGTGATAAGACTGTTGTGGCTTCATATTGAGTGAAAAAACGAGATGGCCAAGCTAACTTCATCTGTGACGAAGTTTTAATACCCTTGCAAATGCTGTTTTTGAAATGTCAGAGTTTAAGAACGCTTACATAAAAATCAAACATTTTTGTTACAAAAACCCATTTTCCGACAGATAAACATTTGATTTCGACCAAATTTCGCGAATCTTTTTGAAAATATATCAAATTAACAATCGCCGAGTCTAAGAAAGATAAAACTGAAAACAAAAAAGTTTTTTTCATTAAGACTCATTTTCCGAACGATGCAGCTATAAGATATAGTCATCCGATTTTGACCAAAGTTAGCAAATCTGTTTGAAAGCATATAATATTTATAATGGACGAGTTTGAGGACGCTAACATTGAAAACAAAAAAGTTTTTCTCACTAAGACTCATTTTTCGACCGATGGTTCCTATGGCAGCTATAAGATATAGTCATCCGATTTTGACCAAAGTTTGCAAATCTGTTTGAAAGCATATAATATTAATAATAGACGAGTTTGAGGACGCTAACATTGAAAACAAAAAAGTTTTTCTCACAAAGACCCATTTTTTGACCGATGGTTCCTATGACAGCTATAAGATATAGTCATCCGATCTTGACCAAAAATTGCAAATCTGTTTGAAAGCATATAACATTAATAATGGACGAGTTTGAGAACGCTAACATTGAAAACAAAAAAGTTTTTTTTTACTAAGACCCATTTTCCGAACGATCGGTCCTAAGGCAGCTATAAGATATAGTCATCCGATTTTGACCAAAGCTTGCAAATCTGTTTGAAAGCATATAATATTAATAATGAACGAGTTTGAGGACGCTAACAGTGAAAACAAAAAAGTTTTTCTCACTAAGACTCATTTTCCGACCGATGGTTCCCATGACAGCTCTAAGATGTAGTCATCCGATTTTGACCAAAGTTTGCAAATCTGTTTAAAAACATATAATATTAATTATGGATGAGTTTTATGACGCTAGCATTGAAAACAAAAAAGTTTTTCCTACTAAGACGCATTTTCCGACCGATCGGTCCTATGGCAGCTATAAGATATAGTCATCCGATTTTGACCAAAGTTAGCAAATCTGTTTGAAAGCATATAATATTTATAATGGACGAGTTTGAGGACGCTAACATTGAAAACAAAAAAGTTTTTTCCACTTAGACCCATTTTTTGACCGATGGTTCCTATGGCAGCTATAAGATATAGTCATCCGATTTTGACCAAAGTTAGCAAATCTGTTTGAAAGCATATAGTATTAATAATAGCCGAGCTTGAGGACGCTAACATTGAAAACAAAAAAGTTTTTCTTACTAAGACGCATTTTCCGACCGATCGGTCCTATGGCAGCTATATGATATAGTCATCCGATCTTTACCAAAATTTGCAAATCTGTTTGAAGGCATTTGAAATTGATAAAGACCAAGTTTGGGGCCACTTACTTTGACAACAAAAAAGTTTTTCTCACTAAGACTCATTTTTCGATCGATGATTCCTATGGCAGCTATAAGATATGATCATCCGATCCTGTCGGTTCCAATATATTAGCAGCGTGCAGTAAAAAGAAGATTATGTGCAAAATTTCAGCTCGATAGCCTTAAAACTGAGAGACTAGTTTGCGTAGAAACAGACGGACAGACAGACGGACAAAGCTCAATCGACTCAGCTTGTCGCCCTGATCAAGAATATATATAGTTAATTTGGTCGGAAATGAATATTTCTATGCGTTGCAAACTTCTGGGCAAAATTATAATACCCTTTGCAAGGGTATAAAAAGAACAGGGGAGGGTAAAGGTTATAAAGATGTTGTTGAAACTATTCCTTGTCCAGCTTGAGAGAAGAAGCTACCTCGATCGGATGGGTACAAAGGTCTATAGTTGTGAAGACAGTGGGGTGTATACGGGCCAGATAGTTGTTGAGCAAGCTGCTGCGCCCCGAGCTTAGTTAGGCCAGAGTGGATGTGATGTGTCTGCCTTTAAGAACAATGTTAACTAAATACTTCGCTAAGGTACTGGCGACTATATTAGTGTGTGCGGCATTTTTTGCCTCTGCACAGGAAGTGGTTGTGGGCGTTCCTGTTCCTAGGAGAGGTGTAATAGCCGACATTTTGAGTTTTCCTGCGTGACATGCTCTCTTCGAGGTGCAGGTGTGGTTTTGGGTGGGA
Source organism: Lordiphosa magnipectinata (assembly GCA_037044535.1). Lineage (NCBI taxonomy): Eukaryota > Metazoa > Arthropoda > Insecta > Diptera > Drosophilidae > Lordiphosa > Lordiphosa magnipectinata. The sequence continues at coordinate 280,293 of JBAMBO010000583.1, read as the reverse complement.
CTCCAGTTGACACCCGATATGAGGTATTGCTGCGTCAAGAGTTTATTGTGATTCCTAACAGGCAATATTTGAGTTTCTTGATGCGGATGGTCGAACTGTGTCATTACATGGCACCCTGTGGCCACTTTGTAGCTGGTGGAGATGGTTTCGTTGTCCTTGCCCCAGGTGCTTCCTTGTATTGCCTTGAGGATTTTTGTTCTGCTTCTTACCTTCTTCACAACATCCTCAGAGTGTTTGGAGAAGGTAAGTAGTGAAACGTAGCTCCTAGAATTCAGAGGTATTTTACAGTAGGGACTGTTTGACCATTTATATGAATGTCCAAGGTCATCGTGACTTCCTTGGTCCAGTTGGGGATGAAGGTGGCGGACGATTTTAGGGCTGAAAGGCTGAGATTCCCGGTTTTAAAGAATTCGTTGAGGCTGGGAAGATCTAAGTTTATTCTTTGATGTGTCTCCTGGTTGAGATTATAGAACAGTCATTCGCAGGAGGAGGAGATTAGCTTAATATGTTCTGGTGGGGGCGGTTTCTTTGCACTCCTCCTTGGGGGACTCCTTGTTTAACTCCTCTCGTTTTCGATTTGGCTCCCCTGAACTCGACCTGGGCTCGTCGGCCTCCCAGGTAGTTCGAGAGCCATCTCTTTGCAGGCTTCGGTAGGTTGCTGTGTGTTGGGTCCTCCAGCAAAATACTGTGGCTGGTTGAGCTCCTGGTTGACCAAGTCATAAAGCTGTTTGTGTTCGTGGTTTAAGCTGGAGAAGAACCAAGTTGAAGTAGACTTAATATCAAAAAAGTTGGATGTTAGTGATGGATCTTTGTGCTGTTCTCGTTTTAGCTTCTTGTTGAGTGTTGAACGCTGCTTTTATATATAATATTCTGAGCACTAAATTTATAACTACAAAAAAAGTTTTTTTTTTTTGGTATTTGAAAGAAATAGCGACTTGTTTAGCAAGTGAAGAGACAGCTTTATGAAAAACACATTTACTTTCCACTCATCAAGTAGCAACAGCAACCTGATGACAAACATTGGTCCTTTTAGCCGGATGGCAATTACCAATCTTTCAAATATTTATTCGTGCCGCTTTTATTAATAAGCGAGAGGATCAAGTGCCTCTTTGATATACCTACCGTATACCCAGTTTTTGATAAACATTCGCTTAATATTCACCAAATGCCTTAGAGACGAAAGTTTAACGAGTCGTTTTGAGACTTTTTTATGTTTTCCGTTTGGTTTCGTAGTTTTAATGTCGGCAAACTGTGTGATAATACTTACGTTAGCTGTAAATCTAGCAATCTTAACAATTCTACAATAAGAAAACACTCAAAAAACATCGTTTTTTTTTACATTTTTCTTTAATTGGCATTCCTTTAGTAAATCACATCGAGTTATTGTCCTTGACTCGTACTAATCCACAACCAAACCCATGCCAAAACGAAAATGATCCGTTCTGTGATTCATTCGGCCACTCATCACCATTAACACGGGCAACGGTCCCAAACGCTTCTCACAAACGGCAGTTATCGTGCAACGCGTATCCAATGCTCCGCGAAAACTGAAACCCACCCCGGGTATGATACAATGGTAGGCCAATGTGGTGACAGCCTGTCGATGCAATATGTTCGCCCTCATCTCTATACAGGCACGCAAACACCGGCCATAGCTCTGGGTATAACACATCTCCAGTGAATTCGGACTGATCAAACCAGACCATTCCTTGTTGCCGCCTTTATAGCGACCGACAAGAGAAATCATTGCTGCATGACCACCCGGCACAATCTCTTCACTCTGATAGACAAGCTGCACTCCCACCGATACTTGTGGCACAACCTCTTGCAAATAGGCGGCGACTATTACTCCGGTACGCTCCCTTAGATCGATATTGTTTAGTCTAAACGTTCCCGTGAAATCCTTGCCAAAATAATCCGCCACGATGTGTACATCATCCAGCTGGGAATTTGTCATTGTGGTGATCAGTTTGCCGCGCAAACGTGTGGTCAAGAAATTGACCAAAGTGGCGGTCACTTGGCCCCGGCCATCCACTTGACCCATGGCTATGGGGTAATGATCGCCCGTGACCTCGTTCTTATTCTCACCCATAAAACTGGCATCGAGCTGATACGCAGTCTCCAGTCCTTTGCCCAAAGCCAACGTTTGTGCTATGTTCAGATGTTGGCTAATTCCTTTGTTTATGACAAACTTGAAGCCCTCGAAGTAAGTGGGTTGTATAACGCAACAAGGTTGCTGCATTTCCTCCACCGTACCGGGATTCTTTAGCTCACGTTGGACAACCGGTTGAAGTAAAGGCGGCAGAGGTTGTAGATTTGGAGCTGGAGGAGTAGGTGTAGTGGGCGGAGCTGGTGGCTCGCTTTTTGGTGAATCATCAGTCTCATTGACCCTGTGTAAGCCTAATAAACGATATATTTTCTCCTTTTCCTCGTCAACGTATGAATAATTTGCAGAAACATTGCCCATGGCTGTTGATGATCTGCCGAGTAGAGAGAGAGAGAGAGATTAGTCATTGACCCCACTTTAACACACAAAAAATGGAAAAAACAGAAACCCGGCAAACAATTACCACATCCGCTTAATTTGTCGAATCACTTTTTTTCTACAAAAAGTAGAATTAATTAACGCACAACAAGAAACTCCCATCATCATCATCGTCGTCATCGTTGACCTTTTTATGTGTAGCAACTGCACTAAATGGTGAGCTTGTTCCATATTTTTGTTTTTTTTATTATTATGGTCGACCGTTATGTGAAAACACTTGGTTCGACAGAAGCGCCCCAGTCCCAGTTCTTCAATTAGCTAAGCCGAAAAAACTAGCTTAATTGGTCGAGTCGTCGGTTGCTTTCCCCCCAAAACGCTGGGAACAAGTTGATATGAAAAATCACAAGCCTAGTCACTTTTAGATGGCTTAAAGTTTACTCACAGTACTAATTCTTGATTCATGTATCATTGTTCTTCCATTTTTATAATATTTGCATTATGGTTAAAGGAAAATGATATTCTTAACAGGGCTGCAAACCGGCTACGAACCGAACCGGTTTGAACCCGGAATTCTGACTTTTTTTAAAATGTAAACCGAACCTTAAAGCAATCCAAAGTTAAGAAAATTGCTGAACCTGAGCCTGAAGTTTCAAAAAATTAAAGACATACTGAACTCTTGTCAGTTTGATATCAATATTGGGCAACAAAGACTCAAAATCTTTACAAAAGTATAAAGCATTTTCAATAAAATTTTTAGAAATAAGTTATAATAGAAATAAAAGTCTTTGATGGCAAAAATAGAGAACCGATTAAATCAAACTTTTTAACGAGTTTGACAGCTTATCAATGTTAACAACTTAATGTTATTGCGAATGATGTCTCAGTTGATCAGGTCTTAAAATTTGTTTTGTCTGGTCAAAAGTACAGAAATTCTGAATACTACAGTCGAACTTCTATATTATGAACTTTCATACAACGATGTTTTCTATATAACAAATTCGTTTCCTGAACACTGCAATTTCGTATTTCGTATAGCGAAGTTTTTGTTGGTGCCATTGAGATTCGCTATAGGAAAGTTAGGCTTTATTTTGAATATTAATCACATTAATTGGTTTTCTATTAAATTTGCGTTAAGCTTGGACCAAATCAAGGTTCGTACCAAAACCTTCGCCCAAAAACATCGTACCTAAAATTTCCGAACATTAACCATTGGCAAATTTCGGTTCGATCCCGCGAATCGGAGCTCCGAAAAAATTGATTAGGTTTGCAGCCCTGATTCTTAATAAATTCCCAGCTGGATTCAAAGCACAGTATTCAACATCAGATAATGTCTACTATAGGCCTTCTTTGTGCACTTCAGCTCTGCCTTTGATATAGTATCCAGTGAGTCACTAATACTAATGGGTGTATCAACCAAGATGATGAAACTTATTGAAGATCTATAGGGGGCTGTGAACAGAAAACGAACAGTCAAGTTTCTTTCAAATAAAAATGGGTGTAAGGTAAGAATGCTTATTGTCACCACTGATTTTTGCCTTGTATTTAAATGATCTGCGCGACTTTGATGTATGTAATCGCAGGTCCTGCAACGGCATATCTATAAACTGAAAGAATATTGCAGAGTATGAAACATGATAGTCGATTCTTAATGTCGGCATCATTCCCATATCGGAAGATAACGTTTTGGAAGCAATCATTGACTTTGATGACTCATTTAAGCCAGACAGTGATGGAATTTCTTTGCATTGGCGAGCTCTGTAAGCCTCTCACTATGATGTTTTCTAAATCCCTTGCCCTGGGGCAATTTTTAAATAAGTGGACGGTAGCCTCAGTTATTCCTATTCACAAAAGGGATTCAAAAAGCGATATCTCTAATTATCTCTAATTGCAAAGCTTAGCAATATATCTAAGCTCTTTGAACGTATAATCTCAAAGCATTTTAATTTTGTTATAAATTCTCATAAAGATCCCAACCAGCATGATTTTTTTCCTGGCCGTTCCACGGTTACGAATCTAACAGTATTTAGCTATATTGGCATTTCTGCATTTGAAAATTGTTGTCAAGTCGTTGCAATCAATGACAAAGTTTGTCATAATGCCCTTTTATCTAAGCTCTCTAAGCTTGGCTTTCATTCTTCTATCCTCAATTGGATTGAATCTTATCTTGATGGCCGATCGTATCAAGTCCTCATTAATGGCAAACGTTCTAGTCCCCACGTAGCAACAGCTGGCCTCCCTCAAGGGAGTGTACTGGGTCCGTTGCTATTTACGCTATTCATTAATGACATCGGTTGCCTAATTAATTCGCCTTATCTAATGTATGCTGATGATTTGAAAATTTTTGATAGCCCTTCAATGTGATTTAAATTCTGCTGCCAGCTGATGCGACCGGAATTTACTGCCTCTTAACTTTTCAAAGTGCTTTTATGTAACATTTGGAAAACGCGAGTTGCTGATTCTAACCTCGTACTCCATTGCTCATCACGCTTTGAGTCGTCAATATGAGGTTGTTTCAGTTTTCTGGGCATCTAAATAATATCCTCTCCAAAGCTTATTCAATGCTCGGCTTTGTAAAGCGCAATTCTAAACAGTTCAATGGTCCTTATACACGGCTAAGCCTGTACTTTGCCTTAGTCTGTTCTACATTGAGTATGCTTCGCTCATCTGGAATCCTTCCGCTGCCGTTCATGTGAACAGGCTGAAGCGTCTGCAGAAACGATTCCTCAAAATTTGCACTTGCCAATTTACATTTTTCAGAGCCTTTGCCACCGTATTTGAGTTGATGTCGCCTCATGCATATTTCTACCCTTGAGGATAGGAGCACAATTGCGTCCTTAATATTCTTAAATGTCATTATATTGGTCAATATTAATTGTTCTCTACTGCTTGGTAAAATTCCATTTAATGTTCCGCCCAGGTCTTTATGTGCCATGATTGCATTTAGACTGGGGACTCATAGGGCCAACTATGCCCTTAATGATCTGATATCTAGAGCACTTCTTACATACAATCGGCTTCCAGTTGGCATGCGGTTCGATTTTAGCAGCAACAATGTTACTGTTAAACAATTACTTAGGGACTTTTTCTTAAAGTTTTATTGTAATAGCCAGTTAAGTTGATTCGTTGGCGAAATACACTAAATAAACTTGGCCAAATCAATGAAAATAGTATTTAGAAATAGTGGGCGACTGTAGACAATTTTGGTTCTGCTCAAAACAGTGACTTGGCCGATTTGTGTGGTAGTATAAAATATGGATCAATAACAAGTTTGAAACCAAAAAAGTTTTTTTCAGACCTAACTTTTGTATGGCAGCTTGGAGGAATTATGTGAAAGCATAGAAAACTTATAATTATGGAAGCTGTATGCTTTAGTCTTCCGATCTGGCCGGTTCCGACAAATGTCAGAAAATTGTTCAAGAGGTTAGTAACGCATATAAGGAAGCATCTCCGGCCAAATAAAGTATATATAATATGTTCTTGATCATGACGAGCTGAGTTGATTTCCGTCTGTCCGTATGCTTCCATGCTAACTCTTTCGTCAGTTTTAAAGCTTTCATTAATATTATAAGCTTCCACATAGTTCTGCTGAATTTGATTCAAATCGGGTGGCTATATCACATAGCTGCCATTGGAACTATCGGTCGAAAAAGTAGTTTTAGTTAGAAAAACTTTTTTTCTTTAACGAGAACGTGCCCAATACCTGTATTTATAAGTTTTCTATGCTTTCACATAATCCCACCAAGTTTGATGGAAATCGGACAACTATATAGTATAGCTGCCATACAAAAGTTAGGTCTGAAAAAAAGTCTTAGTGGAAAAAACTTTTTGTTTTTAATGCTATCGCTTCCAAATTTGTTTTTGGTCAATAATATATGCTATCACACAATTTTGATAATTTTGATCCAAATCGGTTGACTATAGCGTATAGCTGCCATAGGAACTATCGGTCGAAAAACTAGTTTTAGTGAGAAAAACTTTTTTGTTTTCAATGCAAACTTTCCCAAGCTTTGTATTTAGAAGTTTTCTATGTCTTTTTAGAATTGCACTAAGCCTGATCAACATCGGACAACTATATAGTATAGCTGCCATAGAAAAGATAGGTGTGAAAATAGGTCCTTCTAAGAAAAACTTATTGGTTTTCAATGCTATCACTCGCAAACTTTATATTCATCAATATTATATGCTTCCACAAAATTCTGCTGAATTTGAACCAAATCGGATGACTATATCATATAGCTGCCATAGGAACGATCGGTCGAAAAACTAGTTCTAGTGAGAAAAACTTTTTTGTTTTCAATGCAAACTTCCCCAAGCTTTGTATTTAGAAGTTTTCTATGTTTTTTCATAATTCCATTAAGCTTGATCAAAATCGGACAACTATATAGTATAGCTGCCATATAAAAGATAGGTGTGAAAATAGGTCCTTGTAAGAAAAACTTATTGGTTTTCAATGCTATCACTCCCAAACTTTATATTCATCAATATTATACGCTTCCACAAAATTCTGCTGAATTTAATCCAATTCAGATGACCATATCATATAGCTGCTATAGGAACGATGGGTCAAAAAAGTAATTCTAGAGAGTAAAACTTGTATGTTTTCAATGGTAGCTTCTTTCAGCTTTTCAGCTATGAATATTTTATGCTTTAGTTTAATTTTGTCAAGTTTGATCGAAGTAGATGAGCAATTTGCCAGCCAAATGGTCACATTGATCACTTTGGGAAGTCACTTAACTAAAATTATTCAAAACTTTTATTTCTATACATTTTACGAGCCGAAATTAATTTTCCTCTATTTTTGTATCTTTCTAACGGCAAAGAACAGAAAAGAGACAAAAATATGCTCGAAATTAGTTGACATCAGCAACAGCTTAATGCTATTTTGCTATTTCAGCATTAATCCTTCGGCGCCATTGGGTCCACTCTGTATAAAGTAAATACCCCCCTCAAATTTTACAAAATCTCGCTGCTAATTGGTCTCGAATTTAGCTGAATCTTATACTTGCACATATGTACGTATGTCTAGAATTATGTTCTTGTGGTGTGTGTGTGTGTGTGGGGGGGGGGGAAGGGGAAGTCTCATTATCCAACATTATCATGACTTAACTTTGGAGAGCTCTCTCTCTCTTTAAGCCGGCTATTGTTTTGGACCAACAACTTGAGCCTTAATATGGAGTTTTGTTTTTTTAATTAAAAATAAAAATGAAAACCTTAACAATAATGCGCAACAAAAGACAATTGTGTGTGCCCGAGGAAGAGTTGGGTGGTGGTCGGCGGCGGGGGGAGGGGGGGAAATTTACTGGATTAAAATTAAAACGAGAGAACATCGCGCCAGCCAGAACGGCAAAAGGAAGACCCAGAACTAGAACAGGCATAGAAAGCAAAAACGGGTTAAGGAAGAGGGTGCGCCGGGGGAAGTGAAAAGACAAGCAACAATTCTTTTGCTACGCACGGCCAGACTTGCAACATAATTGGAATTTCCTTTTTCCTGTCTTGCTCTTCAAGTGCTACAAAAGACTGGCGCTTGACCATAAGCTTACTTGTCCATCCATCTATAGAGTTGCAGCTGAGAAGAAGAAGAAGTAGAAGGAGGAGGAGGAGCAGACCTGATGTGCCCCCAGGGCCGCTGACTTCATCAGAAAGCTACATAGTAGCCTGCAGTGTTTTTGGAGTGAAAGAAACAGCAAAAAGGCCTCAGAAATTCGTGGAAAATATTTGAATACATTCAAATTTTGGATGAGTCTGGTGGAATATTTATATTTCTTCTTTTTTTTTTGCATCAAAATGGCGCCCAATGTGGGGCCTGGTATGGCATATACATCTACCACATAATTATGAGCTCTTGAGTGCGAAAAGAATGTGAAAAACAGATGTACTTCGAACAATAAAAAAAAGAATTGAATTAGTGTGAAAAATATGCCAATGATTGTCAGTTTCAAGTGGTAGAGTGTAAGAGGAGACTGCCAGTGCATCTTACATTCGTCGCCCTATTAAACTACTGTTTTGTTTTGTCTTTTTTTTCGGTACAAAGAGGGGCAAATGAATGCCCGCATAAGAACACAAAAAAAAGAACTGCTTGGAAAATACAAATGAAGGATTGTTCTCTGCTGATGGTTTGTTTTTATGCCCCCCCACCCCATTGACCCTGCTCCATCTTAAGTATGATGAATGAATTTTAAATTAAAAATCCAGTTTGTAAATCATTATAAATGATAAAGCCACATGTGTGTGTGTCTACTTACCCAAAACAACAAATATCTAAGGCACACCAGAATTTCGCTAGAAGCGTTCACGATTTTAGTACAATTCCGAAAAAAACTCACAAAACAAAAATAACTAAGTAATAAATTCAATATTTTTTTGTACATATCCCAAAGGTTGACTCTCTAAGTTCTGATTGAAAAATCATAGACATTATTGTTATTGTTAGACAGGAAGCGTTGACGTGCCCGGCCTGGCAAGTGCCCAACCAAGCGACCAATTGAGTTATTAGACGGGTCCTCTACGATTGAAATGCAGCCCACAGACAGTAAAGACCAGCACAGGTAGACGGGCCTATCTATTGAACCATCTCCCTCAGGTATGCAGGTAACCCGATGACGCCTGGCATACACAACTAATTGCTAATTGGATTATGTCTTACTTCCCTCTAAACGTTTAGTTTTGTCGAGTTCGTAAGGTCAATGATATCCGTTGGCTGGCTGGCACAAAGCAGAAAAAACCACCAAAAGCCTTTTGCCTTTGGCCCTAATCCAAACGGGTGGGGGAGGGGGAGGAGATAGGATTGGTTGGTTGCATGTTTTTAATTGACTTGCTTGGCGCAATTGCATAACAATGAGAATTGACAGAGACCAGTGGTTACACTGAGAGAAAGCAATTACAATTTGGATTAGTCTTAAGCTAAGTTCCCAGTGGAAAATAATTTTCCCTAAATTTTGATGATCACATTTAATTAAATTGCTTACGTTTAGAATCATAGTTTGAGTTTAGTTTGGCTATTTAGCCAAATTTTGCGTCAAAATTTTGTCAAATTATTTGCCTATGGGTCCTTAGTTTTATGCTAATTAATTTGCCCAAATTTTGTTGATCACATTTGATCAAATTGCTTACGTTTAGAATCATAGTTTTAGTTTAGTTTTGCTATTTAGCCAAATTTTGCGTCAAAATTTTGTCAAATTATTTGCCTATGGGACCTTAGTTTTATGCTAATTAATTTGCCCAAATTTTGTTGATCACATTTGATCAAATTGCTTATGTTTAGAATCATAGTTTTAGTTTAGTTTGGCTATTTAGCCAAATTTTGCGTCAAAATTTTGTTAAATTATTTGCCTATGGGACCTTAGTTTTATGCTAATTAATTTGCACAAATTTTGTTGATCACATTTAATTAAATTGCTTACGTTTAGAATCATAGTTTTAGTTTAGTTTGGCTATTAAGCCGAATTTGCGTGAAAATTTTGTCAAATTATTTGCCTATGGGACCTTAGTTTTATGCTAATTAATTTGCCCAAATTTTGTTGATCACATTTAATCAAATTGCTTACGTTTAGAATCATAGTTTTAGTTTAGTTTTGCTATTTAGCCAAATTTTGCGTCAAAATTTTGTAAAATTATTTGCCTATGGGACCTTAGTTTTATGCCAATTAATTTGCCCAAATTTTGTTGATCACATTTGATCAAATTGCTTACGTTTAGAATCATAGTTTTAGTTTAGTTGGGCTATTTAGCCAAATTTTGCGTCAAAATTTTGTCAAATTATTTGCCTATGGGACCTTAGTTTTATGCTAATTAATTTGCCCAAATTTTGTTGATCACATTTGATCAAATTGCTTATGTTTAGAATCATAGTTTTAGTTTAGTTTGGCTATTTAGCCAAATTTGCGTCCAAAATTTTGTCAAATTATTTGCCTATGGGACCTTAGTTTTGTGCTAATTAATTTGCCCAAATTTTGTTGATCACATTTAATCAAATTGCTTATGTTTAAAATCATAGTTTTAGTTTAGTTTGGCTATTTAGCCAAATTTTGCGTCAAAATTTTGTCAAATTATTTGCCTATGGGACCTTAGTTTTATGCTAATTAATTTGCCCAAATTTTGATGATCACATTTGATCAAATTGCTTACGTTTAGAATCATAGTTTTAGTTTCGCTTGACTATTTAGCCAAATTTGCGTCAAAATTTTGTCTTGTGCTAATTTTTTGTTTGTGCTAATTAATTTGTCAAAATTTTGATGAAAGTTTTGCTTAATAAGTAGGCCAAATAAGCAAACTTTTCGTACATTTTTGATTATATTATTTGCGTATGAAACCAAAGTTATAGTTTTATAAGTTCTGCCAAATCTATATTTAGGGGTATTTAGCCAAATTTTCATCAATATTTGGGCAAATTATTTGTTTGTGTAAATAAAGCTTTACATTAGTACTCCAATTTTGGGGTGAGTAGCTTAAAACTTTGCTTATAACCTAACTTTTACCATAATTCAGCTAAGTTACTTGAGATCGGAATCCATTCTGGAATATTCTAGAGCAGCGGTGGGCAAGCCCTTGTTCCCATTGCTGCGACTCTTTTTTTCGGCAATTGGCGCCAGTTAGTTTCATAATAAACTGCAATTAAGTCGCTTCAAATTGTGAACAACAACAAAGTCAATGTGAATCGGAGCAAACAGACGGCGCAACAGCCGCTGACTCGCTGATAATGGTTGTTTTTTCTGCTGTTGTTGTTGTTGTTGTTGGGCTGCTCCCAAACTTAAATTTCATGCCCACCGCTGTTCTAGACTCAATCAAAATGAAATTTGTGCTTAATTTACTAGAGCTCTAAAATAATTCAAACTAACATTTGAAACTTGAAGGAAATAAACAATTTGTTAAACTCCAAATAACGTTTGAAAAATAGCAAAAACTGTGTCAATAGAGGGAGGATGAATAGCAACTGATCGAGACTTCTGGGTCTGATGTAGTTTTGGCAAGTTGAAAATCTGAAGCATTTTAGTCGATAACTCAATGGCGTATACCCTGTTCGCTTTAAGATCTCCGGAAAGAGTTACCAAAAACCAAAAACAAGACATAATATATTAAAAATGTTCCTAAAACGAGAACCAAAATTAAATACCAAAAAAAAAAAATTAAGAAAAATATGATCAGAACCTTTACATTACGCAATACGTAACCCTTTCCAGAATATCAAAAATTGTAAAAAAAAAATCATCGAATTTTCTCAAATTTTCAAATCTTTTAGGTTTCACAAACAAACAAATATAACAAATTTTAATAAACAAAATAAGAGCGAAAAGGCTAAGCTAACTTCGTCTGTGCCAAAGTTTCTATACAGTTGCAAATGCTGATTTTGAAATATCAGAGCTTAAGAAAGCTAAAACTAAAATCAAAGATATTTCTTATGTATCAACGAGTTTAAGAACTATAAAATGAAAAGAGAAAACTTTTTCTCACTAAGACCAACTTTTCCATAAATCAGTCCTATGTCAGCCTTAAGCTTAGTACTCAGACAAATTAAACCGTCCGCTAGCGGAATTGACAACGGACGGTGCGGTGTGACTGTCCAACGCCAATACACCCTTCATCAAAATACCACCAAATGTAAAACGGTCACACTGCGCGGATTTGCTTGCATTTTAATTTTTAAACGCATAGAAGGAAGCATCTCCGACCACATAAAGTATATATATATTCTTGATCAGCAGGACGAGCTAAGTTGTCTTTCTGTTTCATTGCGATTTCATCCGTCAGTTTAAAAGCTATCTTAACCCAACTTTGCACGAAGTCTCTTGGTACAAAGACGCTTCACACATATCGGAACCGGCCGGATCGGCTGACTTTAGCATATAGCTGCCATAGGAACTATCGGTCGAAAAAGTAGTTCTAGTGTGAAAAAATTTTTTGTCTACAACGCGAACTTCTCCATACTATGTATATATGAGTTTTCTACGCTTTTACATAATTAAACCAAGTTTGATGAAAATCGGTCAACTATATAGTATAGCTGCCATACAAAATATAGTTCTGAAAAAAAGTTTTAGTAGGAAAAACTTTTTGTTTTCAATGCTATCGCTTCCAAACTTGTTACTGATCTGTATTATATGCTACCACACGATTCTGCTAAGTTTGATCCAAATCGCATGACTATAGCATATAGCTGCCATAGGAACTATCGGTCGAAAAAGTAGTTTTCGTTAGAAAAACTTTTTTGTCTTTAACGAGAATGTGCCCAAATATCGTATTTATGAGTTTTCTATGCTTTTACATAATTCCACCAAGTTAAATGAAAATCGGGCAACTATATAGTATAGCTGCCATACAAAAGTTAGGTCTGAAAAAAAGTCTTAGTAGGAAAAACTTTTTTGTTTTCAATGCTATCGCTCCCATATTTGTTACTGATCAGTATTTTATGCTACCACAGAATTCTGTCAAGTTTGATCCAAATCGGATGACTATAGCATATAGCTGCCATAGAAACTATCGGTCGAAAAAGTAGTTCTAGTGTGAAAAACTTTTTTGTCTTCATCGCAATCGTGCCCATACTTCGTATTTATGAGTTTTCTATGCTTTTACATAATTCCCTCAAGTTTGATGAAAATCGGTCATCTATATAGTATAGCTGCCATACAAAATATAGTTCTGAAAAAAGTCTTAGTAGAAAAAACATTTTTGTTTTCAATGCTATCGCTTCCAAACTTGTTACTGATCTGTATTATATGCTACCACACGATTCTGCTAAGTTTGATCCAAATCGCATGACTATAGCATATAGCTGCCATAGGAACTATCGGTCGAAAAAGTAGTTTTAGTTAGAAAAACTTTTTTGTCTTTAACGAGAATGTGCCCAAACCTCGTATTTATAAGTTTTCTACGCTTTTACATAATTAAACCAAGTTTGATGAAAATCGGTCAACTATATAGTATAGCTGCCATACAAAATATAGTTCTAAAACAAGAAAGAAAGTCGGTCAAGCCCGACTATAACATACTCTGTACCCTTAACGTTTCAGCTCGCATTTGCTCACGAGTTATACGCGCTCATCTCTAAGCTAAGAGAGTTCTCTCTCTATCTCTTTCACTAAGATTGACGTTCAATAGAATGCTGCGGTGGTGGGTGGGGTGGTGCTGGGTGTTTATTGGCCGTTTTTTGCTCATAACTTGAGTATCGTTCATCCGATCTTTATCATTCCTTCAGCAAATCGATAAATAATTTTTTTATTTACAAGGTATCTCTAGAAGGTACGAACGATCTATCTTCAAAACTGTAGGAGATATGACGTTTTTTCCAAATTGCGGGGGCGGGAGGGGGCGTGGCAAAAATTGAAAATAAACTTGATCTGCCTGCAAGTATAAGAAATATATGCCCCATACATGTCAAACCTCTATCTCTTACCATCTCTGAGATCTCTTCGTTCATACGGACGGACGGACGGACGGACGGACGGACGGACGGACGGACGGACGGACGGACGGACGGACGGACAGACGGACATGGCTATATCGACTCGGCTGTTGATGCTGATCAAGTATATATATACTTTATAGGGTCGGAAATGATTCCTTCTCCCTGTTACATACTTTTGCACAAACTTAATATACTCTATGTACCTTCGGTACAGAGTATAAAAAAAGTTTTAGTAGGAAAAACTTTTATGTTTTTAATACTATCGCTCCCAAACTTTTTACTGATAAGTATTATATGCTACCACAGAATTCTGTCAAGTTTGATCCAAATCGGATGACTATAGCATATAGCTGTCATAGGAATGATCGGTTGAAAAAGTAGTTCTAGTGAGAAAAACTTTTTTGTTTTCAATGGCAGCTTAAAAAGGGTTTTCCAGCTATGAATATTGTAGCGAACCTTGGATCTGACTCTGGGAACCAGATCCCTGGAACCGGATTCGGTATTCAGGGCGGCGTCACTGATCGTTATCGATCAATGATGACAGGCGATGATGATTTGTCTATCGCATTCTGGGGTAATGGACACACGTGTTTAACCGAATTGTCCAATTGTTAAGGCTAACAAATAAATGAATTGTTAACGAAATTGATACTAATTGGCTGTGTACTTCCTTCTGCTTGCTTAATCGCCCAGCGTGCCCGGAGGGCTACCGACAGAGTTTTTGCCCAACCACCTAATAAAAACTAGTTCCGCTCGGCTAATCCTCACTGCAACATTATCGGTTTCCACACAATTGTGGTAAGTTTGGTGAAAATCTGATGAATATTTCGTATGGTCAAATTAGTGGCTGAGTTTGAGAAATAACTCGGCTAAGAATGTTCGACGAAAATCGTTTCAAACCTTTATTTATATACATTATACAAGCTACAAGGGTATATAAACTTTGATCGACTTCGCTTTCCTTGACTTCGCTCAAGGTTAAACTTGCCAGCTGCAGCTGCCTAGCATTCCAAGATGAGAAGTTTTGCCAAGAGAGAAAACAGAGAGTTTTGTGTCATCCCAGCTCTTGGTCGCCAAAACGTCATGTACTAATTGCTTCAATAGCAAATGTTTTGTAAATGTCGCTTGCAAAAGCTATCTGACCTTAAGCTTGGTTTGCAAACCGCTGGCTAAATTACTTTCTGGAATGCTCTGTACCCGCGAAAGTGCGCAGCTGCTGCAGTATCTGTAAAAGCAGCGCTGCTGCTGCTTTCTTTTGCTCATAGCTTGATTATCGTTCATCCGATCTTTGCCATTCCTTCTTTACCTTCCTTGGGATCGATAAATAATGCTACTTTCAATACTCTTTTGAGTGCGTTCCATGAAAATTCAAGCCTGAAAGCGAACGTAAAGCATTTAAAAGATAAATTTTTTAGTACCAACTCTTTCCAAACTGGGCCGATTTCAGTACTTATTCAGCACTGAGCCCACCTGATGCGTTCTGTCTCTAACGTGGTCTAATGAAAACGGTAAGCATTTAAGGGGGGTCGATTTGGAGAAGAAGAAAATTTTAACAATGGTCTAAATTGCGCGTGTTTTCCAATGTTTCTGCCGGTTTTCCCAAAGTCTTTCGGTGTCCATTTGTACACCTGAGCTAAATAACTCACAAAGTGATTCACAATCCAACATCAGCATTTAATTGGCTTAACCTCGAATCGTGATACTTAAAACTTATTTGCGTGAAAAATCCATTTCGTAAGTTAAGATTTCCACCCACTTTAACTTACATGAATAAATCGCCGCTCACGTTAGCCAGCAGCTTTGTGCCTGCATCAATCTGTTGCCAGGAATCTCCACCGAAGAGTGGTGAGTCGACTTCAAAAACACAGTTTTCCACTCACTTTTAAACTTTTAAGTAAAAGTTCTCTTTTAAGTTTCCAGTGTGCCCCCCCCCCCTCTTCTGACTCTAATTTAGCCGGGCTTCATGGTATTCTCCTTAAATTCAGCTTTGATTTCAGTTCATTTCATTTGCCAACCCTTTTTTCCTTTCTAATTTTTTGTTCACTCTATGCATCCTGGCCGAGTGCCTGTCTGCCTGCCCGCCTGCTTTCCTCTTGATTGCGGCGGCGTCAATTGTCATACCTATTGATGTCGTTTTTGCATTTGGTTTCTTGTGTGGATTTCCCAGCTTTGTTCTCCCAACATTCTAATTTTTTTTTTTTTTCCTTCCTGGGTAATTGGTAATGCAAAGTGCATGAGTTGAGGTCAATTGTCCTACGTTTCTTTGCTTCCATTTTGTATTCGTTTAATCAATTCGTTTCTATTTCACATTTTTGAAGTGTACTTTTGTGCATTGTCCGGCAGCCAGACTTGTGTGTGCGGGTTGGTGTCTACCAACGAGGACGACTCTTGGCAAAAGAATTTCTGGTCCGGGGCGGTTGTTCAGGCTCAATTGTTTTCATTGGATTTAATTTGGGTCTGGGCAGCTCGGGATTTTTGCATAACCCAAAACACCATTCGGTTCCATTAACAGCACAACTTTTGTCCCACTCATTAACTTTCCCACACTGCAATTTGGCCTAGCTGGCTGGCTGGCTGGCTGGCTGGCCCACTCACGCCCCAAAAACAAAAACAAAAAATACGGAAAAACGCAGGCAGTTACCTTGTGGCCATCTTCTTTGGTTTGGTTTGTGTTCCCACCATTAAGCTGCAACTATCAGCTGCAGCTCATCATCAAGTCTGTCTGCGTCGTCGTCGTCGTCGTCGTCATCGTCTCCTTCTCGTTCCGCTGCTTTTGGCAATTTTCAACATTTAACCAAATAAACCTCTGCAACAGCCATCCATCCAACCAGTGGGGGCATTCATACCATTTCCATCACATTCACATGACGTGACCAGTGTGAATCTCCTCCTCTTCCTGCTGTTGCGTTGTGATGAGAGTTACCTGGGCAAAAAAAAAAACGAAATGTAACCACTTATTCCATTTACCATCAGGGCCAGGTTTTATTAAGAGGGGGGGGAAAGGGCTTTCAATTGACATCAGTTTGCACTATTTAATGAACTAGTTCGCTCCTTTTTGCTAATTGTCGGTCAATTTTATAATCAACTGACCAGAAACAGGTACATTGCAAAACCCCAGAAATTAACAGGTTGTCTGTATAGCTAATTTAAGGGCGCTAGCCGGTTTGATATTTTTATTTTTGGGGGTTGTTGTTGTTTGACAAATTATTTTTTATACATATGAGTCGCTGCACTTAGACTGAACATAAATTTGGTCTATGAACTAGTTCTCTGCTAAAAAGGTCATTATATGAATCAGTTTTAAGACTTCTTTTCATAGAGTTATATATTTTCATTTTGATTCATTTGAAATCATGAACTATAATAGTTCTTTTCAAACCGAAGACATATTTAAAATGATTGAACTTCAACTGTGAACTAGTAAATTACTGACAAGCTTAGTCCCTATGTCTCAAAATGGAATTTCTATACAAAATACTTAAAATTTTTTTTCTTTTTAAAAGATTTTATAATGAAGAATTTTTTGACATTTTTGAATGTAACAAAATTGCATCTCTGAACTAGTTCTTTAGAAAAAGCTTACTTTAGTGCACTTTTTTCAGAACTTTATTCTATAAATATAATAAACCTAACTTGTTGAGTTCTGGAAATTAAAATTCTTTACAAAGTAATGAACTAGTTCGATAACTTGTAGAATAAAGTTCAATCTGTGAACTTGTTCTTAACCAAAACTAACTTTTTTGAACTAGTTTCAGCTCTGAAAACAGTTTTTTATAAACATATATAGGCCTGTTCCCGATTTCAATTTCGATAAAATCATGCGGAATCGGAATTGTTAAATGTTCTCGGTTCAATAAACCGACTGTATTTTTTTGACTTCAAATTTCCATTTTTCTTCATTCGACACTCTTGACACTCTTTTATAGTTTCTTGGAAATGACAACTCTAATGAATTCCGATCAATCGGATTCGGTAACGCGTACAGGCCTGAATGAAATATGTAACCAAGTTCCTTTCCAGCACTAGTTTCATTCTGAAAATCCAATTTCTACTGTAAATTATGAACTAGCTCTTAAATATTTTTATTCTTTTTAACGAATCTTAGACTCTTGAATTTAAAAAAAGTCATCTGTGAACTAGTTTCTTGCAAAAACATTATTTTTTTAACGAGCTTTAGCTTTGAAAACATTTTTATGTAAATCTAAATTTTTATATTAAATAATGAACTTGTTCTTTTAATTTTTTGTCTTTTTAACGAAGCTTAGGCCCTTGAATGTAAAAAAATGTCGTCTATGAACTAGTTCTTTGCTAAATACTTTCTTTTTTGAGCTAGTTCTAGCTCTGAAAACATTTTTATGTAAATTAAATGAGTTTTATATTAAAATCGGATTTCTATATTAAATAATAAACGAGAAGGCCAAGCTAACTTCGTCTGTGCCGAAGTTTTTATACCCTTGCAAATGCAAATGCCACAGTTTAAGAACGCTTACATAATATTCAATAATTTTTGTAACTAAAACCCATTTTCCGACAGATAAACGTCTGATTTCGACCAAATTTCGCTAATCTTTTTGAAAACATATCAAATTAACAATCGCCGAGTTTAAGAACGATAAAATTTCAAACAAAAAAGTTTTACTCACTAAGACTCAATTTCCGACCGATCAGTCCTATGGCAGCTATAAGATATAGTCATCCGATTTTAACCAAAACTTGCAAATCTGTTTCAAAAGCATATAATGTTAATAATAGCCGAGCTTGAGGACGCTAACAGTGAAAACAAAAAAGTTTTTCTCAGTAATACCCATTTTCCGACCGATGCTTCCTATGACAGCTATAAGATATAGTCATCCGATCTTGACCAAAATTTGCAAATCTGTTTGAAAGCATAAAATATTATTAATGACTGAGCTTAATCACGTTAACATTGAAAACAAAAAAGTTTTTCTCACTAAAACCAATTTTTCGACCTATGGTTCCTATGGCAGCTATAAGATATAGTCATCCGATTTTGACCAAAATTTTCAAATCTGTTTGAAAGTATATAATATTATTAATGACCGAGTTTAATCACGTTAACATTGCAAAAAAAAAAAGTTTTTCTCACTAAAACCCATTTTTCGACCGATGGTTCCTATGGCAGCTATAAGATATAGTCAACCGATTTTGACCAAAATTTGCAAATCTGTTTGAAAGTATATAATATTATTAATGACCGAGTTTAATCACGTTAACATTGAAAACAAAAAAGTTTTTCTCACTAAAACCCATTTTTCGACCGATGGTTCCTATGGCAGCTATAAGATATAGTGATCCGATCCGGTCGGTTCCGACATATTAGCAGCGTGCAGTAAAAAGAAGACTCTGTGCAAAATTTCAGCTCGATAGCTTTAAAACTGAGAGACTAGTTTGCGTAGAAACAGACGGACAGACAGACAGACGGACAGACAGACAGACAGACAGACAGACGGACAGACAGACAGACGGACGGACAAAGCTCAATGAACTCAGCTCGTCCCCCTGATCAAGAATATATATAGTTTATGGGGTCGGAAATGAATATTTCTATGCGTTGCAAACTTCTGGGCAAAATTATAATACCCTTTGCAAGGGTATAACTAGTTCTTTAATATTTTTTTGGACTTTTTAACAAATCTTGGACTTTTGTATGAAAAAAATGTCATCTGTGAACTAGTTCTCCATTGAATACTTTCCTTTTTGTACTAGTTTCAGCTCTAAAAACCAGTTTATGTTAATTTTAAGAATTGTATATACAAATCAAATTTTATATTAAATAATGAACTATTTCTTTAATATTTTTTGGTCCTTTTAGTAGCTCTTAAAACATTTTTATGTCAATTTAAAGAATTTTATATAAAAATCAAATTTTTATATTAAATAATGAACTAAATCTTTAATATTTTTGGGTCCTTTTAACAAATCTTGTACTCTTGTATGTAAAATAAAGTCATCTGTGAACTAGTTCTTTATCAAAAACTACCTTTTTTGAACTAGTTTCAGCTGTGAAAGCACTTTTATGCAAATTTAATGAATTTTATATAAAAATCAAGTTTTTATATTAAATAATGAACTAGTTCTTTAATATTTTTGGGTCCTTTTAACAAATCTTGGACTCTTGTATGTAAAATAAAGTCATCTGTGAACTAGTTCTTTATCAAAATCTTCCTTTTTTGAAATAGTTTCAGCTGTGAAAGCACTTGTATGCAAATTTAACGAATTTTATATAAAAATCAAGTTTTTATATTAAATAATGAATTAGTTCTTTAATATTTTTGGGTCCTTTTAACAAATCTTGGACTCTTATGTGTAAAAAAAAGTCATCTGTGAACTAGTTCTTTATTGAAAACTTTCTAGTTTAAGCTCTGAAAGAACTTTTATGCAAATTTAATAAATTTTCTATAAAAATCTGATTCCATATTAAATAATGAACTAGTTCTTTAATATTTTTGGGTGCTTTTAACAAATCTTGTACTCTTGTATGTAAAATAAAGTCATCTGTGAACTAGTTCTTTATCAAAAACTACCTTTTTTGAACTAGTTTCAGCTGTGAAAGCACTGTTATGCAAATTTAATGAATTTTATATAAAAATCAAGTTTTTATATTAAATAATGAACTAGATCTTTAATATTTTTGGGTCCTTTTAACAAATCTTGGACTCTTCTATGAAAAAAATAGTCATATGTGAACTAGTTCTTTATTGAAAACTTTCTAGTTTCAGCTCTTAAAACGTTTTTATGTAAATAACGAACTAGTTCTTTAATATTTTTTGGTCTTTTTAACTAATCTTGTACTCTTATATGTAAAAAAGTCATCTGTGAACGAGTTCTTTATTAAAAACTTTCTTTTTTGTACTAGTTTCAGATCTGAAAGCACTTTTATATAAATTTAATGAGTTTTCTATAAAAAATCTAATTTTTATATTAAATAATGAACTAGTTTTTAAATATTTGTTGGTCTTTTTAACGCATTTTGGACTCTTCAATGTAAATAAAAGTCATCTGTCTAGTGGTTTATTAAAAACTTTCCTTATTCCCCTAGTTTTTGCTCTGAAAACATGTTTATGTAAATTAAATAAATTTCATAAAAAATAATGAACTAGTTCTTAAAAAAAATTTGTTATTTAAAGTTTTTTGTGCTAGTTCCTAACAAAATACATTCCCTTATGAATTAGTTTCATTTCAGAAAACCATTTGCTCTTTAGAATAATAAACTATACTTCTTTTCCAACTTGTATAAAGCTTATGAACTAGTTCTTTTAAAAAAAAAGAAACCAAAAAACTTTCGCTCACCATTTAACTTTGAGAACTTTTTGCCGCTTGTGCCGCCAGCTTGGCTGAGCCCGCCCTACGCCATTCCCAGGCAAACAACCCATGCACCCATGCACCCATCCATCCATCCATCCTTGGGCATAGTTTAGCGTACATTTTCATAATTTTATGGCAATTTTTCACATAAGCATTCGCAATGCGCCGAACAACGAAGCCCTTCCTCGACGTGCTCTTTGTTTGCATTTTAGTCATGAACTTTTAAACATTTGTCATGCATAATTTGCGCACCAAATGTATTGGAAAGAATTTTAAATTGATTGTTATTTGTTGTTGGCTGCAGGATAAAACGGAGCTAAAGGTCTCTTCCTCGTTATTAGTCACCTCCGCCCAAGCTCCGCATCACTGTCAATAATTAGCTTAACCCATTAATAACCAGCAGGCGGCAACAGTTTGGGAACTGACTCAGCACTGGGAAGACCTAGAGTACAGTGGACAGTGGAGAGTAGAGAGATTAATGGTTGTGCTTAACTTGTACCTGCAGGTTTTGATGTCTGCTCAAAAGTAAAAGTTCATTCACATTTTGTTGGTTTTTTTTTTTTTTGGGGTTGGAGATGCCGTTGGAGCTGCCCAGGAAAGGAACATGGTGAATTCCTCATCAACGTCGTTGTTGGGTTTTATGCTTTAAGCTCTTTCTTTCTGTTGCATCAAATTCTGAGTAAAGTACACACACACACACACGGACAGACACACAATGGGCTAATGATTAAATTTTGCTGATTCAGGTTTTTTTTTTTGCTTGTAACCGCTTTGCGGATTTTGAATCTGTGCCTTAGTTCCTCTGTTGCTCTGTTTGACGAGAGAAGAGAGAGAGAGAAGTGTTTTTTCTTATCTAGAGTCTAGACAAATGGTTGACACATTTGTTTTTCAAATGTAGATTAAAGCCGGGTATCCAGCACCGCGGAAACTAAAAATTCCTGGCAAACTTCATATAAAAAAAACTGTGCCAGGAATTTTTAGTTTATCTTTTCGTTGCTTGAGTATCCAGCAACATGAACGAAACCCACAGTTTCTTATCGATAGTTGGCCTATCGATAGCGCGTGTGGATCGAGAGAACAGCTGATACACAGCTCAGGAATATATTGGTTACAATTATTTTGGACGTGATGAGCGAAAATTTGGCGGGAATGCTTTTGTGTTTTTGTTATGAGCTGTCATCTTGTTGGGGAACCAGCAGCGTTCAAAGATTGGTAGGGGATGGTGCCAAGGGGACACTTATGCCAAATTGCTGAGGCGGCCCGAGAGATGTTCTCCATGGACACAAAGGTCGATGGGATGTCGTAGATTGAGACGACTTCTGAGACTGTTTGTCGCCAGATCAGAGGCAAGTCTATGGGAGTGGGCCACCAGTCGGTCATGATACCTGCCTGATGTGTGCATACATATTGATTTGGGCTCTTAATGGCAAAGCGCTCAAATCGCGGTATTTAGTTGTATGCCTCACATACCAGGAACCTCACATAAAAGACTCTAGTTTATTGAGGGCAGTGGAGCATTCGGTACCGGGATCCCCTGTTCCAGTAAGGCATGTAAATCAAGGATTTTGGATCGCAACGAAATACCGCTGCGAGGCTTGAGTAGCCAATCGAGCTCCTACGCCTTATCTGCAACCGTTGCTGCTGAGACACATGGACATTCCTGGTCAAGCGGTGGTCCAGAGTCACGCCAAGTTATTTAACCGCGGTATCCGTATATGGGAATCTTGATCCTAGGAGTCGAGCAACTTATCCGGGTCTCATAGCGATCGTGTTGACTCTTTGAAGAATAACCACTATGTTCCAGCGGTTTGCCCATCGACTAAAGCCAAGGTACTGATCCGGCCACTGAGTTGACAATCTCCTTAATATTAATGCGAATGTATTTAGGTAATCTTGTATCCGGCCATGAAAGACTTCATTTGATTGCCTTTCATAAACCTATCATAAACTATTATAGAATAAAGCGACACCTACTCCGCGATGCATGCTTCACCGGAAAATATAATTTTTATTTTCTTTACATTTATTTAAATTCAAATAATTAACAGTGCTCAACAGCTGATTATGCAGAGTGACCTTGCTCGTTTTAGGTGCATGGTCACCCTGCTTTAGTTATGTTCCACACACACAAGAAATAATTAGCAAATTCCTGGCATTAATTTTCCGCAGTGCTGGATACAAGCCTTAAGTCGGAGTATAGGGTTATTCCGTATGTGGCCAAAAAACCGTAAAATCCTGCTTGAGGCTCCTCGTGCACTTTAGAGTGTCTCAAGCCGCTCAAGATTTTGACATTTACAAAAAAGAGTGGTACGTGCGAAGCTCTTTGAGGAGAGAAATCTGATTTGCCGTAGCAGCTAATGGAATGTATGTTTGAGTGAGTATTAATTAATACACAGTACTCTATAGTCAGTACTCGATGTTCACTACTCGATACTCAATACTTGATACTCAGTATTCGATGCTCAGTAATCCGGAATTGATACTCAGTACTCTATACTATGTTCTCGTTACTCATTACTCGATACTTAGTACTCGATACTCGATACTTGATACTCAGTATACGATGCTCAGTACTCGAATTGATACTCAGTACTCGATACTGTGTTCTCGCTACTCATTACTCGATACTTAGAACTCGATACTTAGAACTCGATACACGATACTCGATACTTGATACTCAGTATTCGATGCTCAGTAATCCGTAATTGATACTCAGTACTCTATACTATGTTCTCGTTACTCATTACTCGATACTTAGTACTCGATACTCGATACTTGATACTCAGTATACGATGCTCAGTACTCGAATTGATACTCAGAACTCTATATTATGTTCTCGCTACTCATTACTCGATACTTAGTACTCGATACTCGATACTTGATATTCAGTGCACAATACTAAGTACTCGATACTCAGCACTGTTTTTGTGCTTTACACTTAGAACCGCCCAATGAAATGAAATGGAAATATACGGAACAGTGTCAGGAATACCCATATCTCTTGTTGATCAATGACTGTAGCTATCGATAACACTTTCGATAAATATATCGAACTAGCTTTTTGTTGTGGTTTTGAGCATTTCCGTTTGCTATCAAGACCCAGAAGGTTAAAAGGCTAGATTGACCCAAACAGCACCTCCCGTTTTCGTTTGTTTTAAAAAAAATCTGATTAATTTATATTTCAAGTTTCATAATCAATGTGAAATATTAAGTTTACGTTAATAACCCAATCGAATGTTGTCAACGTAATTGTTATAGTGATTAGTCATTCCAAATAAGTGCTGTACTTCTAAAAGAATCGTCAAAAAATTAAATCAATATCCCAAATACTCTTCTGCCCTCCATCAGACCATTGCCTTTTACCATAACTTGAAGCTCCCCATTACTCCACTAAAGATACTGAAAGACTCGCACCTTCCCTGGTCCCGAAACCTTTCTCAAATTAACACATCTCTGGTCAAACTCGCAAAGGAACATACTCCTCTACTCCACTAAAGATACTGAAAGACTTGCACCTTCCCTGGTCCCGAAACCCTTCTCAAATATACACATATCTCTCGTTCAAGTATCAAAGGAACATACTCCTCTAACCATCTACCAGCAACATTATCGCTCTCTCATAAACTCTCTCCCTTCATTTAAATACTTGTTTACCGATGGCTTGAAATCCGAATTTGGAATTTCGTTCAGCATCACTAAGCTATTTTACCGCCTTACTCCTCAATATTCTGCGACGAAACAATTTCCGTCCATCACGCCTTAACCCTAATCGAAAAAAGTTCGTCGTTGGTTGCCATATCCAAAAAAAATACACTTGCAGGATTTCACAGAGCTCCACTTTGACGAATCCTTCACACGATTAGACTTAACAAAAATTCTCAAAATTCGCTTCGGACACACAAAACTCACTCACAAACACACTTTTTGACAAAACCCCTGCCCCTAACTGTCACTTCTGCCACAGTAGTGACCAACTTACTGTAGATCACATCCTTTGCGTATGTACACACTTTCTCAACTCCCGTTCCAAATACTTCCCTAATGCCAACGCACTTCCCCTACATTCAAACCCCAACAAACAATATATGATATCAATCTTCAAGCTCTTAAAAGAAACTAATAATTATACTGATATTTAATCCTTTAAGTTAAATGCAATCTTAGAACTTTTTAGCAGGCTCTAGGTCAACAAGTTATGATTCTAAAACAGTCACATTGTTTTAAATGCAATATATTTATTTCAGTAACAATTCCCCTATATCTCTAAGCCATAAATATAAGGTTGTCAAAAAAGTCTTGCGGTATTTTTATTGAATTTTCAATTGTTCATAAAATTGGTTATAATAATGGGATTTAAGTCAAATATGCGCCGTTTTGTTCGATGACGAGTTCCCAACGAGATGCCAACTTCATAATGCCCCTCTTATAGAAGCTCGCTTCCCTATTGGCAAAAAACTCGGAGAGCCAATTTTCACAGGACTCTCTTGTGGCCAACTTCCGACTACCAAGCTCGTTCGCCATGGATAGAAATAGGTGGTAATCACTTGGTGCGAGATCCGGACTATACGGTGGATGCAAAAGAACCTCCCATCCGAGCTCCCGGAGCTTCTGGCGCGTCACCAAAGATGTGTGTGGCCTGGCGTTGTCCTGATGGAAGACAATTCGGCCTCTGTTGATCAAAGATGGCCTCTTCTGCATGAGTGCTGCATTCAAGCGGTCCAGTTGTTGGCAGTACAGGTCCGAATTGAGCGTTTGGCCATAGGGGAGCAGCTCATAGTGGATGATTCCCTGCCAATCCCACCAAACACACAGAAGAACCTTCCTGGCCGTCAATCCAGGCTTGGCCACCGTCTGGGCAGCTTCACCGCTTTTCGACCACGACCGTTTGCGCTTCACGTTGTCGTAAGTGACCCACTTTTCATCGCCAGTCACCATCCGCTTCAAAAACGGGTCGATTTTGTTGCGATTCAGAAGCGATTCGCATGCATCCATACGGGCAAAAATGTTTCTTTGCGTCAAGTCGTGTGGCACCCATACATCGAGCTTCTTTTTGAATCCAAGCTTCTTCAAATGGTTTATAACGGTTTATACGGCTGCTACTATGCCGGTCTCTTTCGATCAATTCAGCGATTTTATCGCAATTTTCGACGACAGGCCTTCCGGACCGTGGCGCATCTTCGATCACCTCTGCACCAGAACGAAAACGTTGAAACCATCGTTGTGCGGTGGAAATGGAAACTGTATCGGGTCCATAAACTGCACAAATTTTATTGGCAGCATGAGATGCATTTTTGCCTTTATCGTAGTAGTACTGTAAAATATGCCGTATTTTCTCTTTATTTTGCTCCATGTTTGCGACGCTATAACTCACAAGCGACTAAAAACAAACAACAATAAATCAAACACGTGTTAGCGCGTAAAAAGAGCTTTCCAAAAAGCTCTAGCGTGAACCGATGCGACGAATACAACTAGAACTACGCGCTTGCAAAGACAAGTTTGCGGAAATACCGCAAGACTTTTTTATTATATACCCATACACTCACTGTATAGCTTCAGGTCTTAAGCTAAAGCTCCCACAGAGAAAATAAATATGCAAAAGCTACACGAAAATGTAGGATTTCAACACTGGATTTTCAACCCATAACGTTTGTGTAGCTTTTCTGCACGCCGCGTTTAGATACATATTGAAATCCTACACGTTACGTGTAGGTTTTCTGCACGAAAAGTGTATCTTTCTCATTTGAACACGTGGCGTGTAGCTTTTTTACACGTTGCGTTTAGCTTTCTCATTTGAACACGTGGCGTGTAGCTTTCTCACTTCTAAAAGCGGAGTGCAGAAAAGCTACACAAACGTTATGGGTTGAACTCGGGGCCCTTGGACTGAAAAACACGGTTGGAACGACGCCTTAGATGGCTGGCATCTATTGTGTTACTTGTATTGAGTAAAATGTACTTGTATTGAAAGCATACACCAATTTGTGCTTGCTTGTAGTTCTTAAGTTCGAATTCAGTGATCGCCATCATTTATATAGGGGAATGAAATTTGCATACGATTCGTGTAGATTTCCAATATGTAGCATTTGTAATTCAAAACGTTTGTGCAGAAAAAAGCTACACGCCACGTGTTGAAATGAGAAAGCTACACGTTTTGTGCAGAAAACCTACACGTCGCGTGTGGAGATCAGTTTTCTAAACGAAAAATGTAAGAATTCAGCACCGATTAAGAGATACATTTTTCGTTTAGCATTTACACACGCGCGTTTAGGATTTCAATATCCACACGCCGCGTGTAGAAAACCTACACGTTCGTGTTGCTGCATGAAAAATGTAGAAGTTAGTTGGAAATAATTGGATTTTCTAATTTCGTGTCGATTTTGAATTTGCCCACGCAGCATTTAGCTTTTCTACACGAGGCGTTTAGATATTGAAATCCTAAACGTTACACGTAACTTTTCTGCACGTGGAGTGTAGCTTTCTGAATTTTATATTTTGTGTGTGCAATTTAGCTTTGACGTTTCTACACGCGCCGTGCAACCAATTTTGTTTTCTCTGTGTATGTTGTCCATTTACAGCGCATAGAAACTGTTTATAAAAAAATATTAAAAAAATAAATAAATAAATAAATATTCTGTCTTTGCTTGCTGCGTGCACTCAAAACAACAACTCACCATAAAAAGCCCCAAATTTGCCTTGAAAGTCACAAATTCTTCTATAAAATTTATCCAAAATTTAAAAAATTAATTTTTAAGGTAACTTTACTAAAATTCAGAAAAAACAGTTTTAAATACAGAATGGTAAGAGAAGGCAGCTGCTGGCTGACAGTAGGCAGGCAAAGACCGCTGAAGATGAAGCAGGGATGCTCATGAAACAGCTGTACGGTCAACCAGCCTTCTTTGTGGTGTGGTGTGTTCCTGTTTTAAAGTTATGCGCAAGCATGAAGTGACCTCGAGCCGGCAAAAACTTGAAGTTTTGATTATCATAAAGGTCGTAGAAACATACAGCAATTTTTTCTAAATTTTCTAAATTTAAGGGCGATTTTATTTATTACTGACCAACTGAGCTGTGACATTGTTTTTTTTTTGGTTTTTGTTCCATAAAAATAATTGCTGTCGATCTGTCGTTCCCCTAAATTGCCAAAGTGTGCAACAAAAAGGTGCCCAGGGATATGGAAAAGTGGGTGGGTAGAGAAAGAAACAGAGAGAGAGAGAGAGAGAGAGAGAGAGAGATAGAGTGGTTGCATCAATAGTTTGATTTCTGACGCGTGTCGGTTTAACATTGGAGGGGTGGATTTTACTGGGAGTGTCTTCGCCCCCGGACGTTTTGCTGGTTTATTTTTATGTTTATGATTGTTTCAATTTTGTTTGTTGCAAACAAATAGGCGGAAAATTTTTGTGTACATCCTAGAGGCACGCGTGTTGCGGCCTCATTAATTTTTTGATTTATTAATTATGCATTTTCATTTGGAATGTGTAAGAGGGGAGAACAGGAATTAGGAAAGCGTGTGCTAAGGTCGTTTCATTTAAGTATGGTACAACATTGTCAATCAATTAGGTATACTAGTTGGGTACGGCCAGCAGCAGGAGTAAATTTTCGATCAATCTATTCTACAATCGCTTTTTAAGAGATCTTAATGCTGGGGTCACTATTTCCTTTTCATCTGTGGGAGCTTCCCATATGTCTGTGCTTAACTTTCTTTCACTTGCCTTGCCTGGCCTAATGATGTTGAAATGACTTCCTTTTGTTGGTGTCTGTTTTTTTATTTTTGTTCCATCTTTCCATTCCACAATTTGTCAACGGCAAAACAACAAACATCGAAGTACCCACTTGACGCTACTAAGAAGTAAGAATAAGACAATCGCCTGATGGCATTTTCAATAATTTTTTGTTGTTTTTTGTTTCGTGTTTGTGTGTGGCCCCTACGGCGGAAGTCGTACGACTGCTCATGACATTTTGCACTCAATGAATCATAAAGATTGTTTTTTTGGAGCTTTATACGTTGTTGTTTTAATTCAATTTTTCTGCTTAATGCTGCCAAACGAAGCGTAGAAATTTTGCTGTTTTTGATGGACTCTGTCTTTCTACCTCAGTCCCTGCTTTACAACAGGTGTTTTGACTTTGTTGTTCAGCTTCCCGTATGGACTCAGCGAGGCGTGAAAATTGTGTATTGTATATTGGGCATCGATAATGGAGCGGGTGGAGGGGGTAGGGGGTAAGCATGGGAATTGAAGTAGGTGAACTGATCAAGCAGATGAAGTTACGCACAGGAAGCTTAAGTCAAATGATTATTTTTTTTTATTCGTTGAATATTCAAGTGAAAGACAAGGCTACCTTTTGTGGGAGCTGGTGAAAATGTTAAAATAACAGAATCTCCAACGTCGTTTATGAAACCCAAAAATTAACTGGTGAACCTCTTGTGGGTTGGCATCATCCCCTTTACGGTTGATGTTGATTGCCCAAAATATATTGGGAAACATTTAAAAAACGAAATTTCGCTAAAACCAACATTTTAAAGCCAATTATTCAAAAATGTCACCCTTCGACATTCGAAATTCTGAAACTTTTATCATTTGGACGTGTTGCTCAGTCTTCTGTAACTTGTCAATGTCATTTGGTACGAAATAAAAGTTAACAAAACGAATTTCAATGAAACGATATACCAACATCGAGAAGTCCTAGAGTGCTATTTTTTTTTGGGAAACAATCACAGACACTAGAAAAAGTCATAGTTTTGCTCGAAATTATGTGCTTTGTGCGCGATCTAATTTCGAACGACGATTAAGTTCGTCCCCGGAAAAACGACGTAACAAAAACGACATAGCGTCATAACTCCGCCTAAACACATTTTGCCGGCGCAGTTATGTCGCTATTTTTCTAGCGGAGATATGATGTTTTAAAACCACATAACCTCGCGAGGAGATATGTCGTTTGAAAAATGGCGCAGTTATGTCGTTACCCCACAAAAACCGCATAATTTCGCAAAATAAAACTATTTCGCTTGCAACATTTACTTTTTTAAAACGTAATAGTTTCGCTCCAAACGCGACTTAGTTTCGAAACAGAAAAACAACATATTTTTTCCAAAAATACTACAAAATTTTGCACAAAATCATATCTTATAAACATTTTGGACAAAACTATGTACTTTGGACAACACATAATTTCCTCCACTGAAATACGAAATATAATTAATATCGGCTCTGACATTGGCAAATTGTCAAATTTTAGCCACAATCCCTCTTTCACTTTCGCAAACATTTTGCGACTTAAAACCGGTTTTTGGATTACAATTTTTGTTTGAAAAAAGGGGCCATAGATAGTGTTAAAAAGTCAAGAGTCTGCTGTTGATGATCTTAGAGCGTGATTAATTCGCACAATGCTATGTTACTTTGGAATTGCATTCTTTCCCCGACACAATCAGGCCTGTTCTTGCTTCCGAATATCGTTAGATTACAATTGGTATTCGGTTGAAATATTTTGCCATCAATATGACACAATCTCAATAGCACAATGAATACAAAATTTTGAAAACGGATACACTTACCAATTTCGATTCTGCATGATTTGTTTGATATCGAAAATGGAAAGAGACTGCCCATAGATCGCCTCGTTCGATTGTAATGAAATTTTGAAATGAAACACCATAGAAGTTGAAAGAAAAAATTTTTTTTAATTAAATAGATTAAAAAAATTTAAAAAATTAAGAAATTAAAAAAATTAAAAATTTACATCATAATTGCCGAAAAAAGTTTAACAAAAGTATAGCAAAAACAAGAAACAAAGTCTGTCATGCCCGACTATAACATACTCTGTACCCTTACACTCGCATTTGCTCACGAGTCAAACGGCCAGTTAACACCACCACCCCCCCCCCCCCCATAACTTGAGTATCGTTCACTCGATTTTTATCAGTTCTTCAGCAAATCGATAAATAACTTTGATTACTAGATATTTCTAGAAGGTACGTACCATTTATTTACGAAACTGTGGGAGTTATTACGTTTTTTCCAAATTATGGGGGCGGGAGGGGGCGTGGCAAAAATTTAAAATAAACTTGATCTGCCCGCAAGTATAAGAAATATATGTCCCATACATGTCAAACCTCTATCTCTTACCATCTCTAAGATCTGTGCGTTCATACAGACGGACAGACAGACAGACGGACATGGCTATATCGACTCGGCTGTTTGATGCTGATCAAGAATATATATACTTTGTATGGTCGGAAAAGATTCCTTCTCCCTGTTACATACTTTTGCACAAACTTAATATCCACTGTGTACCTTTGGTACAGAGTATAATTATAATGGCTTACTGGGACTTGATTCTTAACCTCTACTCAATTGCCTGTAATATCTACTGAGCAGTTAAATGTGGTATATAAAATCAATATAATATTCTTTTGTGATATACGTTCCACACTAAAGTAAAAAGTAGTACAGTAATTACTTAACATATGCATACAGGCCTTTATTTTATACTTCTTTACTTTGTACTTTTTTGTTTTGTACTTCTTTACTTTGTTCTGCTTTACTTTGTACTTCTTTACTTGGTATTCTTTACTTAGTACTTCTTTACTTCGTACTTCTTTACTTTGAACTTTTTTCTTTTGCACTTCTTTACTTTGTACTGCTTTACTTGGTATTCTTTACTTGGTATTCTTTACTCAGTACTTCTTTATTTTGTTCTTTCTTACTTAGTACTTCTTTACTTTGTACTTTTTTACTTTGTACTTATTTACTTTGTACTTCTTTACTTGGTATTCTTTACTTAGTACTTCTTTACTTCGTACTTCTATACTTTGTACTTCTTTACTTCGTACTTCTTTACTTTGTACTTTTTATACTCTGTACCGAAGGTACATAGAGTATATTAAGTTTGTGCAAAAGTATGTAACAGGGAGAAGAAATCGTTTCCGACCCTATAAAGTATATATATTCTTGATCAGCATCAACAGCCGAGTCGATATAGCCATGTCCGTCTGTCCGTCCGTCCGTCCGTCCGTCCGTCCGTCCGTCCGTATGAACGAAGAGATCTCAGAGTTGGTAAGAGATAGAGGTTTGACATGTATGGGGCATATATTTCTTATACTTGCAGGCAGATCAAGTTTATTTTCAATTTTTGCCACGCCCCCTCCCGCCCCCGCAATTTGGAAAAAACGTCATATCTCCTACAGTTTTAAAGATAGATCGTTCGTTTTTTCTAGAGATACCTTGTAAACAAAATTATTTATCGACTTGCTGAAGGAATGATAAAGATCGGATGAACGATACTCAAGTTATGTGCAAAAAACGGTCAGTTAACACCCAACACCATCCCACCCACCACCGCAGCATTCTATTGAACGGCAATCTTAGTGAGAGAGAGAGAGAGAGAGAGAGAGAAGGAGAGAGAGAGAGAGAGAGAGAGAGAGAGAGAGAGAGAGAGAGAGAGAGAGAGTGAAACTTAGAGATGAGCGCGTATAACTCGTGAGCAAATGCGAGCTGCGACGTTAAGGGTACAGAGTATGTTATAGTCGGGCTTGACCGACTTCTTTCTTGTTTACTTTGTACTTATTTACTTTGTACTTCTTTACTTGGTATTCTTTACTTGGTATTCTTTACTCAGTACTTCTTTATTTTGTTCTTTCTTACTTAGTACTTCTTTACTTTGTACTTCTTTACTTTGTACTTCTTTACTTTGTTCTTCTTGACTTTGTACTTCTTTACTTCGTACTTTGCACTTCTTTACTTTGTACTTCTTTACTTTGTTCTTCTTTACGTTGTACTTGGTACTTTGTTTATTGTACTTGTTTTCCCAAAATGCCCAATGAAAAGTATTGATTCCGCTACGAATTTTCTTTGCCATATTTGTTTATGTTTGCAAACTGCTATACAGACAACCTGCTCTTATAATATTCAATAATACTCCACATTGGCCAATCTCTTCATATTTTAAGATTCCCAAAAAAACACCAAAAAAAACTTGAATTGTCCACAAACAAATTATGAAATTTTGAAAATCCCCTCAAATGACAAAATGACAACAAATGCGTTTAATGTGGCGCAAAGAGCATTAGTATTTTTGTTATGCTACAACCACCACAGCACTTCCTGCCATCCTTCCTACACCACTGCCAACACTGAGTACTGTACCTCCTCCCCCCCTCCCCTCAATAGGCTTAATGCTTACTGGAGTACTGGAGATTAATTCTAATTGAAATGGCTGCAACGGCTAGCTATGTGTTTTTAGAGAGACTAGATCTTGGTTATATTTCAGCTTAAATGAAGTGTTAACAACGCTGCCAAAAATGCTGGGGGCTCATAAATCAGATTCGCAATTTGGCAAAGTGCATGGCTAAGTGAAGGTGGGGGGGAAAGACAGAGAGAGAGAGCTGCGATACAAGCTAGATTTTGATTTAAGTACTAGGTCCTATAGAGATGACAGTGTGATATGGAAATTTAAAAAAATAAAAACAAATTTTGTTAGAAATCGTCCACAAATGCTTCTTAAAAAGTCAAGAAAAAACCAAGCAGAAATTTTGGAAAAAGAGGAGTTTTATTTCAGTTAAATTGTCAAGGAAAGAACGCTAGTTCCTTAAAAAAAAACACTGTTTTTAAACGGTTTTACAACTAATGCGATTTAATATCTTATCTACAGTACGGGTACAGTAAGGTTCAAGTAATTTTAAAGCTGCCTTTACACTTATCATATATCTCACTTATCATATATATTATAACTGTTATCATATAGAACCTGTCCTATTTCATCAATGAAGCCCAAATTTTCTAAATATTTAGAGATATTTGCTTTGCTATTTCACTATTGTCAGAGAATCTTTTAAGAGATATATGACAAGTGTAAAGGCAGTTTAAGTAAATTGAATATTTGACACACTAATTACTTTGAATTTTGGGCTATCCTACACCAAAAATGTTCTTTTAGAGTAGCGAATGTCATGCCTGGCCGAACACATTTCGCTATTCACACCGACATGAGCCAAACTCTTGCAGAGACTTGTGACAAGAAAGCAAACCGCTCACTTTTTGGCCTCGCTCTTCTTGACAAACGCTGTTTTAGAGCTACCACCTTCTGAAGTGAATAAACCAGAGACAGAGTGAATGTAAAACCGACTGTTCTGAGTAGGATAAGTCTAAAAATTTAGAAACTGTTTAATGAATGGTCACACTTAAAGCTTTTGTTTGGAAAAAGCTTTCCGTGTATTGTACTACTTTTTCAGCCTATCACGCTCTCATCTCTAAGTTATAATTTTGTACTAGAACATTATCTTGACTTGTCACAGTCCTCACTGATTTATGCGCCTGCAAAAATCGAATTAATATATTTGGTGCTGTCTTTTTGTGTTTCCGCTTTTTTTTTTGTTTTTTTGGCGCAACCCTCCTCAATCTGTACACAATCGCCCACCCGCGTACAACGATAATGTTGTTTAGGCATAGCGCCCATTAAAACTATGCCAAGTCTGGAACCATAAAAACCAGCGGGTGATTTTTTTTTTTTTTTGGCGAGGGATGGAACATTAATTGACATCTTATGTAAACAGGATAGTTAACATTTTCATTTGAATTCGGTGTCCTTCTCTGCAAATGGGCCGGGAAAGTTCACAGCTGTGTTTACACAGCCGTAAAGCTAAAGTGCTGCTAGATGCTACAAACTCACTCACTCACTGGCTGACTGACTGACTGACAGCCCGCTGCCAGTTCTAATTGAGAAAATATGTTGCAATGCCAAAAGCCCAATTAAGTTTCCCCAGAATCTGATCAAATGCAGCTGATGAATTTCGTTTTAGATATGCAAATGCCAGATCAAAATTCCATATTGTTTGTTTGTTTGGTAGGGGGGAAAAGTGACACCTCGACTATTTTTAAAACTAATTGCATCTATAAGATACATTTTGTTGCCCAGAGTCATTATGTGTAAATGCCGTCGTCTGGGGAGCAGAAAACGTTCTATTTTTATAAACTGCATGGGAAATTGATGTTCACCCAACTCCAACTCCAACAACTGTCAACTGCAACCCCACAAGACTACAACGTCGACACCACCGTCGCCGCCACTGCTGCTGCCGCTTGACTTAAGTGGTTGAGCTGGCTTCCTCCCCAGCCGCACAAAGATGCCATAGAACAAAGCCACTTGCGTCCATATATCAAAGAGCCCAGAAACTGCAAGCTAGTTTCGGTTTTTGCCGAAGAAGCCACATGACACAGCCAGAGAGTGTGGTACCACAGAGCCAGCGACTTGAGAGTGTGGGAAATTATTTTAATTAGTTTGCATGCAAGAAAGCTGAAAGCAGAAAGAAAAAGTAAACCTAACTGTACATCAATTGATCAAAACTTAAGACTTGATTAGTTTTCAACCACGTTTGCAAAACGGTTCGGAACCGAACCTAAGCCGTAGTAGATTTATGATGACGTTGAGTAAAACATGCACATTTTATTGTTCACTTTGCTCACTCAGTTGCTTTCTTGTTAAACTGCGTTCGGCAAACAGCTGAGCAAGTGGGAGAGCAAGCACAAGCGAACAGCTGAACAAAAAAGAGCAACTGAACATTCTACCAAACAGAGCATTTAAAGTTCACTTACTTATGCAGAGAACCCCACACTTATATGTTTTTTCTACTCCGCACTGAACCGTAGCACAAACAAAACCAGTTTAAAAGTGGCTCGAAATCAGGAGTCCAAAATGTTAAGTACCTATCCCATATGGGATAGGAACTCATATTTTCAGCTGTTATTGGCAACTTCTCTGCTTACATTGCCGACCCCTGTTCTCACCTTTTGCTTAGGTCTGGTAGTATTTGGTGGGCACACTCCTTTAATATTATGAAAACTTATGCTCAAGTGTAGACGCATACGACTGAGTGAGGCAGATACAGACAAACATATTTGCCAGTTGGATGCCGCATTTGCTCACAGTCTACGCGAACAAACCTTTTTAACGGCAAAGTGTGCATGCAAAATCCCACATATGCTGCTGAAATTAATGTTTAAGGATGCCTCAATCTCACCGTATGTTAGATGACTATCGCCTTCAAGGAATTCGTCGCCGAGCGAACTACGGCCACGATTGAATTTACTATACCAGCAGATATACGGTGGTATTTGTTGGTGCTTTATTTTTTTTTTTTTTTTTTGTTTATTTTATATAATTCAGTAATAATTTGCTTAATCTAAATAAACAAGAGATATGTGTATGTTGGAGTAAAGATGCAATGTCCCGCATCGAGCTCTTAGCGTCTATGATTAACTTAAATATATAGTATTCTTTTTCGAGAAAAAATGAAAATTACAATTTTGTCCAAACGAAATGATACAAAAATAACATAAATTTTAGAAGTGTAATGAAAAATTTTTAAAAAAAAAACATTACATATATGATTATTTACAAATAAGATAAAAGGTTAAAACAAATGGTACAAACTAAGATTATATGTTTGTATATATGTATATAGGCTAATCCTGTCGCCACCAAAATTTTTTGGACTTTATTGTTTCTAAGGCTGTAACGTCTTTGGAAGATATGCTTGTGTCGAATCTGAATTCGTTTTGTTCTGGTGTAGAAGATTTAATAGTTTTGTCTGTAGCCCTGCGATATCTATGGTACAATATAGGCACACAACTTTCATTTTGCACCATATGATGCTTATCCAGGTAAATAAAGGCCTCTGGTGGGATGAATCCTAGTTCCAGTGTTTTTTTAATGTAGTCCTCATTGGCGTAGAATGGTCCATTTATAAGGTTGTTAACTTCGCAATCTAAACATTTTTATATGTGGCTCCTTATAAGGTTGATTAAATAGTTGTCGATCCTGTAAACGTTAGCTGTGTTATACAAATAACTGTTTGGGTAGAACTTCGTATAATCGCTTTGTGGGGTTCTGTAGAGCGATGTGCAGGCTCTGAGGCATTTACGTTCAAAGATTCGTATCCTTTCCATATATGATGGCGAAATGTTAAACCATATAGGCGCTGCATACGTGATAATAGGCCTTATTAAGCACTGATACATTATTATTTTAACTCGGGCCGATATGTGCTGTGAGTAGAATAGATTTCTATATATGTGAAATGCTTTAGTTGCTCGTTCCAATTGTTTATTGATGTGGTTGTTGAAATACAAAAATTTGTCCAAATGAACTCCTAGGTATTTAACTGTATTATAGTTTGTTATTAATACGTCGCTTGTGTTTGATTTAATGCCAAACTTTTTCCAGTTTTTCCTTACGTCTTGATTACACTTTTTAACTGGTGGTCTGAAAAGAATGGTCTCACATTTTTCTGTATTAATTTTTAGGTGCCAGTTGACTGTGTATCTTTCGATCCAATTATAGGTTTTTTGTAGATTCAAGTTGATTCCCCTTATGTTGTTGTCTGCGTGGTATATGACGATATCGTCAGCAAATGATATTATGTTATCTATCTTACTTATTAAGCCCAGGATAAATATGTTGAACAGTATTGGTGAGTTCACCGTTCCTTGTTGCAGTCCATTTTCCATTTTAAAGTTTTGAGAACTATTTTTTTTGCCGTTAGAGATAACGAATTCTTTGTTACTTATCATGTTGTATATAAGTATTATAAGGTGCATCGGAAAATCGTATTGAATCAATCTAAATATTAAACCTTCAATCCATAGCCCATCAAAAGCTTTTTCGAGATCTATGAGGCATGCACCTGTGCAGTATTTCTTTTGCCAGTTCCAGTTGACGTATGAGACGAGGCATTGGATAGCATGTATAGTAGAGTGTTTGTGTTTGAAACCAAACTGCTTTTCATTAATTAAATTGTTTTCGTTACAAAATGTGATTATGTTGTTGTTAACACATGCTTCAAAAACCTTACTTATGTTAGGCAAAAGACTTATTGGGCGTAAGTTGCCTATCACAGTCGGATCCTTATCTTTTTTAGGTATAATTATGGTTTTAGCTTGCTTCCAATTCTTCGGAAAGTAGGCGTTGTTTAGCATATTGTTGAACAGTGATCCATATTCCAGCACCATCACAAGTGGTAAATTTTTTAAAACAATATTTGGTATTCCGTCAAGTTCAGAGGAGAGTTTAGCCGGGAGCTTTTTGAAAACGTTGATGATGGTGTCTGGAGTAGCGAAGTAGTTTTCTGCTTGGTCGTCATCTAGCATATTGGATTTCTTATTTTCGCTGAATTCACTTTTCGTTTCTTGATGAGCATCAATTCTAGTTTTTATGTGTAAAAATTTGTTGAAGCTCAAGGAAACAATATTGTGAGTCGGATTTTCAGAATCATTCTGCTTTGCAGAATGAACTGATTGCAAATAAGCGCCTATAGCGTTAAGGATATGATCTTGTTCTCTGATAATAAAGTAGTGTGGTGTTGTTTCTACTATATTTTTGTCAATACTGGCCTTTTCAAGTAAATGTTCAGAGTTAATTGGTATTTTGATTTCATTTAATTCCAGAGCAGTGTATGGCTTGAAGTTTTTTTTAATTTTTTGGAACATTTGGAGGGAGTCCCGAGGGTCTATTGAAGCTAGTTTTTTTTTGTAGTGGTCGTTTGTTATTATATTAATATTTTCTTTAAGCAGTATCTTAGTTAGTTTTAGTTTGAGTTTAAGTTGTGCAACTATCTCTTCTGTAAGTACAATTTCCATTCTATTGTGTTTCTTTATTAGCGTAAGAATGTCACTTTTTTCTTTGAGCAGCTTGGATATAATCGCACTATCATATTTTTTGTTGGGATCTTTCTTTGAAAATTTTGGTACGATTTCTTCTATAGTGTCTGTGATGACTTTGGATAGTACGTTTAGGTGAGTATGTTGGTGCTTTATCGCCATACAAAGAACTGAATTCATCGACACAATTTTGTTGTGATAATCCACGTCGAAAGTTGTGAAAAAGGATCCTAGAAAAACCTTCTCTTGAATTTTTCATTTTAAAGCCATATTGATTTTTATACTCTGTACCAAAGGTACAATTCACAGGTGTGAATTGGAGAACTGCATCTAGATTTTTCACTATAAGTCTCTTATACTGTTTCCAGTTCCTTTTTTTTTAAGTTTTGTGTTTTTTTTTTTAGGTTCGGGGCATGATTCTATTAGCTTTAGCTCAATATATCTATGAACTGAGAATTAGTGGTCTGATAGAATTCTCCATGAAATAATATTTTCTATTAGAAACTCTGAAATGCGGGTGATATCTAGTACCTCCCTCCGAGTTCTAGGGAAGAAAGTTGGGTCATTACCTTTATTGTGGATAATAAAATTCGTACTTGGAAGATAATCGTAGAGTAGCTCACTACGATCATTAGTGTCTGTGCTGTGTCTCCACCCAGTATTAGTCTGGTTCTGCTGCCTTGACTGTTGCGAACTAGATCTTGAAATAGTTGGGATGGTACTGGCTCCGTTGTAGCATGAGCCAAATAGAAGGAAGTCACCATTCAAGGCTGACTGTTGTGATATCTCCATCACTGAATTGGGGAAGTAAGTGCGTTAAGAGTTTGTTTTTCTAATATGTACATGTACGCGGCTTACTCTTACCCTGAATGTGGTACAAGTTGTATTTTGGCACCCTCAAACCATAGATCCTGTCACCAGTGATCCAAGGCTTTTGGACTAAAACAATGTCTGCTTCACCTTTTGCTAGGCGAAGCAAAAGAGCAGCGGAAGCTGCTTTATTGTGATGCAGATTTATTTGGAGGATCTGCATCATCAGAAAGTAGTTCCACTGCCGTCAGTGTAGCATCGCCATCTGCACACAAAAAAAATCTGTGGTTAAATTTAACCGATATTTTGGGTTAGAAATGCGCCAACCCAAAAAGTCGGTAAAATTCACCAAATTTGACAGTAACTGTCACGTAAACCTTTACGCAAAGAGAACTATTGCAATAGTAAATCTAACTGAAAATATCGTTTAGAAATGCCCACAATATAAGTAATATTAACCGATGCGTACAGTAAGTAAATTTTCTTACTGTGTGTACAGTATTTTTACCATAAAAATAGTAATTTAGCAGCTGTTACAAAGTTGCCACCCCCCCACCCACCAATTTTGGTTCTGAAACAATTGTTTGAATTAAACACATTTTTATTTTATTTGAAAAATTTTTACTTACTTGGGGGGGGGGATTCGAACTCTGGGCCCTTGGACTGAACACGATTGGACGGACGTCTTTACCAGTTACGCTACGGCGCGCGTTAATAGAGACGCGTCTAACATATTACTTGTATTGAATCTGCCTAACCACATGCACGAAAAATTTCTTAAATGTCGCATAAATGAGACCACTAGTAATTCTCAAGTTCAAATTCAGTGAAAGTACAATATAAATATAAGGGCCAAACTGAAATTTTCTCAATCAACAATTTTCGCGGTTAGATTTACTGTCGGTAGAGTTAATCCGTGAAGCAACAAAATTCATTGAAAAAGTTATACTATTTGTGCGGTAAGATTTACTTGTGGGTACAGTAAATTGCTGCAAAAACACAAAGTATGAGATGAAAAAATCACGTCAGAGAGTAACTATTTCTATGGTAAAGTTACTGTTAGTTAGCAGTAACTTATTAAAACAACAAAATATGTGAAAAAATATTTGTGGTTGAATTTACTCAGCGTACAGTTGTTAAATGCAACAACAAAATACGAGCTAAAATAAATACGTGAACTTTACAATTTCTTCTGTAGATTTTACTGTTAGCACAGTTACCAAGCAACAACAAAACCACATGCATCAAAAATTTCGAAAAAAGTTACTGTCAGCGTTAGTTAATTTTACCCACCAGATTTTTTTGTGTGTGCATCATCATTTGATTCATCCTGCTAAAGCTCCTGCTCGGTGTAGAGTCTCCCTAGACTCGTGCCATAGTCTGACCCTGACGATATGTAGCAGAGTTGTGAAAATATGTAAAAAATATCGTATCGATGATTATCATTTTTTAAAAATATCATCAGGTTTTTGCAATATTAATCACCAAAATATATCGATATATCTGATATTTTTGATATTTTTATATTTCAGTATAAAAATCTTAAACCCCCCAAAATAACATTAACTTTAAGTGCATGATAATTTTTTGGAGCTTATTATTATTTAAAAAAAAAAACAATAAACTTTTTTCCATTAAAGAACAGAGATCTTAAGATTGAATAATTTAAGTAAGGATACAAGAAAAAACTTAAGTGACTTCATTTCATTTTTTAAACAATGAAAAAGTTAAATTTTCTAGAAAAATTACATATATTGGTAACATGATTTTACCTCCAAAATTCGTTTTTTAAGGATTTCAAAAAAACTGTTTGTTTTATATGAATATCCGTCATGAGGCTTCGCGTGTCGCAGACAACTCATTTTATGGCGGAGGCCAGCCGCTCTGAAGGAACCGAGCTACCTGGTGTTATAAGGTAACTCATGGCCAATTTTGATAACTTCGGTAAAGTTTTTTCCTGGGATTTCCAAAACTCTAAGGGATCTGTCTCCCAGCCAGCGAGTGGTAAATTTAAAAATAGTTTTATTTCTGTATTTTCCTTGGCATCTGTAATTGGCTTTATGGCAATTGATCTATTGTGGGCCTCTAGGAAGCTTTCGTTTGTTTCTACTTCCCTCCCCTCATCGAGTTGGCTTCCGTTTGGACCATTGTCCATTGAGTTCTACAGAAAAAAAGAGAAAATATAATATAGCAAAAATCTTTATATAAATGTCAACAATAAATAATTGACTATCACAGCCCAAAGGGCCAAAGTCGAGCTTCTCTCAATCTGTTAAAACAACAGACTTAGTTTAATTTAATGTTGGGTTAAAACAAAGATAGTTATTATTATAGTCAGGTATATTATGTTTAGATTAATTAATATTATATTAAAACTGGTACTTTAAAGTTAATGCAAAGTGGTGTTAATAATGTTTTTAACATAAATTTACATACCCGTTTTTCAGTGCTGTCTGCCGATACCTCGGTGATAATGTCTTGAATAGCTTCTTGAGCATTGAGCGGCGCTAAATATAATTTTTTAAATCGCGGGTCTAACATTGTCGACTTCACCAGTGTTTTGTTGTTTTGAAAAAATTGAAAACGGTCTTCAGAAACTTTTAGTAGAGTTTCTTTAGTAAGTTTTCCTCAGTAAGGATATTAATGGAATTACCATTAGCTGTGACGTAGTTTCACCGTTTATTTTTTCTGTTGCGTCTTTATACGGACTTAGCAAATCACAAAAGTTGTTGCATACATCAATTTCGTGAGCTGTTAGCATGTCTGGCAATCCCTTCATAGAAGTTGATCGTTTTATTAAAACCAATGCGACTTTATTTGAAAGTTTGAGAAAAGAAACAAGCATGTCGAGACAGGAATTCCACCTCGTGTCTACACTTTGGACAAGAGTTTTTATTCGACCTTCTGCTATCCCGTCGTCAGCCTTTATTATTATGTGCGCTTATGTTTGTGTAAAAGCTTTTTGCCGCGCACATCTTAAGATTTTAAGATTTCTAAGTGTAGTGTGACCAACCACAATATCAAAAAATATATTTCCAACTAATATCGATATGCGATATATCAGGAAAAAAAATATTTCGATATACATATTTATCTTTTTGTAAAAAATATCGATATATTGATATTTTGATATATTATCAACAAGCCTAATATGTAGCCTCCCGCTTCCTAAATGGGTGGTGTATCGTCAGTCTTCA
Organism: Lordiphosa magnipectinata; assembly: GCA_037044535.1. Taxonomy (NCBI): domain Eukaryota; kingdom Metazoa; phylum Arthropoda; class Insecta; order Diptera; family Drosophilidae; genus Lordiphosa; species Lordiphosa magnipectinata. The sequence continues at coordinate 237,438 of JBAMBO010000583.1, read as the reverse complement.
TATCGTCATCGCTTGGCTCTTCTGCCTCGACGCTCGCTGCTAGGTTAGCTAGCGCCGTCGTATCTGTCTTATAGACAGTCATTTTCACCTTCTTAAATGCGTAATCAAGAAGGCCTTTGGTTTTAGCCAGGTGATCCACTGTCTCATTGTTTATCTGGAAGATTACGTGAATGTTCGCATTGCTGGACTCCTCTACTTTTATAATCTTCCAGTTCGATGTCGGTACATGCGGATTAAACATTGTCATCATTTTTAGTATCTCCGATGGGTCGCTTGGCTTTTTGGGCTGCCAAACTGGCTCCGCTGATCTTCGCACGCGATTAGCATACAGCTGCCATAGGAACTATCGTTCAAAAAGTAGTTTTAGTTTAAAAAACTTTTTTGTCTTCAACGCAAACGTCTCCAAACATGGTGTTTGTAAGTTTTCTATGCTTTTACCTAATTCCACCAAGTTTGATGAAAATCGGTCAACAATATAGTATAGCTGTCAAACAAAATATAGTTCTGAAAAAAGTCTTAGTAGGAAAAACTTTTTTGTTTTTAATGCTTTTGTTCCCAAACTTGTTATTGAACAATAATTTATGTTACCACATAATTCTGCCAAGTTTGATTCAAATCGGATGACTATAGCGCATACGTATAGCGTGCCATAGGAAGGATCGGTCGAAAAAGTAGTTCTAGTGAAAAAAACTTTTTTGCTTTCAATGCTAGCTTAAAGAATTATGAATATTATCGGTTTCCACACAATTGTTGGAAGTTTGGTCAAAATCTGATGAATATATCGTATAGATGCCATATAACAAACAGGCAAGCAAATGGTCAAAGTAGTAGCTGACACCACCACACGCGTAACGGTGCCGCCAATAAGAGTAAAAGCACTCAGCATGCAAAAATCCCGATTCCTTAGAACGGCGAAGTCATGATTTTTGTTTTATTTGTGGTATTTTAACTTTATAGCAGAGTTCGTAAAATATCACTCAATATAAAGAAGGCTTCTATTTTCTAGTTAAGAAAAATTCAACAATGATATTTACGAATTAATATTGTGAGTGATTGGAAAGAATTGTGACATTGCTCTCAAAAATATGTATCACAAAAATATCATCTGATATCTATCTCAAGTGATAAATATCACTAATTTTTTCATTATGAGTGATTCAAGGATTATTAATCAAATTAGAAATAAAAGAAAAATCGGGAACAATACGTCTCGTCAACAGTTTTGACCATTAAAAACAAAAATTGTACATTCAGTCCCATCCCACCTAGCATTTGGAAGATCATTTTAACAAGAATCAACTTGTTAAGTCTTTTTCAAGCCATTTTGATAATTGAAATGAGATTAATTTCATGTGCGATCTAAGGAAGACTCGAAAATGAGTCATTCATATGCTCCTATGAAAAAGTCTCGCAAGTGATTGGAAATATGACTCGAAAATGAGTCGAAACTGATCAGACAACGGGTTATAAACGACTTTTCAAGAGTCGCGGCTAGGGTACCATGTTCTCCCGACCAAAGTATCATTTATGATCAGAAAACGAGCGCAATTATGACTATTATAATCAGACAGAGGATTCGAAAAAGACTCGAATGTGTTCAAAAATTTCATCAAATTCTGGCTGGTATAAAACTGCAACTATTCCGTGTTGCAATGTCCATTTTAAATCGCTCCATACGATCCTTAACTTGTTCAGAGTATTTTGTCTGCTGTCATGTCTATTTTATATGCAATATTTCTCGAGTTAAATGAGCGATTATATCCATCTGTTCAAGGCTGCAGTATATCTTGGAAGGTATCGTTGTCGAAGATACGAAAAGGCAACGAACCCAAGCTTGAAATGGATTTCAAAACATCGCTTTTAGTTCATTTTAAAGTCACCGGGGTATTTGTTTTTTTTTTTTGGGGTCATTTTAACATCAGAAGCGTCCATGTCTTCTACATTTTATTGAAGTGGGCGCCTTATATTTCCAGTATTTTATTTTTCTACAGTTTGATTTAAAAATCCTTGAATCACTCGTGATGAAAATGCGTGTGTAAGTATTATTTTTGTGATATTTATTTTTGAGAACAATGTTCACAATTTTTTTTATCGCTCATGATATTGACTTGTAGATACCCCCTAGTACGGCTGGGGTCAGTCGCTGTATTATCGTCAACTCAGCGTTGTGTTGCTCCATTCATGTCATTGGGTCGAAAGAGTGTCGCTTATGTCGCTCAGTGCATGGCATTGGGTCGAAAGAGCGTCGCTTATGTCGCTCAGTGCATGGCATTGGGTCGAAAGAGCGTCGCATTTGTCGCTCAGTGCATGGCATTGGGTCGAACGAGCGTTGCTTATGTCTCTTCTCTGCATGGCATTGCGTCGACCTAGCGTGACTGGAGAGCCGTTAACGTATTGAGTGGACATCGCCATGCAAAATACGCCAGTCGAGAACATTGTGAGGGAAATAAGCGTGAGTCAACGACAGCCACAAAATCGTCGATGGAACGTTGATACAGCGTCGGTCGGCCGTTCTATAGGATAGCAGTGTTTGACTTTTTGTTCAATGATTTTTAAATGAGTGATATTTCTGAAACCTGCTTTATAGAGAACTGTTGTAGGATTGATAAGTTTAGCGATGATTAATCTTGTTTTTCAGATTTTCAATCTCATTTCAAGGTATTTGAATCTTCTTCAAAAAAGAATTTTAGTCTAGATAAACTTTTGAAATACCTTTCAATGCCTTTCAATTAGCTTGAATTGCCAGCGCTAAATGTTACCTAATACTTTCATTGATTGATTTTGGTACTATTAAGCAAAAGCTTAGTCAAAACAATTTAAAGTTTTCTTGTTTGTTTTGTTAATTTAGCTCAGCTAAAACTAATTTCCTATAATCTTCTAATCAATATTTGATAAGTATTGACACCCTAAACCCTTTCGACATTACTAATTTACCTTCCTTTTATTCTGTCTTTCCAGGTAAGTGTCATTAACGAACGCCCTTCAGCAAATCACTCAACACTTGAAAGACTCTTGAAATTTGAACTTGGCTAGAAAAAAGGAAAAAAACAAAAATCAAAGACAAGAAATCGACACGTGAAACAGTTGGCGTTTTTATGGCCTGTTTATGTTCATATGCCGGCAAGTCATTAGAAGTGACAATGCAATGTCGTACACCCAACCACCCTTATGCTTAGTGTGTAGAGCACCCACCACTAATTGCAGGCCATAAATTGTAAGAAAAGGCACGCATAAATTTCCATATATGCATAAAGATTGGGTGTGGGGGGAGGGGGGGGGAGGACACTCGAAAAGCCTGCGGCTTCCTTTAGTTTGGCATAAAGTTGTCAAAATGATTTTGTCAGAAATAAGTTTTCGTGTTGTCAGAGAGGTGTGAACAACCAAAACAGACACCAGGAGGAGTAGGAGAGGCGCAACAATTGTGTGTTGGTGTGTGTGTGTGTTGTTTGATGGCTTGTTCTTGTCAAACCAAACAGCTGCATTGACATTGAATATATGTATATTAGGATACATCCACTTCCTCCCCCCTAAATAAGTAGAAGATGAAGATAACTGACAACTTACCCCATTTCCATTTGAATACCTTTCCCTAACCTTGGGTTAGTTCCCTCCTTTGAATGCCAACTTTCGTTTGCTGTTTATTGATACGAACCAAATTCAATTAGCCTTAAACTGTTCCCCTCATACATTTCTGACAGACAATTGCCCAGCAAATCGGGGTCAACTCAGACAACAACAACAAAAACAGCCACAGAAATTCTGACTTTGCCAGCAGCTTTTCAAGTCTGGCCCTGAAATGCACAGACATTTTCTCTATGTGGCGCCCTCTACTTCATTTCCAGTTGGAAAAACATTTTATAGTTTTGTTTATGCGCCTACAACAAAAACATTACCAAAACAGATTTAGACATGAATGAATTGTGTTGCGCGCGGTGGGTGGATTCAAACTTCAAAGTGTTTGGCCGGGCTGATTCTGGAATTGATTTTTATTGAGCGACTAAAAATATCTCTCCTTATCTCTCACTCCCTGTCGCCAAAATATATATATATATATCTGTAAAGCAAAAATCTGTCTCTACGCATCTGCGTAAATTTATTTATAAATTTTTGACTAGTTTGGGAATTTAGGGGAAATGAGGAAGAGCAGCTGCCCATTTGCTGGCAGCAGCATTTTCTGGGTCACAAATATTAAAATTAAGAAATTTGCTTTCTATTTAAACTTTGTGTGTGTGTGTGTGTGTGTGGGGAATTATTTTGTTAAAGGCTTTAAAAAATTATGAAATTCACAAAACAAACTAAGCCGTAAGCAAAAGCTATCAAAAGGTTTTAACTTTTGAACACATTAAATAAACAAGTAACTTTTAAAGCGTTGAAAATCTAGAGACAAGAGTAGAAGATGTACCTAACTTCATATTATTAGCCCACAAATTGAAAGCTGTTAAAATTTCAGAGTTAATTACTTTTTTAAACTGATTCAGAACCGTATTACAAAACTCTACAGTGAATTTCCAATTCATATATGTGGCTCTTAACCGATTTTAAACCACTTTTTCAAACTGTTTCGGAACCGGGTTTGAGCCACTGAAATGCTTAACTCCATATTACTTATCTCTACAGTGAATTTTCAGTTCATTGCTCTTAAAATTTTGAAGTTGTGGCTCTGAACCTCTTTTTCAAACTGCTTTGGAACCAGTAAAAAACATTTTTTAAACTGGTAAGTTTCGGAGCTGATCTTGAAATAACTAACTCCATATTACATACCAACATACACTTTGAATTTCCAATTCATGGCTCAATTAGCATCTGAGAATGAGCTCTGAACCACTTTTGAACCACTTTTTTGAACTAGTTCGCAGCTGACCTTACCTATACCTACCCATACCCAACCTCTACAGTGAATTTCCTATTCATAGCTCTTAAAATTTCAAAGTTTTAGCTCCACTTAACCACTTTTTACTGGTTCGGAACCGCCGCAACGTTGTAACAGTAAATACCTTACTCCATTTGACCAACCTACACACTGAATATCCAATTAATGGCACGATTTGCCTCTGATATTGGGCTCTGAACCACTTTTGAACCACTTTTTTGAACTAGTTCGCAGGTTACCTTCCCTATATCCAACCTCTACAGTGAATTTCCTATTCATAGCTCTTAAAATATCAAAGTTTTAGCTCTGAACCGCTTTTGAACCACTTTTTACTGGTTCGGAACCGCCGCGGCGTTGAACCAGTAAACACCTAACTCCATTTTAACAACCTACACACTAAATTTTCAATTCCTGGCTCAACTAGCATCTGAGATTGAGCTCTGAACCACTTTTGAACCACTTTTTTGAACTAGTTCGCAGCTGACCTTCCCTATATCCAACCTCTACAGTGAATTTCCTATTCATAGCTCTTAAAATTTCAAAGTTTTAGCTCTGAACCGCTTTTGAACCACTTTTTACTGGTTCGGAACCGCCGCGGCGTTGAACCAGTAAACACCTAACTCCATTTTAACAACCTACACACTAAATTTTCAATTCCTGGCTCAACTAGCATCTGAGATTGAGCTCTGAACCACTTTTGAACCACTTTTTTGAACTAGTTCGCAGCTGACCTTCCCTATATCCAACCTCTACAGTGAATTTCCTATTCATAGCTCTTAAAATTTCAAAGTTTTAGCTCTGAACCGCTTTTGAACCACTTTTTACTGGTTCGGAACCGGCGCAGCGTTGAACCAGTAAATGCTTAACTCCATTTTACCAACCTACACACTAAATTTTCAATTCATGGCTCAACCAGCAACTAAGATTGAGCTCTGAACCACTTTTGAACCACTTTTTTGAACTAGTTCGCAGTTTACCCAACCTTTACCTACCCATACCCAACCTCTACAGTGAATTTCCTATTCATAGCTCTTAAAATTTTGAAGAACCACTTTTGAACCACTTTTTAAAACTGGTTCGGAGCCGCCATGGCGTTGAACCAGTAAACACCTAACTCCATTTTACCAACCTACACACTAAATTTTCAACTCATGGCTTAACAAGCATCTGAGATTGAGCTCTGAACCGCTTTTGAACCACTTTTTTAAACTGGTTCGAAACCAGTAAAATATCTTATTCCATATTACCAACTCACACACTAAATTTACAATAAATTGCTCTCTTAACATCTGAGATTGGGGTCTGAATCACTTTTGAACCACTTTTTTGAACTAGTTCGCTGCTGACGTAACCTATATTTACCTATACCCAACCTCTACAGTAAATTTTCAATTCATAGCTCTTTAAATTTGAAAGTACCGTCGCTGAACCGCTTTTGCAAACTGCTTTGGAACCAGTGCTGAACCAGTAAAAAACTTTTTTTAAACTAGTAAGTTTCGAAACTGGTCTTGAACCAGTAGAATACCTAACTCCATATTACATACCAACCTACACTCTGAATTTCCAATTCATTGCTCAACTAGCATCTGAGATTGAGCCTGAACCACTTTTTTAAACTGGTTCGGAACCAGTAAAATATCCAAGTCCATTTGACCCACCTACTTCCTGAATTTCCAATTCATAGCTCTTCAAATTCAAGAGCTATGGCTCTGAACCACTTTCGAACCACTTTTTTAAGGTTTTGTATATATCAATACCGAACCAGTATAAGACCAATACACAAAATTTCTATGCCTATGTCTGTGAACCACTTTTGAACTGTTTCAAACTAGATCGAAAACTGTCTTGAACCTGTAAGAAAATCAAATTCCATTCCAGCCGGCAAATAAACGAACTTCATATGACCAACATTCATACTAAATTTCACCTGTGAACCACGTTTTTTTTTAACATGCTCGCAACTTGGTTCAAGCGGGCAAAAAGTCTAACTCCATATTGCCAACCTACACAACATATTTCAACATCATAGTTCAAATAAATTCTGAGATATGGCTCTAAACCACTGGTTCGGAACCAGTTTTGAGCCGGCGGACTATATGATTGAACTTAAAAACAACTAAGGCTGCCTTCACACTATTCGACACATGAGACATTTTACCCTAGTTGTTCGACGTTTTGTTATGTTTTAAATTTGAATAGTTTGCCAAATCAAATCTCGTGTCTCATGTGTCGAACAGTGTGAAGGCAGCCTAATGAAGCCTTCATGTTCAAAATAAATTGAATGAAATGAAAAATGAAATGAAATGAATGAATGAAATGAACGCTTATTCCAATGAATTTAAGTGAATGTGCATGCTGGACAAGTGTCAAATTTACCACATTAAACGATGAGAACCTCAATTGAGTAAGAATTAAGACTAGAGTGAGGAATAGAATTAATTCAGAACATTAAAGGTGCTTCTTAAAGGAAGTACCAAGCATATTTTCAGGTTAATTGGAATCTAATATATTGATTAAAACCAGAATTTGCATATAAAACGAAAGTATCGAACACAGCAAGTACTTCAAATGTGATGGACCAAAGTGAAAAATTATTTTAATTTACAGTCCTTTTTGTAACAATAATATGAATATATGTGCTCACTTACAAACGAAAATTGTAGACCCTTATTTAGTATGATAAGTTGAACGTCTTTGGTATTTTTCTGCAATTTAATGATTGCTTTGGGACATTCCTTATGCTAAAATGTCCGTTTAGCTCATGGCCAGTAAATGAATTGAGATATTTTCTTCAAAACAACTCAAGTGTCACTACTTGTCCAGGATTAGTTCGACAGTCGAAGTGAACTGACTTTTACACACGGACACGAAGCATTTGGAAAAAGCGACCATCATTGAAAACAAAAAAGGCAGCACATTGGTTTGCCAGTTGACTGATTTGGGCACACAAAACTTGGTTTCTCGCCGACAGCATGCAATTGCAGTTAGATGCTCCATAAGGTTGTCCATCACTTCATCGACTGCATCATTCACATTTCATTATGCATTCTATATCATGAAGGGCCATGTCCAGTTTTCGCTTAAGCAGTGTTTGTTGTACACTTTGTATTGGCATATTTATATACTCTCAAGTAAAAGCAAAATTCACAGCCTGTCAAAAACAGCTGGTTTACCACAATAATTACTAGGGTAAATCACAAGTGGTCGCTCACTAGCTCATGTGTGACAGATTTTGTTACCATTTACATTTTTATATCCTTGTAGAGGGGATATTAAAATTATTCAGATGTTTGTAATGCATAGAAGGAAGCATCTCCGACCACATAAAGTATATATAATCTCTATCAGCATGACGAGCTGAGTCTTTCCGTCTGTTTTAAAGCTATGTTAACCAAACTTTGCACGAAGTCTTTTGGTACAAAAACACTAAACATTTGTCGGAACCGGTCGGATCAGACGACTATAGCATATAGCTGCCATAGGAACCATCGGTCGAAAATGAAGTTTTAGTTAGAAAAACTTTTTTGTATTCAACGCGAACGTTCCCAAACCTCGCATTTATCAGTTTTCTATGCTTTTACATACTTCCGCCAAGTTTGATGAAAATCGGTCAACTATATAGTATGGCTGCCATACAAAAGTTAAGTCTGAAAAAAAATCTTAGTAGGAAAAACTTTTTGTTTTTAATGCTATCGCTCCCAAACTTGTTACTGATCAGTATTATATGCTAACACACAATTCTGTCAAGTTTGATTCAAATCGGATATCTATAGCATATAGCTGCCATAGGAACAATCGGTCGAAAAACCATTTTTGGTAAGAAAAACTTTTTTGTTTTCAATGTAAACGCCCCCAAACCTCGCATTTATCAGTTTTCTATGCTTTCACATAATCCCATCAAGTTTTCTGAAAATCGGTTAACTATATAGCATTGCTTCCATACAAAATATAGTTCTGAAATTAAGTCTTAGTAGGAAAAACTTTTTTGTTTTCAATGCTATCGCTCCTAAACTTGTTACTGATCAGTTTTATATGCTAACACACAATTCTGTCAAGTTTGATTCAAATCGGATATCTATAGCATATAGCTGCCATAGGAACAATCGGTCGAAAAACCATTTTTGGTAAGAAAAACTTTTTTGTTTTCAATGTAAACGCCCCCAAACCTCGCATTTATCAGTTTTCTATGCTTTCACATAATCCCATCAAGTTTTCTGAAAATCGGACAACTATATAGTATAGCTGCCATACAAAAGTTAGGTCTGGAAAAAAGTCTTAGTAGGAAAAACTTTTTTGTTTCCAATGCTATCGCTCCCAAACTTGTTACTGATCAGTTTTATATGCTAACACACAATTCTGCCAAGTTTGATTCAAATCGGATATCTATAGCATATAGCTGCCATAGGAACTATCGGTCGACAAACCATTTTTGGTAAGAAAAACTTTTTTGTTTTCAATGTAAACGCCCCCAAACCTCGCATTTATCAGTTTTCTATGCTTTCACATAATCCCACCAAGTTTTCTGAAAATCGGACAACTATATAGTATAGCTGCCATACAAAAGTTAGGTCTGGAAAAAAGTCTTAGTAGGAAAAACTTTTTTGTTTTCAATGCTATCGCTCCTAAACTTGTTACTGATCAGTTTTATATGCTAACACACAATTCTGCCAAGTTTGATTCAAATCGGATATCTATAGCATATAGCTGCCATAGGAACTATCGGTCGACAAACCATTTTTGGTAAGAAAAACTTTTTTGTTTTCAATGTAAACGCCCCCAAACCTCGCATTTATCAGTTTTCTATGCTTTCACATAATCCCACCAAGTTTTATGAAAATCGGCCAACTATATAGTATAGCTGCCATACAAAAGTTAGGTCTGGAAAAAAATCTTAGTAGGAAAAACTTTTTTGTTTTCAATGCAATCGCTCCCAAACTTGTTACTGACCAATATTACCACACAATTCTGTCAAGTTTGATCCAAATCGGATGACTATAGCGTATAGCTGCCATAGGAACGATCGGTCGAAAAAGTAGTATTAGTGAGAAAAACTTTTTTGTTTTCAATGAAAGCGTCTTTATAGCTTCCACTTAAAATTTTAATCCTACTGTCGGGATCAAGTTATATATACTAAGCCACAAATTCGCCCTGAAAACTAGAAATTCTCCCATAAAATCCGTCCTAAGGCTATTTACACTAAATTTTAGAAAAATATTTTCTAAAAAATTAATTTTTTGGTTAACTTTTCTTAATTTATGAAAAAAAATTTCTTTAAATTTCTCTAACCGGGGGGCAGTTGTCACTGGTTTTTCTTTTTGTTTTATTTTTTAAGGACAATCAACTACTTTGTGCACTTTTACTTTATGAGAAAACTTACTCCCAAAGCGTCATCTTCTTGGCTTTTGAAACACTACAAAAACTTTTCCATGTGTGTGTGTGCTTTTCAGTATGTGAGAGGGACAACTTTGTGTCCTAATTTGTTTATAAGAATCTTTAGCTCGAGCAATTGATTCATCCCCCCCTACCAACTACCTCTCACAAAACAATGAAAACAATAACCAAACAAACAATTCGCATTGAACGAATATCAACAATGCAATTTATGTGTCAGTTTTCGACAAGTTTCCAGATGAAACGGAAAACGCCAAAACCAAACAATCTATTGAGTGCACAACCCCATTCAATTGGGATGGCAATTTTAATAACTTTTTTTGAGACGTTTTTATTTGTTTTGTTTTCTTCCCAAATGAAATTTGTTGCATTTGTTTACAAATCAATTTGACTAATGTGGTTGATTGTTGTTGTGTTGCCCGATGCCAAACCAAATGAAGATGAAACGTGCGTTTTGTAAAACAATTGCCGCATCGTTAAAAACTACGTTGGCACTTTTTTTTTTGTTTTTTTGTTTGCGTTTCCCCCGTTCCTGCAGCAGTTAAAACAACAACACACAAACTTTTTGAAGCGTGCTCGCACTATGCGCTATGCCCGCGACTCGCTTAGTTTGTTGTGTGCGAAAATTTTTTGCCAAGCCGTTGGATGCATCCGAAGTATTTAGATATTTTGACCAGCAAAAATCGCTGTTATTTTTTCGGTACGTGTTGCATTTGTAGCTGTAAAGCATTTACGCATGAATGGTCGCCTATTTTGTTGGGTGGAAAAAAAAAATAGTATAAAAATCGAATGGTACCAGAGAAAGCGTGAGAGAGAGAGAGACTTTAACGCAGAGTTTAGGTTTAAATTTGTTATGGAAAAGAATATATGGATAAAGACTTTGAAATAGCTACACAGACAAGCTGTGACAAGAGATTGACAGAAGCTTTGCTTTGAAATTGCAGTACCATTATGGTTTACAGGCTTTAGATGTTGGACTCGGACTTTTGAAACTTTAAAAAGAAATTTTTTAACCTTCAATTGGTTAATGAAATAAGTAAACTTTGACACCCATTTCAACCGTATTTTTACAATATTTAAGGCAACTTGTGTTCAAATTCTAGGTACTTAACTTTTAGACTTTTAGCTGGGATTTAATGAGAAGTTGCCATTGGAAACTAAAAAGATATTCTTATACACTTAAGCACGGTACGGAGAACGGAAAAAGCGCTTACAAACGAAAAACTCCTTATAAAAACAAGTGAGAAAGTCGGTCAAGCACGAGTATAATATACTCTGTACCAGTTCAGGCCGCCACTAGCATTTGCTTTTGCTCTCTCTCTCTCTCTTTGTTGAATGGAATGCTGTGGTGATGGGTGGGAGGTGTAAACTGGCCTTTATCTTTCCTAGTTTTTATTGTTATCACGGTATGAAGAGTAACCCTAGGCTGCCCACATTGCGTTTAGCCCCCTTGTAAAAGATTGTTAAAGACGGGCAGAGGTGTCAATTTGACTCTGTACCGTACATGCAGGGTGCCGTGGCTTTAATCCTAGCTATGGAACATGCCACTTAAAATAAAAGCTAAGATCTTACAATTGAAGAATACTCATATCGCTAGCCAATCTTCCCTTATTGCCTTTGCAGCAAATAAGCAACAAACCCGACCAAAAGTTAGCGCTCGAATCACAAAGCGAATGAAAAACGAACAAAATCTTAGTTTATCAATTCGCCCGACATTCGTCGCTCAGTTTGTGGCAGGCGAACATTAGCAAGCGAATTCTTGCGCGAATGTTGACGCGAAAGTTTTACGAGTTTCATTTTTACTGGTCCCTAAAATTTTTATACCCGTTAAGAGGGTATATTAAAATTGTCCAGATGTTTGTAACGCATAGAAGGAAGCATCTCCGACCACATAAAGTATATATATTCTTGATTAGCATGACGAGCTGAGCTGATATAGCCATGTCCGTCTGTCCGTCTGTTTCTATGTTATCTCCTCCGTCAGTTTTAAAGCTATCTTAACCAAACTTTGCACGAAGTCTTTTGCTACAAAGACGCAGCACATTTGTCGGAACCGGCCGAATCGGATTACCATATCGTATAGCTGCCATAGGAATAATCGGTCGAAAAAGAAGTTCTAGTGAGAAAAACTTTTTTGTTTTCAGCGCAAACTCCACAAAACCTCGTATTTATCAGTTTTCTATGCTTTTTCATAATTCCACCAAGTTTGATGAAAATCGGTCAACTATATAGTATAGCTGCCATACAAAAGTTAGTTCTATTAAAAAGTCTTAGTAGAAAAAACTTTTTTGTTTTCAATGCAAACGCCCCCAAACTTGTTACTGATCGGTATTATATGCTTCCACACAATTCTGCTAAGTCTGATCCAAATCGGATGACTATAGAGTATAGCTGCCATAGGAATGATCGGTCGAAAAAGAAGTTATAGTGAGAAAAACTTTTTTGTTTTCAGCGCAAACGCCACAAAACCTCGTATTTATCAGTTTTCTATGATTTTTTATAATTCCACCAAGTTTGATGAAAATCGGTCAACTATATAGTATAGCTGTCATACAAAAGATAGTTCTGATAAAAAGTCTTAGCAAAAAAAACTTTTTTGTTTTCAATGCTATCGCTCCCAAACTTGGTACTGGTCAATATTATATGCTTCCACACAGTTCTGCTAAGTTTGATCCAAATCGGATGACTATAGCATATAGCTGCCATAGGAACGATCGGCCGAAAAAGTTGTTCTAGTTAAAAAAAACTTTTTTGTTTTCAGCGCAAACGCCACAAAACCTCGCATATGTCAGTTTTCTATGCTTTTTTATAATTCCACCAAGTTTGATGAAAATCGGTCAACTATATAGTATAGCTGTCATACAAAAGATAGTTCTGATAAAAAGTCTTAGCAGAAAAACCTTTTTTGTTTTCAATGCTATCGCTCCCAAACTTGTTACTGGTCAATATTATATGCTTCCACACAATTCTGCTAAGTCTGATCCAAATCGGATAACTATAGAGTATAGCGGCCATAGGAACGATCGGTCGGAAAAGTAGTTCTAGTGAGAAAAACTTTTTTGTTTTCAACGCAAACGCCACAAAACCTCGTATTTATCAGTTTTCTATGCTTTCACATAATTCCACTAAGTTTTATGAAAATCGGTCAACTAGATAGTATAGCTGTCATACAAACGATAGTTCTGATAAAAAGTCTTAGCAGAAAAAACTTTTTTGTTTTCAATGCTATCGCTCCCAAACTTGGTACTGGTCAATATTATATGCTTCCACACAGTTCTGCTAAGTTTGATCCAAATCGGATGACTATAGCATATAGCTGCCATAGGAACGATCGGCCGAAAAAGTTGTTCTAGTTAAAAAAAACTTTTTTGTTTTCAGCGCAAACGCCACAAAACCTCGCATATGTCAGTTTTCTATGCTTTTTTATAATTCCACCAAGTTTGATGAAAATCGGTCAACTATATAGTATAGCTGTCATACAAAAGATAGTTCTGATAAAAAGTCTTAGCAAAAAAAACTTTTTTGTTATCAATGCAAGCGCCTCCAAACTTGTTACTGATCGGTATTATATGCTTCCACACAATTCTGCTAAGTTTGATCCCAATCGGATGAGTATAGAGTATTGCGGCCATAGGAACGATCGGTCGAAAAAGTAGTTCTAGTGAGAAAAACTTTTTTGTTCTCAAAATTAGAAAGAAACTCTAAAAAAATCTGGCAGAGATATGAACCCTCTACACTGAAAACCGGAAATCATAACAGCTGAAAATCAGCAAGTACAACAACAGACACCCCCACCCCATTGATCTCTTCTGGAAACTAAATTTTGTGAGTTTTTAAACATTTGGCACATCGATCAAACTGTTGCTCCGCCGACGCCGCCGCCGACCCCCCAAACGAAAGTTAATAATATTTATGTGCCACAATATTGCCACAGCTCTGCATTGCTACAAAAATGTTCTCACACACACAAATTATGACAGACCCATGACTTGGTAAGATATCCAAACAAGGTTCTTCCCCCTCCCTCCATTGACGGCCCCCCCCCGTTTTGTGATTTGGTTTCATTTGGTTTTTGTTTATGCAGATGAGTATATGGTACAGCAAACATCAGCATTATTTTTCAGATGATGGAGATGATTATAGTAGTTGTTGTTGTTGTTGTTTTTTCAATTTGCCGGCGTTTTATATTTCAGTGAGCCAGCGTACAGCGTCATAAGTCATCAGTAAATTCCATCCATCAGGCTTTAAAACTCATGGGAACGAAAGCCATAGATAGCTCTATTTTGGCTCAATTAAAAGACCATAAAAATCCCCTCCCAAAAAGCAGAAAGAGGAAAAAAAACACACACTCACAGGTGCACACAATTGAGTTATCTCTGACAGCTGCTGCTGGTAGATATAGGATACGGTCACGCCTTCTTTTCGATTGTAGATTTTTTTCTATCCTCCCCCTCCTCCTCCTTCTCTACTTCGACTTTCACTCTAATTGCATTTTAATTGCAATGTTGCAACATCAAAGCCAAAAAGCAGAGAGTAAAACGTGGCATGCACTTGATGTAAACCGTTGGATTGGGGTTTTTCTTTTCATTGTTTTTGGTAGTCCTGATTGCACTCGATTTTGTCATTAGCTGATGGGGATGTGTTAGGGGATGGTAGTACAAGTAGTTGATGTTGCACTTAAGTTTAATTGTGGCTCCGATTAGATGTAGTTGGGAAGTGTGGCAAATGGAGAGCAAAACGATAATGGTTAGGGGTTACATTTTGTTGGGAGTTCTTTTTGGCACTTTATAGCGTTTGTCCGGAGTCCGGTAATTTGGGTAAGAAGTAATCCAAGAATACTTACGTTTAACATAGCTTTTAGTGGAGAAGTGCGATGGGCACGTAGTGGCCCGTTGCACTCTTTCAGTCTAGCATCTTATTGTGCCATGCTTATGTCTCACTCTGTTGTAAAAGAAGCCACTCTATTTGCCGTACCGCTTACTCTTGTTCAGACATAACTCCTGAAGATTACCACTTGATACCAGCGGGGGGCTCCTGGATTGCATCAATTGATAAATGTATGTGAGCGTTTCGTGTTCGTTTCGTGTCGTGCTTAATTCAAAAGTCGTTATAAACGATAAAGCAATAAACTAACTTCGTGTCTTTTTTAGTGAAAACTCATTTCAAAAGCTTTGTGAGTACTCAAAATTTCCAATCGTGCCTTAAAAATATATATGAATTTCGTGCTAGTCTCGTGTCGTGCTTAATTCATTAGGCAATCTGAATGATATAGCAACAAGCATGGACTTAAAGAAGTAGTTTTGGTAAAACTTAATTTCAAAAGCTATGATTATACGGGGAAAATAGCTACCGTGCTCTTATAAAATTTGTGTTTTGTGTTCGTTTCGTGTCGTGCTTAATTCATAAAGCAATCTTAACGAACAAGGCAACAAGCATGGACTTAAAAATAGTATTTTAAGTTGTACTTAATTTCAAAAGCTTTGATTATAAGGGAAAAGGGGATCATGCTGGTAAAAAAATATGTGTTTCGTGTTCGTTTCGTGTCGAGCTTAATTTAAATGGCGATCTACGCGAAAAGGCAATAGAATATAGATGGTGTAGACCAAAATGTCAAAAAAAATCGCGAAATTTACAAAATTGTATATTGAGTTCAGCTTATCATAAAGATTTGATAGATAGCAATAGTATACCTGATTGTAGGCTGAGTGGCACAAAAAAATCACGAAATTTGCTAAATTTTATAAGTTTCGGGTATCAATAAGATTTAATAGATCGCAATTGTAGACGCGTAAATGGTTAGATCGAACAGTTCAACATGACGGGTAAATTGACGGGTGAAAATTGCAAAATTGTATAATTAGTTCAGAATATCATGAAGATTTAATAAGTGGCAATTGAAGACGGTTAAAAAAATCGTAAAAAATTTATATGAGTTTAGATTGTCATGAAGATGTGTAAATATAGGTAGACGGTTAAAAGTGAAGTACCAAAAGTTCGCAAAATTTGCAAAATTTTATAATGAGTTTAGATTATAGCGAAGATTTGATGGTTGGCAATTGAAGACGGGTAAATAGGAGGTGTCGATCTATCGGCTTAAAAATGTTAGAAATTCGGAAAAAAAAATTTATAACAGTTTTGATTGTCATGAAGATGGGTAAATGAACGGGTAAAGGTGTTGATCAAACGGACCAAAAAATTGCGAAATTTACAAAATGAACAAGAAAGAAAGTCGGTCAAGCCCGACTATAACATACTCTGTAGCCTTACATTTGCATTTGCTCAGGAGTTAAACGGCCAGTTAACACCCCGCGCACAACGCGGTTCGCTCTCTAAGTTTCTCTCTCTCTCTCTCTCTTTCTCTCTCGCACTAAGATTGCCTGTGTTGAACAGTTAGGGTATGTTGCTGTGGTTGTTGGTGGGGGGGTGGGTGGTGTTAACTGGCCGTTTTTTGCCCATAACTTGAGTATCGTTCATCCGATCTTTATCATTCCTTCGGCAAATCGATAAATAATTTTGTTTACAAGGTATCTCTAGAAGGAACGAACGATCTATCTCCAAAACTGTAGGAGATATGCAGTTTTTTCCAAATTGTGGGGGCGGGAGGGGGCGTGGCAAAAATTGAATATAAACTTGATCTGCCTGCAAGTATAAGAAATATATGTCCCATACATGTCAAACCTCTATCTCTTACCATCTCTGAGATCTCTTCGTTCATACGGACAGACAGACGGACAGACGGACGGACGGACAGACGGACAGACGGACATGGCTATATCGACTCGGCTGTTGATGCTGATCAAGAATATATGTACTTTATAGGGTGGGAAACGATTCCTTCTCCCTGCTACATACTTTTGCACAAACTTAATATACTCTATGTACCTTCGGTACAGAGTATAAAAATCACAAAATAGGAATCGTGATCTCATATTTGTGCTTTTGCAAACCTTTTCTTCAAATTAATCAAAATTAAGATCGCGATTTAAATTTAAATCCTGAGATCAGCCTTGATGTACTAATGAAACTAGAATAGTCAACACTGCCATTCAATTAAAAGATTTATAGAATTCTTAGTAGTCGATTTGGAGGAACTATGGGATTAGCTATACGGAGTTCTATTGGAAGCAGATTGAGCAGCTCTAGAAGCTCTGTGCCTGCTTTGCTCCAATTGCTTCAAGTATTTTGATAATAGTTTTTTGTATGCTATTGACAAAATTGACAGAACGAAACAGAGCAATAGTGTTTCAGATTTGATTATGTGCTGAGCACATCTTTTTACATTCAGAGCAGCAGCAAGAGCGGAGCATAATTTAGGCTGCTATTGCTGCTGTATAGGAAGCAAATCAAACACTGGTTGCGTGTTCGTCTCGTGCCGTGCCTAATGCAGAAGGCGTTCTGGACTTCATTAATTTGTTGGCAAAAGCTTGAATTTGACGTCAAACATATTTGAAAAATATGCTAACGTGCGCGTTTAAAATTTGTGTGTTTTCGTGCTCATGTCGTGTCGTGCTTAATTCAAAAGTTGATCGGAATGTTGAAGCAATAAGCATGAACTTAAAAAATGTCTTTCGAGATAAAATAAACTTCAAAAGCTTTGGTTAAATGAAAAATTGGCCACCTTGCTTGTTTAAAATATGCGTTTCGTGTTCATGTCGTGTCAAGCGAAAACCTAAAAAAAAAGTAATTTTACTTAAACTTAATTTAAAAAGCTGCGACTATGTGGAAAATTCACGATCGTGCTCGTAAAAAATATGCCTTCGTGTTCAATTCGTGTAGTGCTTAACCCTCTAGTGACCAAGACCGCCTCCAGACGGCCGAATTCAATGAAAAACGAGAAGGCCAAGCTAACTTCGTCTGTGCCGAAGTTTTTATACCCTTGCAAATGCAACAGTCACACTTTAAGAACGCTTACATAAAAATCCAAAAATTTTGTAACTAAAACCTATTTTCCGACAGAAAAACGTCTGAAAAAAGTTTTTCTCACTAAGACTCAATTTCCGACCGATCGGCCCTATGGCAGCCTTAAGATATAGTCATCCGATTTCGGCCCGATTTTGCGAATCTATTTGAAAGCATATAAAATAAGTCATCAGCGAGTTTAAGGACGCTAACAAAACTAAACAAAAAATTTTTTTACCAAGACTCATGTTCGACCGATCGGCCCTATGGCAACCATAAGATATAGTCACCCGATGTCGATCAACTTTTTCAAATTAGTTTAAAAGCGTTTAATATTGATAATCACCGACCTTAAGAACGATTTACTTAAAAACAAAAAAGTTTTTTTTCACCAAGACCCATTTTCCGACCGATCGGTCCTATGGCAGCTATAAGATATAGTCATCCCATTTTGATCAAAATTTGCAAATCTGTTTGAAAGCATATAATATTATTAATGACCGAGTTTAATCACGTTAACATTGAAAACAAAAAAGTTTTTCTCACTAAAACCCATTATTCGACCGATGGTTCCTATGGCAGCTATAAGATATAGTGATCCGATCCGGTCGGTTCCGACATATTAGCAGCGTGCAGTAAAAAGAAGACTCTGTGCAAAATTTTAGTTCGATAGCTTCAAATCCGAGGGACTAGTTCGCGTATAAACAGACAGACGGACAGACAGATGTACACACAGACGGACGGACAAAGCTCAATCGACTCAGGTTGTAGAAATGAAGTTCGGTACATAGTTTTTTGGCCATGTTTGAGTCGTTTTTGCCTTGTAAGCTGGAGCGGAGTCTTGTTAAAAGGTTCACGGTTTGTTGGCAAATGTCGTGCTCGCCGGACTGTTACACTTTCGCCGAAGTTTTGACTCCTTTTTCACAAAAATGAAGCTTGGTGATCCCATCATAGGCGACTCCCCACCAAACCATCACATAAGCCGAATGGTGATACATATCTCTGAACTCTTGGAATGAGTTCGGACGCTTGTTTTGATGACACAGCATTCCTCTATGGTGAACATTTTCTCCTCAGTAAACAGAATTCATTTTTGGGAATTGTTCGCGCACTGGCGTCACAATGCTTTCGATTTTGTCTTGCGTTTTTGTTTCAATGGTGTTGTGAACAAGTGGTCGGTGAGTCTCTTGTATGCACTGAGTCTCAAGTCACATTTTATGATGAGCGACATGTCGACCTTGCTGATATTCATCTCACAAGAACGAATTTTCTGCTTGCAAAGTGGATTTCAACAAATTCGATCTTTCATGGCTTTAATGACTTGGGGCGTTCGCACCGGTTTTCGTGCGGTCTTTTATTCCATCAGTATCCTCAACTAACTTCACGGTGCAATACACAAAGTTTCGGATGTTTTTGAGTGGGCGCAACATCCGAAAGATTTCACCCTTTTATGCAGCCCAATTGCGACAATACGATTTTCGAGCGAGTCCTATTCTATGACTGCCTGACGCCAAAAACTTTTGATGCAGTAATATAGCATAAATGTCACTTGTCAAATAGCCTTCAAGTTGGAGTGGATGCTTTCAATGGTGTTCGACAACGAGTATGTTCAAAACGTGTACCAAAACATAATGATAAAATTTGTGTTTTTTCGTGTTCATGGCGTGTCGTGCTTAATTCAAAAGTTAATCTGAACGATAAAGCAATAGGCACAGACTTTAAAAATGTCTTCTTAGTTAAAATTAATTTCAAAAGTTTTGGTTAAATGAAAAATTGGCGACCGTGCTCGTTGAAAATATGCGTTTCATGCCGACACGGACTTAAAAAATGTCTTTTAAAATTTTGAGTATTGCCGGCTCTAGGTCAAGTAAAACATACAAATATGTATGATGTTTTCCCAATATATTTTGGTTGCTCCTCGGCAACCATCTTCAGGGACAATTTACCAATTACAATTTAACATTGATTCAATCAAAACAAAAAAGTGATTTTTATTATACATTATTTTACACGTCTGCTCCGTTCGGCGTGGAGTTGGATACTGATCTATTATTTGTCAGTAAGTGTTTGTATAGGTGAGCACAGTTTTCTGTGTCCGTCTTGTAATTAAGTCTCTTGTCTGTTGGTGTGTCAATTATATGTTGCATCTCTATAGTGAAGCGTTTGCTGTCTTTTAAGTTAAAATTGATTTCAAAAGCTGGGATAATACGACAAATTATCGACCGCTGCGCTTACAAATATGGCGATTTGTCTTCGTTTTGAAATTCTGCAAAAGATTTGGTACTAAGGTTTGAAAAAAATTCTTTAAGCCTTAATTTTGGATTTTGTAGGCAGAGATCTGCCAGAATGCCTGTTTTTTTGGCTGCATGAATACTTGCTTTAAACCCGTATTCGGTGTGACAGACAGCCAACATTTGAAGTCAAATCAAATACAAACTCGTTCTGTTATTGGTATTTTTGTGAACGAGTGTCTTGTGTACTCGTCTGTTAAAGTGGTTGTTTCTGATTTGAGTAGCAATGCTTGTTGAATTCGGGTTCGAGTGTCATTTGTACACGAACAGCACACACACAAGTAAAACATGGGTTTGCATAACTTTTATTGCTCTCTTCTCACTTCTCTCTTCTTTGAAAAAGCAACTGTGAACTCCGTTACGTTGTTGTTGTTATCTCAAGAAGAGAGACAAATGAGAGAAAGGCAGATACAAAGAGCATTGCTTAAAATATTTTGAGGTAGGGCAATCAACACCCGCTCTTGGCTATTGGCACTGCATACGCGAAGCACAAATATGACAAGAGTGGAATAATGACAACATACATTTTTTGCAGTGGTTGGAGACACTTGTGAAGTAGTGGTCCAGGCCAATGCTTCACAATAGATTTATATATATATCTGTATGTTTAAGTAGGATTATAAGCATTGTTCCAAGTGCAAGTATACAAAAAAGTATTTTTTTGTTTGGCTATCCGACCATGATCGGACCTCGTTTGGTCATACTAAGAAAATCCCACCTCAGCGCCTATGGCAAACAGCTTTCGTCTCGGAACACTAAATCCCAAAAACACCAAGAAAGTGACTAAATAATCCCAAAGCCGCGAAAGGGGCAAAATAAGCCAGAGCTAGGAGTCGAAATGGTCACTCTTGGCTCGGCGACTCGCTCTCTTGTCTGGCGGTGCTTAAAGCGATCGGACTAGCGCGGATTAAAGAAAGAGTAAAGATAAGAGCAACCCAGGTGAGTGACGCGCGTAAAGGGGCGATGCTTGGTCCCCGCAAACAGTATGTGCGTTTTCTGACACTTTTCTGACACTTTTTTGTGAGCATTCACCGTCATAATGTGCACAAAAAAGAGTCTGGAATGAGACCGGTCGCACTTAACGTGGAAGATTTCTGAGTCCAGTCTGACTCTTTTCTGACACAGTTATAAATGCTTTCCCCCTCCCAGTAAAGCATAGAAAATCCTCATAAAATACTCATAAAAGCTATTTTTCTAGGCACTTGAAGAGCTACTGAAATGCTCTTTCCAGACGCATATTGGATTGCAGATCCGAAAATGCTCAGACATAGGTGCTTTTTATGAGCCCTGAATATGCTCCGAAGACCCTTAAATTTATGTGTTTACTCCAAAAACGCCCTTAAGCTCAGCTCTTTTCAGACACATAATTTGGAGCGCTACAAACTTGGTTTGCTGGGTTAAGAAAGAACAACATATCGGTGCAGCAGGTTAGGTCAATCAAAGACTTTGTGACTAAAAAGTGCAAGAAAATACATAAGTGAATAAAAAGTGAAGAATTAAGTCGAGTGAGTTAAGTTTCGTTAGTGTTGGGGCTTCCATCAGACTCCTTATGCCTTTCCTTGTTTTCCTCAATAGTGGGCGTGGTTGCATCCCACTTTCTAAGAGGTTTACCCTCCCCTTTCCCTACATCTTCCGAAGCGCTTGGTATGATCTTGCTTTCGCAGACCGGCCTGCCAGGGGCCGCACTGGAAGAAGTCGGCGCGGCTACGAGGTTGTTCCCCTCCCCTCTACTCTCAACCCGGTCTCTCTCTCTCTCTCTCTCGGTGGGAGTGGTTGCAGCATCCCACCTAGTGCGTGAGGTAGCTTCATCCACCACTCCCTCGTCTAGCGACAGACGCGTTCTCATCATGTCGTAGTAAGCACGAAGGGCCCTTCCGGTGGCGGCAGTGGTTCTTTCCCGGCGCCCATAGCTTTTTAAGTTTCCCCCCCAAGCGCCTGAAGGCCCTCTGGCATGCAGAAGACCCTATTTGTAGCCCGTGACCAGATTGACATCGAACAGAGTCGATTTTCGACGAAATCATGCTTTCCCAGCGCACAGTGTTTTTTTTTTCGCCTTTTTTTGGCATAAGCTCCAAAAAATTTTTTTTTCAGATTTCAAATATTAACTTGTTTTTTAATATTTCCGTACTCATATTAGCTTAAAAAACAAACATATTCAAACTTAGTGGCAACACTGTTTTGTTGACGGGCTGTTGAAGTCAGCTGTTTGTGTGCCACGTGCTTTCTGTGAAACTGCTTAAAAAGTTAGAAGCAAAATATAGACTGTAAAAATGGAAAACGTTACTTCAGGTATTAATAAATTATGATTTGATAACTCGTTTGTCATTGTTGTGTGCTTTTGTCCAATTGTGCCGTGTGTTGTCAATGTGTAATTTAAGGTTGACCCTAAGAAGTGTAGCTGTGTTTCGTGGAATATTAGTTGTGCATGGCACAACGCTGCACAGAGTTTTAAATGCAAAGTTATTAACGAAAGAGTGCAGATTAATGAGTAACTAACACTTCTTGCTACAACGTGCGACTTTTCGATAAAATCGGCTTTATTGCAGCTGAGTTCGTGTTTGGCCATGCAACCCTGGTTAACATTTGGAGAAGCTATTAAACAGCACATATGGAAAAAAATCAGAAAAAAGAATTTAGATAAAGCTCATACTATGATGATGTCTCAAAACGTAAAAGTCTTCGTCGATTATTTTAAAAAGCACATGAGAAGTTCTGGTACATGGACACGAAATAATAGATGCTGCTATCGTTCCTGTTTTCTGCCTGGGGGAAAGTGCATCCGAATCCCGAACTAAGCTGTACAAAAACTATAAAAGGGTCCATGCCAGAAAATGCAGTCGATTAGACAACATTACAGACGATTTTAACAGAGCCATGGGATAGTTTTGATCCCCTCTTGTTTAGTCTCTGTCTCAAAGAACGGCAAAATATGAAAAGAAAAAGCATACCAGAAGAAGTTTTGGCTCTGTTGCAACCACCAAATATAAAAATTATTGATATAAATGAAGATAGCGATCCCCAACAGGACTTGTCAGATGAAGAAGATAACTCACAGGATGAACTTAGACTAGATGATATTGATTTAGTAGAAGAATATTTTGTATTTGAACATAATTAATTTCACATGTGCGTTAAGTAGCAGAGCCAAACCAATTCAACAATTTATAAAGTTTAGCTTAATTTTCAGAATAATGGAGCTGTAATAGAAAACATAAATTGTCAATGCTAAAAATGGAATAAAATGTGTTTATTTTTTAATGCTTAGGAAAAAATTGTTGGCTTGGTAGATTGAAACACAACAAAAAGTTTTATAAGTTGTATTAGGATCTTCAAATAAGAGTGCAAACCGAATTTCAGTTTAATAGAGTCAGAAACTACATAGCTTGAGCAAATCGGCCAGATCGGTTACATAGCAGCTATATCAAATGGTGATCCAAACCAAACAAAATTTTGTCGTAATTCTTCCAAACAAGAGTACAAACTGAGTTTCAGTTCAATAGCGTCAGAAACAACAAAGTTGGAGCAAGTCGGAAAGATTTGGCAGCTATATGAAATATTGGTCTAAATTGAGTAAATCTTTCCAAGTCTTCTTTGGGGCCCAAAATATGATTATAAACCAAATTTGGGGTCAATATCTCAACAACTAGAGTTTATGCCAAAAAAAGGCACAAAAAAAACCACTGTGCAGCGTCCCAGATTTGACAAAGTTTCTTGTGAGAGACCTTGGTAAGACTGAGAATTGCACCCCGGCCAAGGAGCTTCTTTACACACTCGAGTGTGAAATGTGTATTTAGTACAAATGCAGTACACTTTTAGTTGCAGTGCACTCGTGCAGATTTCTGATATGAAGTTTATGTAGATCGATTGTTAAGGTTTTAGATCAGCCATTGTTACGCCACACAACGACACAAGTCGAATGCAGACAGTGGCTTGTGCCAAGAGAGCAAACAGCTTTGCGGTGAATGAAGTAAGTCAGAGCTGGTTTGCGTCGGTTTATTTCTCTGTCTTGGAAATGATCAGCTGAGCTATAGTTGAGTTAATAAGCAAAATGAAGCGAATGAAGCGTAAGGGAGCTCGGCATCGCTTTACACAGTTGGTGCAGCGCCACTTGATTAAAAAGAGCATAAAACTTCACTGCCTCTCAAATGAATAAATCTCTCTTTGAATAATCTTTTCACATTTCAAAGCTCAGTTATGGGTTAACAGCTGATCAAAACCTTAAGGTGGCAAGGGCTAAAAGTCAGCTCTCAGTCAACTAGTCGCTGCTTCCTCTGGGCTAGACAACACAGAAGAAAAAAATGACAAAAAAAAAAAACATAGAGAGATGAAGGCAAACTTCGTGCTGCATTTGCATTTGAAGACACTGTCGACCCCCGCCTGTACTCCAACCATTCCACCATCATTTTTTGCCCTTTGGCTGCAGCTGCTTCTGCCTTCTACAGCCGCCGCTGGCCGTTGTCGAGAAGAGCGCGTGCAAAATGTCAAGCGTGCATAAAAATTCAAAAAGTTGTTTGAGTAGCAGCAGCAGCAGCAGCGGCAGCGACAGTCACTGTCTGAGACTGAACTCACAGATGACTCTTGTGACATCTTCGTTTTTGGCGTTTTGCTGCGGCAAAGATTTTCTATCTGCTGCCCTGACATTTCGCAGCTCTCACAAACTGAAGAAGAGGAGATGACATGAATGTTGTGTGCCTGTGGAAATGTCACAATGTTCCAGAAATTGAACAATAACTTGCACACATTTTCTGCTGAGTTTAGCTAGAAAAACAGACACGAGGTCAATTTGCGGTTGGCTTTTAATAATTGTGCTGAAAACGCAGAAATTTTGAGTAAAATTAAGCAACAAATTGAAATAATTAAACCAGGCCAAATCAAGTAAGAATCGTCCTATTCTCATTTTCATGCGTCACTCACATTTCATTGAAGAAAACAAAGTTTTTGTCATCTCGTACATATCATTGTCCAGTTAAGCAGGCCGAAGGGCATGGGGTGCTGGCTGGCAGGAAGTGTGAGACCCAGTTCAAAAACTGTGCCTGTCAGCGGAAACCGGAAGCTGCCAGTGTGGCCAGCGCTCAACGCCATCCGTGTGCGGTCCTAACCCACTCATCCACCTCCTCCTACTCCTGACCATTGATAATGCGACGATGCACAGCAAAGTTTTTAATGTCGCTTACAAAGTCAGTGATTAAATTATTTATGACAGCTTTAAAACGCTTGTGCCACTTGGCTGCCTGCCGTGTTGCCAATGCGGTCGACAATAACAACAGCAGCAATCTGCAATAAACATTTACGCTGCAAGGAAATTAAGAGAAAACGAAAAAAAAAAGCGAGGAAAATAAAGCCACAGGAGCGAACGTTCATGGTGCTTGGCAACACTGTTGATGATGATGCCGTTGCCTCTGCCTGGCCTGCCCCATTCTGTTGTTTGCCATTGTTCCCATGGCACATTGTTGTGTCGGGTGCAGTTATGTTTCAGCCTTTTGTCACTACTTTGGACCCCGTTGACTGTTTTCGAATGCAACGCAATGGCCTTGGAAAGGCACCAATTGGCAAAATGGGCAAAGGGGTGGCAGAAGGGAGTATAGGTGACGCCAGCAGTTACCCCACAATCAGCCAGAGATATCATTTTAAGTGCTTTCCCCGGTGGTGAAGGGTGGAGGGGGGGGGCCTTTTTCGAATTTAATCAAAAAGTGGAAACGCGAAACGAACCAATGTAATTTGGTTCGGAAGAAAAAGCATTATACCTTAAAAGTCGTGTAAATAACCGTCTACACTTATATTCAGCAAAAGAGGAAGCAAATTGGAAAGGAGTCAGCCAGCCTCCCGCCGTCAGGATTGCCAGCTACTTTTGCATGGTTTACAAAGGAGGCAGCTTTATTTGTAGCTGGGCACTGGGAAGGATACAAGGACTGTGTGTGTTTGGCCACGCGACAGCGCGCTCATTTAGCACTTCTTTGTTGTTGCATAAAAAAAGAGAGCAGTAGAAGTTCGTAAACTGTCGGTGTGTCGACTTCGCTGCCCCAGAGCGCTGTTGTATACACCTTAGATAGAAACGTGCCGGACTTTGAACTAGACTCACAAATGGAATCACGCATCAAGCTGTATTTGAACCCACCAGCTGATACTGAGTTTGGATTCTTAACTTTAAAGAAAACACTGACAGCTAGAGCTTCACTTCTGCCAATTTTTGACTCCTCAAGGCTTATATGTACCGCTTTCAGCACTAATGTAATGTAATGTAATGTAAAGCTGTCGGATATGGAAGCGAGCTTACGAAAACCATAAACATTCACCAAGTGGCACTGTTATGTGATGCCTTGAAACAGAACTGAAAGTGTTTTTGGTCTTTTTCAAAGCAATCTAAATAAAGTTGCCAAAAATTTTGGAAAGGCAACAGATTTTGATTCACCCGTTACTCTGAGGAAGTAGTATTCAAAAGCCTTCTCTTCCACGGGCCCTCACCTGGTCTACGGCAGACTTTGATAACCTTATTGTCAGCCTTGGGAGTAAGATTTTCATTGGATGAAACTTTAATGAGAAATACAGTTTCAAGTCTGGAAGAAGCCATAAACCACTTGTCTTCCCAAATCCTGGCCACATCATTCAACTCACTACCCTGACCCTATCGTTGATAAAGTCTATCGCAGAGTGTCAAATTGTCTTAAAAAGCTGCTGATCAGACACAAACAGGTGGAAACTGATGATCGATTTCATGAGAGTGTCACATCAGATGAGAGCACCAATTATGCTCTCTGGTCTCTCTCCAGGAGGTACAAACTAGTGTTGGGTAAGGTTGTTCATTTCACAGAACATGTTCACTTGTGAGACAACTCACTCAAATTGCTCACTAGTTCAGTTGTTCAACTGTTCACGTGTGCACTTGTTCAGTTAATCTTGTTCAGTCTTGAGATAAGAGAGCGTTTCTTTCTGAAGATATGAAAAATAAAGAGTCTTATGTAGGAATGTGTTTCTCTATGGCAGCTCAAGTCACTGTCAAGTCACTGTCAAATCACTGTCAAGTCACTGTCAAGTCAATGTCAAATCACTGTCAAGTCACTGTCAAGTCAATGTAAAATCACTCTCAAATCACTGTCAAGTCACTATCAAGCCACTGTCAAGTCACTATCAAGTCACTGTCAAGTCACTGTCAAGTCAATGTCAAATCAATGTCAAGCACTGTCAAATCACTATTAAGTCACTGTCAAGTCACTTTCAAATCACTATTAAGAAGTCACTGTCAAGTCACTGGTAAGTCACTGTCAAGATACTGTCAAGTCACTGTCAAGTCAATGTCAAATCACTGTCAAGTCACTGTCAAGCACTGTCAAATCACTATTAAGTCACTGTCAAGCACTGTCAAATCACTATTAAGTCACTGTCAAGTTACTTTCAAGTCACTGAGAAGTTACTGTCAAGTCACTGGTAAGTCACTGTCAAGATACTGTCAAGTCACTGTCAAGTCAATGTCAAATCACTGTCAAGTCACTGTCAAGACACTGTCAAGTCACTGTCAAGTCAATGTCAAGTCACTGTCAAGTCACTGTCAAGTCACTGTTAAGTCATTGTGGCCGGGTGTGGTGCACCGGTAGTGTGTGTGGCTGCTGGTGCGAAAGGTGTGGGCTCTATCCCGTCTCGGAACATCTAGGAAAAAGGTTTTTTCTATCTTAAGAAAAAGACTTTTACACATCCGGTCACCTTCACCAGCTATTGGCGCTAGCTGTGAAGTAACTAGCCATGAAAAAGCTTTTCAAACTTTTCCGTTCGGATTCGGCGGTTAAACTATAGGTCCCTTTCTCTTGTGAGAAAATTTCGAGCACACACGCCAAGAGATTGAGAGAAGCTCGACTTGGCCATTTGGGACTGTAAAGCCAAAATAAAAGTCAGTGTTTAGTCCCACCCTCGCACCCTCCCACTACATACACCCACAAACACACAACCCGCCTGCTGTTACGGCAAATGGTAAAAGCGGTTGACTTTGCAAACACAAAATGCAATGACAAGGCGTACCCAAAAGAATCTGTAGCAAAGACAATATTTTTATAGTTTTAGTCCCCCAGTCGAACGTCCGAAAAAGAGCTTCGCTCTAAACAAGACATTATATTGTGAATACAAAAGTAGAAATAAAGCTTTGAAGTTATACCTTGATTTGCTTGTGACAAGCTTTTTCTGACTCTGGAAGGAAAACTTTTCCTATAAATTATAACCGAACTCTACTAGGATGATGAATAAAGAGTGATTACTTTGTGCAAATATTGGAAACAGATTTATAAGGCAATCTATTTCTGTTGATTATCAAGGATTTGTTTGCAAATCTAATGTGTAGGATCTTAACTTCAAATAATCACTCGGAGTATCTTTGAAATGTTTCCGTTGGATCGCCAATTGCTGGTGCATTTGGGTCCTTTTAGTGATTGTTAAGCGACGAATGCGAAACCCTTTTAAAAATAATCGCATTCATGTCCCAATTTACTGATGGGATGAAAAAAAATGCGATGCCACATTTGCCTTGAACGGGAAGATCTAACCATAGGCAAATTTAAAAAATTTCAACTAATTCTCATTACTTCACATATATTGCCTTATGTACAAATCTTTCAGTTTATTTTCTTCGGCCATGTTAAATATTTAAATATTTCCATTCCTTTATCAAACGAGTTACTTCCTCATTGCCATCGATGTCAGCGCCATTCGCAAGCCCATTTCCCATTTCCCATTTCCCCCATCGCATTCCACCCCTTCCTGCCCACCTATTGCCGCCACTCCAAGTCAGCACTTGGCTACTTATGGCTGCAGTGAAGCCGCATCGATTTCGCGCAGCCGTTACAACAAAATGATGTGAACGACCAACCAATAGCAAAAGTACTGCAAAAGTCTGCAGTACTCCAAAGTCCATATCTATCTGCCAAATGGGTCAACTTGTCTACTTTGGTCATACAAAACGGGGCAATTGTCAATGCGCGGTTGGAGTGGAAGTGAGCGTAGGCGTGGGCGTGGGTGTGCAAAGGCCTTGGATATTCTTTAAGCGATTTTCTATGCATTTCCCTAAGCGAACTTTTAATTATGCGTGAGACAGGTGATGCCTGTCACTTGAATTGGAAATGGGGGAATTGACGAAGTTCTGGGAGAAGAAATTGAAGTCAATTGATGAGGGCCCATCCATGAGTGGATAATAATAGATGCCAACTAGCAAAGTAATTCCTCAAAATGTCACAAATGTCGACTACTTTGAAGCGCCGCCACTGCTGCTTGGTTGTGGGTGAAGTTTAATTAGGCGCTAAAGATAAAAGAAAGTAGGCTTAAGTTGAGCAAGAGAAGGCAAAATGGGGTGACATTATGGAAACCAGTGAAGTTGGTTAAGTGTACCGATTTCTAAGAGGTTTAATAAAATGAGTAATTGCTAGAGTATAAGAAACTTTAAAATAAGTTTTAAATGTTAACATATTAATGTAATGAACTGGCTTTGGGCGTCTGGATGAACTAGTTTGAAGCAATCTAATAACAATGCCGAACTAGTGTTAATGGTTGAAAGAATGGTCACACTGAATGGATGATGCGAGCATAGAAGGAGGCGTTAGTGGATTGTGGAGTAGTAGGAGAAGTGTATATAAATGGACAGAGACCGTATTGATAATGTCAATAATGTGTAAATAAAGACCGGAAAACCACGAAGAGTTGGTTTACAAGCGAAAAGATACTTCCGCATTTGGCACCAGCTAGCTTAGGCTCTTCAAAATACAAAAATTCACTTTGCAACACAATAATTTCCACGAAAACTACTATCGATGTCCCTGCTCGGGCGCCAATGAAAATTCCAATAATTAATTTTATTGCATATTGAAATAATTGGCTATTGGCGTATGTTCAGTTTGTCTTTTGACTTGTGCAATAACTTTTTGATCGAATTGATAATGTAAATAGTAATTGTGTAAATAATGTGTAAATAAAGATTGGAAATCTCCGAAGAGTTGGTGGCTTACAAGCGAAAAGATGCTTTCGCCTTTGGCACCAGCTAGCTTAGGCGATTTAAAGCACAAAAATTCACTTTGCAACACAATAATTTCCACGAAAACTACTATCAATGTCCCTGCTCGGGCGCCAATGAAAATTCCAATAATTAATTTTATTGCATATTGAAATAATTGGCTATTGGCGTCTGTTCAGTTTGTCTTTTGACTTGTGCAATAACTTATTGAACCCCAGGGCTGAAAAAAACCACACAAAAACCAGAGCCACACAGTTTTTGCTTACAATTTTGACAGTGAAACCCCGAAGAGTCGTTGGTTTACATAAATAAAAGTGTTTTACATAGACTCTTTATCTTGGGCACCAATCCTTCATGCCACTCACGATCGAACGCTTGCTTCACGTCAACGAATACAGCCACGACGTACTCCTTGGCTTGATACCGTTCAAGCATAAAGTTAGTTACCCTGTTTAACTGTTCTGGCGTTCTGTGCGTAATTCTAAATCCAAATTGAGAGGGCGGAATGGCAAGTATTCTACTCATTTTCGACACCGACGAAATCAAACTAATTGGCCGGTACGTTTCAACATCTGAAGGACGATCATAACGATTTGGGTCTTCTTCCAGGCCCTCAGGATGTATCCCAGTCTCAGCACTGAGTTGAATATGAATACTAGGAAGAGTTTGTATTTGTCAGGAAGTGCCTTGTTGTCGATCCCATCTTCTCTAGGAGCCTTTTTGGGCTTAAGCTCTTTGATTTTTTCTTTCACCTTCTTTAAAGTGATCGGTGAAGCTGGCAATTTGAGCTGATACGGATAGGTTGTTAACATCGTAAATCTTTCTCAAGATTTTTCGCAAATTCCTCAGCTCGATCCTTGGGAGATTTATTGTTTGTTTTTGCTATTTAGCAGCCATCCCGATCGAGCAGCTCTTCTATACAGCGACCTTGCGAGCTGGTTTATGTGCAACCCAAAAGTCTGGCGCCTGTTAAGGTACATTCCGTACATCTTGCCTGTGGCTCTGATTATATGGTCTTTCCATGTAAGAGATGAATTAAATGTAAAACCCAAATTGCTGGCTCGCTCGATATACTCTATTGAAGTGTTATTAATTGTTAGCCGTGGCAAGTTGTCAGTCCTAACACTTTTGTTGCTGATAACCAAGCATTTTGACTTACTTGGGTCTAGTCCAATTCCATTTCTTTCAGCCGAATCACTTATTTTATCTAATTTACTATTGCACACTTGGACACATTCATTAGTCTTACACAAGGGTCTACTAACATATAACATATGAACATTACATTTTGACAATACGCTTGGCAGGTCATTGACATATATTGAAAACAGGAAAGGCCCAAGAACAGATCCCTGCGGAACACCGCGTTTTATAGCCAAGAATGATGAAAATTCTTTAAGGGTGACTACCGATTGTCGCCGATCCGCCAGATATGACTGTAGAAATTTTACAGCTGTGTTTGAGAACATATACAATTGTTTGAGTTAACCGTGTCAAATGCTATACTATAGTCCAAGAGGGTCAGAAATGTTATACTGCCATTGTCAATCTGGGATCGAATATCTTCCGTAATGTTTATTATAGCCGTCGTACAGCTTCTACCTTTCCTAAATCCTGTGAGATTTAGCAAATATACTATAAAGGCATTGAAATTGAACTGGCGGAATGCGTTGGCTGAGCTCATCCAAAGCAAGTATTCTGCTCTCTTCTATTTCTCTACTATGTCTCTTGCAAATTCGAGTGCAACAACAAACATGTGTATGAGTTGTCTTCAATGTACATTTTGTTGTTGGGAGACAAATGAAAAATCGAAGGCATTAAACGGTTTTCTCTTTCTATTTCAAGTGTTTGTTGTTGCTTCATTGGTTTTGGTGTCTACGCGGCCGTAAGCTGACCATCAAATTGAACTAAAAGATACTTTTTTAGTACAAATACTTTAAATTTTACTATTTGTGCTTGTAGACTTTGTTTTTCATTTTTCTTTAATAAGAACTTTTTTTTAGCGAGTAAAGATTAACAAAATTCAGAGCTCAATTATCAAATCATTTTCTTAGTTTCTCTCTCTCTCTCTTTCATCTCCTTTTCATCTCATCACATTTCATATAAATTAAGGTACTTAACAGGCAACTTGCTCCTTCAACCTATTATTAACGCAAAACAGCCAGCACCCCATTAAGCTAAAACCATAAACGTAAATAAAAACGAAAACTTTAAAAAGTTTTCCCTTAATAGAATTTAATTTCAAAATTACTGTAAAACAAACACTGAGGGAAGAAAGTGAGCATAAATTTTCAATTTTCATAACCCAAAAGCAAACTCAGAAAAGCAGGGTGTTGTCTTTATGTCTTGATTGTTTTTTGGTGGTTGCTTACAAGTTTTTATCTTTGGCACTGCATCTGAATCACGAATGTCAATTACTTTTACCATAGCAGAAATGTGGTGGATGGAAGTAGCGAAAGTTTGTCCTTGATGACATCATCAGTTGGTTTAGGGACAAAGATAATGCTTAAGAGTTATGTCTTTTGGCATATGACAATAATTGTAAAGTATACTAATTATTTTTACATCTCTTTCTGTTTCTTTTGCAGGTATGTACACCAAAGTGAAGTGAAGAGTTGGTAAATAAAAAACTATATGCATTCTCAGTATATCGAAATAAATTTCAAAATCTTGCCTTCTCTTGTTGGCATAATTAATGGAATTTTTTTTCTCCACTTGAGTGCAAAATTGTTGTGGCCCCTTTTACGCTTCATTAAATGGCCTGCGAAATATGAAGTAGGAAATAGCATTCGCTGCTTCAGCGATTGCTCTAATGTCCTCCAGACTCTGCAGATTATTAATTATGTGTGTGTGTTTGTGTTTGTGTTTGTGTGCGGATATACAATAAATGAAAATATATTGACCACATTTTCCACTCAAATGGAATGAAATTCCAAACCGCAAAACAATATTTTTTTTTTTTTTGGGACCCTCCGCCCCCAAATCCTAAAAATATACCAAAATCATCAACAGAATCATCGTCGAAGCGTGCACTGTGGCAATTGCAACGTAAATAGACTTTTTCCATGCACTTGACACATGCTATTAAATGCCACAGGACAGTGGGGAGACCAGCATAGATACCAATAAGGTTCGGCTAGAACAAAAAGCCAAATGGCGCTACTTCAAAGCTCACATGCTTAGGACTCACGTACAGGCGTAAAGCTTACTCGCTGGCCTCTGCTTAGCTTAAGCTCACCCATACACACACCCAACAGCACTGTGCTGTTACTTTAGTATTGGTTGCAACTGTTGTGGTAGTGCATAGCTTCTGCCTTTGACGCCAACTGGTTGGTTTGATGCAATATGCATCCTATCGGCGTACTGTCATGACATGAAAAATGTACACAAAACTGAAAATAAAAGCAAGACCCAAAGTCTAAATAATAAAATCAACATGAAAGCCATGGGGGGGGGGAAAAAAATTGAAGGAAGTAAAAAAATTCATTTAACCAGCACAAATATATATATATATTGGTATAGTCGGCAGCTGATACTTCTACCTGGTTATGAATTGAATACGCACACATTAAACAACTACCCGGACAGTAGTCTGGCCAAAGTGGAATCTGATTTGATTGCCAAGCGGTGATTTTTGTTATGTGAATGTGAATGGGAATGCACGGCATTTAATTGACGATGTCGTTGGTATTTGTGGCATTGGACCATTGATAAGCCGCAAATGGATATGCCAAAGGGATTTTTTTTTTTTTTTTTTGCTGAATCAATGCATAGCCATTGAGTTGAGGGTTAGCTTTGATGGGACCAGACAGATGACATACATATTCCGGTTGAATAGCAACCGTAGACATAATCAAAGTCAATAAAATGGGTACCGTTTCCGTTTACTTGGCTTTTTGAGTTGATCAAGAATCCGTTAGAAAAGACGTAGACAGAGGTCGATTATACAATTAGTTGTTTTGCTTTCTGGATGTAACTTTTGTAGATTTGCAAAGGCTTTTCGTGCCTTTCAACTAGCTGTTCTCTTTGTTGTGTAGATATGAAAAGAAAGAGAAAGATATAGGGTAAGAAGGAAGGAAGCAACCTCGGCTGGATGGGTCCACAGATCTGTGGGTGTGAGGTTAGTATTGGACTAAGGAACAGCTGAAAAGGTGTGTGGACTGAGTCCACAAAAATTCACTTTGCAACACAATAATTTCCACGAAAACTACTATCAATGTCCCTGCTCGGGCGCCAATGAAAATCCCAATAATTGCATTTATTGCATATTGTAATCCGAGCACTCGCCAGATAGCTGTTCAAGAACCTGCTGCTTCCAAAGCGTAGTTGGGCGAGAGTGGTCCTGTTGGTTTTTGGTGTTTTCTTTGTTTATTGGTGGTGGCCTGCCACTAAGGACCATGTTGTCCTGGTAGGATGCTTGTGCTTTTGTTACCATAATTGTATGGGCTTCCTTCTTAGCCTCGATACAGGTTGACGCTGAGTAGGGCTTCTTCCCCAGTAGTGGAATGACGTTTATGGTTTCAGCGCGTAGGTCTTGCCGTACTGGAACTGGCCTTTGAGACATGTTAGTTTCGGTGCAGGCATGATTTGAGTGTGGCTTCAGTTATTGTTGAGAGGGGAGTTGGTTGTGATTCCTCACAGGCAGAATCTCGATTTCCTGATGGAGGTGGTCGGGATGGGTCATCATGTGACAACCATGTGATTTCAGGGGACCATATTGGAGCCGCGTTATTCAGCATTGACCTTCCGAGTGCCTTCTATGTGCTGCCTGGAATGGCCTTCAGTACTTTATTTCGGCTTCTAACGTTTTTTTATGGTGTCCTCAGAATGCCTGGCAAATGTAAAAAGTAAGTCAAAGGTTACTCCTAGCACTTTGGGGTTTTTGATACTTGGGAAATGTTGTCCGTTTATGTGAAAGTCCAGCGTCAGGTTTACCTCTTTAGGCCATGTGTTTAATATGCTTGCCCAGGATTTTGGGGTTGATAGGCTCAGTTTTCTCGAAGAAAAGAAACTGTGCTCTTTGTTAATGTAGCTTTTGTATGGGTTTTGCATATTTCTGTCTGACTTTGTCGTTTATTGTGTATTTGGTACTAGACACAAATTTGTGGCCGTTTGCAAGCATTTCGTAAATGTTCGTTAAACCTTTGTTTTTTGTCCGCATTGACTTAAGGGAAGCATAAATTTCATATTTAACGCTTAAGCTAAGTACACACAGGCAAATAATTTGACCAAATTTTGATGAAAATTTTGTTAAATAAGCCAAATCAGCGAACTTTTCGTCCAAATTTCATAAAAAAAAAAAAATTTCAAAAAAATGGAAAAAAAATTTTGCCTTGATACAATTGATTGCCATGATGCAATAACTTCAACATTCTACGAAGATAACTGCGCGCTTTCAATTTCTATATTTCACTGTCACAATTGTAAGCAAAAACTATGTGGCTCTGGTTTTTGTGTATATTTTTTCAGCCCTGGGGTTCAATAAGTTATTGCACAAGCCCAAAGACAAACTGAAGCGCTGTTCAATAGCCAATTATTACAATATGCAATAAATACTATTATTGGAATTTTCAATGGCGCCCGAGCAGGGACATTGATAGTAGTTTTCGTGGAAATTATTTTATTGCAATGTGAATTTTTGTTCTTTAAATCGCCGAAGCTAGCTGGTGCCAAAGGCGGAAGTACCTTTTCGCTTGTAAACCACCAACTCTTCGGAGATTTCCGATCTTTATTTACACATTATTTACACAATTACTATTCACATTATCAATTCGATCAAAAAGTTATTGCTCAAGCCAAAAGACAAACTGAGCAGGCGCCAATAGCCAATTATTCCAATATGCAATAAAATTAATTATTGGAATTTTCATTGGCGCCCGAGCAGGGACATCGATAGTAGTTTTCGTGGAAATTATTGTTGCAAAATGAATTTTTGTGCTTAAAAACGCCTAAGCTAGCTGGTGCCAAAGGCGAATGTATCTTTTCGCTTGTAAACCACCAACTCTTCGGGGATTTCCGGTCTTTATTTACAAATTATTTACACAATTACTATTTACATTATCAATTCAATCAATAAGTTATTGCCCAAGCCAAAAGACACACTGAACAGGCGTCAATAGCCAATTATTTCAATATGCAATAAAAACAATTATTGGAACTTGCATTGGCGCCAGAGCAGGGACATCGATAGTAGTTTTCGTGGAAATTATTGTCTAGCAAAGTGAATTTTTGTGCTTTAAATCGCCTAAGCTAGCTGTTGCCAATGGCGGAAGTATCTTTTCGCTTGTAAACCACCGACTCTTCGGAGTTTTCCGGTATTTATTTACACATTATTTACACAATTACTATTTACATTATCAATTCGATCAATAAGTTATTGCACTAGCCAAAAGACAAACTGGACAGGCGCCAATAGCCAATTATTACAATATGCAATAAAAACAATTATCGGAATTTTCATTGGCGCCCGAGCAGGGACATCGATAGTAGTTTTCGTGGAAATTATTGTGTTGCAAAGTAAATTTTTGTTCTTTAAATCGCCTAAGCTAGCTGGTGCCATTGGCGGAAGTATATTTTCGCTTGTAAACCACCAACTCTTCGGAGTTTTCCGGTCTTTATTTACAAATTATTTACACAATTACTATTTACATTATCAGTTCGATCAATAAGTTATTGCACAAGCCAAAATACAAACGGAACAGGCCATCAATACCATTTAAGTAAATTCAAAATTTAAATTAAATCCGATTTCAAAAACTTACAATTTAATGAGGTATCGGTATAAATTTAAGGGGTTTCTCATTAACAGACTATGCTAATACTTCAGCAACCTAACTTGTCAATAATACTCAACGTTGCCCTCTATATCCCTTACTTTCCTTTGTCTCTCTATTCATTTAACATTCCTTTGTTATCGATAACATATGCCAAACAATGTATTAGGCATCGGCAGTGAAATGTGATTTGCATATGCTCGTTGCAACTAGATGCATATCATACAAATGACCACTTCCGCATTTGCATCCCACCAAAAAGAATCAAAGAGAGGGAGAGAGAGAGAGAGAGAAATGAATTATTTATGGCATTCCCGGCACAACGGCCATTGACTTGAGCGACTTCACGCACAATCGATAATTCATACATGAGATGGAGTCATCGTGTCTGGACCGGGGACATATATTGTAATTCATTTTTCGACTTTTTTACGTGCGAATTATCTCCGCCTTAAGATTTATGCAGCAAAATTGTGTGTCAATCCCCCAGCCGAAGGGGTGGTAGCTGGTGGTGGGGTGGGGGCAGCGTGGAGGAGCTTAAATGTAAAGTGCCTAGGAGATTGTCGTCATCGTTGTCGTACCACGTTTTCGCCAATGAAGTGGAAAATGTGAATTTATACGAACGTAGTACGTAGCCATGCCGCATCCTTGTCGACGCGCCGATGATGCCCCGTTAAGATAATTTTAACGATGTCGATAAACTTCAATTTCATTGCTAGCCTCCGACTGAAAGGCATTTATGAGAGCACAATATTTATTTTTATTTTTTTTTGTTGGTTGAAAGCCATTTTAGGAAGAACTTTGTAGGAGAAGAAGGAGAAACCAAAAATTGAGAAAATTACATTTAAGTCGTAAATAACCGTCAACACATATTCACACATGTTCTTTTTAATGTTGTGGTACAGCGTGAGCGGAGGTAGTTAGTGCAATAGAGGGAGAGAAAGTGAGTTGACGCTTGTTATTAAAGTAAAAAACTGAATTTGAAGTTTAAACAGAAACTGAACTGAAAGTGATTTTTGTCCAGACAATCACAAAGTGTTGAAGCACTTTTTCAGACCTCTGTTCAAAATACAATTTATGCTAATGGTATTAACTTTCGAGTAGCAAAAGTACTTTGAATGTACTTTGATGTTTTCATTTATCCCGTCCCCACTCACCCGTTTTATTCAACCTCAATTAGTTACAAGTTCCGCGAGATTTCTAAATTCGAAAAAGTTATTGAAAGCAGGAATCTTCACAAAAAGTAGTCTGTATAGCTGTTTCCAAACTATATCCCACCAACATTGATTTCACCTCCTTGTAAATTCTTTCCCATCCTTTTAGCTTCTTCATCAGCTGCGCATCATCATCAAGCTGCTTGTCAGCCATCAGGCAGCTCCTCTTCGCTCCTTCACATCTCTCAGTTTAAGCACTCGACAAAAAGTAACCTAAATTTTCTATTGAGAGTTTTTCAACCCATGTATAGAGCATGTGTGTGTGCAAGTATATGAAAGCACTTGTACACGTCATGTCACACGGTTGCATTGTACAAAAAAAAAACGCTAAAGCGTTAGTCAACCCTAATCAGCGCGGACCCACCCATCTCGATGCAAAGCTCCAGCATGCTCCAAATTCGCAATGATACTTCAACTCGCTTACACTTGAATACGCGGGCCACGTCCAGGGCAGAAGCAGCACAGCTAGAGAGTGTCCTCCCCGTGCGATGCACATGAATGCAAAATGGGTCCGCCAGCATTTATATCGAATGGCTTCATCAGGGGAACGCCAACGACGACAAACGGAAGTTGAGACTTCCGTTTTCCGTGCTGCTCGTATATGTATGTTAACCCCCCCCCCCACCCCCCCCCAGTCCCCGTCCCCGATAATGACAAAAGTGTTAATAGCGCCACACTCGCACTGCATGGGGCGCAAAATTATGCAGGCTCCGTTGATGAAATACAACAAAAAGAAATGCAACACAGGGCAAAAGGATGCCTGGATGGCCTGCAAGCGTGACGATGAGGCGTCGCCTTGCACTTTGTTTCCTTCATTCACTTTTCATGCGCCATATGCTGCTGGGGCCAAAGGAGTTACCTTCTGCATATCCAACCAAGTGGGAGTCGTCTTTTCCCAAATCCTTTTCAATTCAATGCATTGGCAACGGCGTTATCTCTGTATCTCTAAGTAGTGTAGCTGACGCTCACCTTAGATGCCGGGTGAACGGGTGGGACAGCGTCTTAAGTAGCACTCCCGTGGCTGCTTATGCTATTAAAGGCAGGCAAGCAGCAGCTTTTGTATGGAGAAGAAGGAGCATTGACAGCGATGCGTACTTTGGTACTAACCCAGGCAGCTCTTCCTTCCGGAGAGATCCTGGTTGTGTATGTGTGTGTGTGTTCCAATTAAGATTTGCAGTCAGACGATGGCTTCTACCGGGGATTTAGCTTAAATTGCATTCAATTGCATGTTCAATTTTTCATAGAAATTTAGCTCAATTTGTTGTTGTACAATTTTAATAAGAAAGCAAAGCTTTGAATTTCACTATTTTTAGCACCATTTGACTTGAAATTTTTCAATTCAATTCTCAAACTACTTTCAATTTCGCGAATTTAAACAAGGTCAGCATAAAGCCTTGGGATTCAATTGGATAACAGCTGATTCAATTCTCATTCTATTAGTCAATTTCATCAATTTTTAAACGTATTTTAATTGTAAACCCCACATCGCCCGGGTCCTTTGCATTGTGAGAATACGTTTCTTATATAAGCTGTTATATTCAAGGTTAAACTGGCAGCAAATCAATACTTATAATCGTTGATGTCTTAGTAGTTGGTTGTGAATGTTTTTGTTGCACTTAACTAAACTTTTTATTTGTTGCTAACCCCTAAAAATGTACAATTTATGACTGAACTGATGTGTGCGCACTGTATTTAATGTTTGGCTCAATGTTCAGCGTTAGAAATTGTTGTTGCCGAAGTTGTCGTTCTTGCTTCATCACTTTGTCGAGCACGAACTTCTGTTCTTCTCATTGTATGCTTCATTGATCTCTTTGGACCGTTGCGTACGCTTTTCAATCCTCTTGAAATTTAGAAACCAACTCGAAACCAACAAAACAAAACAGAAGAAATGGAATGACCGCCTACTGCGCCACGTGCTGAACTATAATTGAATTGATTTAAAAAACGAAATGTGTGGCGACATACAATCTCTAGCCAAGTGTGAACACACTCCATCTCTGGCTGATATACCACAACACTCATAAAGTCATACAGAGGCACAAGGAGTGATACAAGATGGCTGCAGACGTACACTAGATTGCCTTTTTTTCGTATGAAAAACGTAAGATCATTTGGACGCCCCTTGATTCGAAAACTTATGGTGCATATTTAATGTGAAAACCAAAAAAAAGTTGAAAAAGTTATGTTGTAAGGGGCGCGAAGAGGCTCCAAAGTTTTCGATAAATTTTCCAGTTTTGTTCAATATTGGGAAACATATCTTTTAGAGTCGCAATAACTTGAAAAATATTTTTATTTTATAAAAAGACACCCTTAAAAACTTGACCTGGAGCCGGCCAAAAACAAAATCATATATAAACCATAAATAAGGTCACCAACCCCACCAACAATTGACAAATTTGAAAAATTGACGACCCACAGGAAGATCTATCACGAGACAACACATAGTCCTCAGCTAGAGGCGCCTCAAAGTCCTCAACTAGAGGCACCTCAACTAGAAGCGCAGAAACTACAAAGTCCTCAACTAGAGGCACCTCAAAGTCCCCAACTACAGGCACCTCGAAGTCCTCAACTAAAGGCATCTTAAAGTCCTCAATTCGAGGCACCTCAAAGTCTTCAATTAGAGGCACCTCAACTAGAAGCCCAGGAACTACAAAATCCCCAAGTAGAGGCACCTCAAGTCCTTAACTAGAGGTACCTCAAAGTCCTCAAGTAGAGGCACCTCAAAGTCTTCAATTAGAGGCACCTCAACAAGAAGCCCAGGAACTACAAAGTCACCAACTAGAGGCACCTCAAAGTCCTCAACTGAATTCACCTTAAAGTCCTCAATTAGAGGCACCTCAAAGTCCTCAATTAAAGCACCTCAACTAGAAGCTCAGGAACTATAAATTTTCCAACTAGAGGCACCTCAAGTCCTCAACTAGAGGCACCTCAAAGTCCTCAAGTAGAGGCACCTCAAAGTCTTCAATTAGAGGCACCTCAACTAGAAGCCCAGGAACTACAAAGTCCCCAACTAGAGGCAACACAAAGTCCTCAGCTAGAGGCACCTCAAAATCCTCAACTGGAGGCAGCTTAAAGTCCTCAATTAGAGGCACCTCAAAGTCCTCAATTAAAGCACCTCAACTAGAAGCCCAGGAACTACAAAGTCCCCAACTGGAGGCAACACAAAGTCCTCAACTAGAGACACCTCAAAGTCCTCAACTAGAGGTACCTCAAAGTTCCAATTATAGGCACCTCAACTAGAAGCACAGCAAACTACAATGTCCTCAACCAGAGGCAATAGTAGTCTCACCTCGACGGGAGGCAACCTCAGCCTGCTCAGGCAATCTTGCTTATCGACCACCAATCGAAGCAAAGGCCTCAACGCGACTATAGCACCACCTGTTGAAAATTTTTTGCCTTTCAAATCAACTCGGAAAAGGAGATATCCAATACGGTACAGCTGATTTCAAGTTTTAAACATTCGAACGCAGCACGATACATTTTTATATATTTATATATTCTCTATTTCAATTTCCATTCAATCAAATCCATTTGATATCGACTATTTCAGTTCCCATTCAATCATTAGAAATAAGATTTTATTTTCAATTTTAAGCGTTTTTCTATTGGTTTGCCTAAAATTATGCTCTCAGTGTTCAGAATAATAACTTGAGAATTCCAATTTGAATGCGACGTTTTTCCATTTCAATCATTTAAATATACTTTTAATCTGTTAATAAATGACAGTTTTTAATTGTGCATTGTCAATTCGTGGCGTCAAATAACTAAGTGCCTTGAAAAGATTCTTCATTTTTTCAACTTTTCGTTTCCCTTTTTGTGCGCGTTTTTTTTTTGGGCTCGACCTAATTGGCGTCCTGTCGCGGCTCGTCGCATCGTTTCAATTAGCTTGGCTTACGCCTAAGTTGTTGCTCAATTGAGTGACACAACTGCGCTGCCCAGGTTCGAGTCCAGTCCTGGGTTTTAAGTTCAGGCTCCGGGGCCATCAATCAGATTATCAATCAAAAATTTACTACCCTCAGTCAATGATCGATTTACGCTAGGCGATTTTCCGGGCTACCTGCTTGACTATGTCCACACCCACCGTTGCTTCCGCAACCCTCGGGGCCAGTTGCAAATTATGCAGCGGGACACATCGATCAAAAAACAAAAAAAAACAACAAAAGTTAAACGGAACGGCAGCAGCAGCAGCAGCAGCTGTCCAACCATCCATCCGCTCGTCCTCATATTTTTTGCAGTCATCAATTTTGGTCTTTGATTTGCTTTTCCTCTACTTTCTTCTTTCCTTTTTATACCCTTGCAAAGGGTATTATAATTTTGCCCAGAAGTTTGCAACGCATAGAAATATTCATTTCCGACCCCATAAACTATATATATTCTTGATCAGGGGGACGAGCTGAGTTCATTGAGCTTTGTCCGTCCGTCTGTCTGTCTGTCCGTCTGTCTGTCTGTCTGTCTGTCTGTCTGTCTGTCTGTCTGTCCGTCTGTCTGTCTGTCCGTCTGTTTCTACGCAAACTAGTCTCTCAGTTTTAAAGCTATCGAGCTGAAATTTTGCACAAAGTCTTCTTTTTACTGCACGCTGCTAATATGTCGGAACCGACCAGATAGGATCACTATATCTTATAGCTGCCATAGGAACCATAGGTCGAAAAATGGGTTTTAGTGAGAAAAACTTTTTTGTTTCCAATGTTAACGTGATTAAACTCGTCATCAACTAATAATTATATAATATCAAACAGATTTGCAAATTTTGGTCAAAATCGGATGAGTATATCTTATAGCTGCCATAGGAACCATTGGTCAAAAAATGGGTTTTAGTGAGAAAAACTTTTTTGTTTCCAATGTTAACGTGATTAAACTCGGTCATTAATAATATTATATAATTTCAAACAGATTTGCAAATTTTGGTCAAAATCGGATGAGTATATCTTATAGCTGCCATAGGAACCATTGGTCAACAAATGGGTTTTAGATAGAAAAACTTTTTTGTTTTCAATGTTAACGTGATTAAACTCGGTCATTAATAATATTATATGCTTTCAAACAGATTTGCAAATTTTGGTCAAAGTCGGATGAGTATATCTTATAGCTGCCATAAGACCGATCGGTCGGAAAATGGGTCTTAGTGAAAAAAAACTTTTTTGTTTTTAAGTAAATCGTTCTTAAGGTCGGTGATTATTAATATTAAACGCTTTCAAACTAATTTGAAAAAGTTGATCGACATCGGGGGACTATATCTTATGGTAGCCATAGGACCGATCGGTCGAACATGAGTCTTGGTAAAAAACTTTTTTGTTTAGTTTTTTTAGCGTCCTTAAACTCGCTGATGACTTATTTTATATGCTTTCAAATAGATTCGCAAAATTGGTCCGAAATCGGATGACTATATCTTAAGGCTGCCATAGGGCCGATCGGTCGGAAATTGAGTCTTAGTGAGAAAAACTTTTTCAGACGTTTATCTGTCGGAAAATAGGTTACATTAAATTAGTTACAAAATTTTTTGATTTTTATGTAAGCGTACTTAAACTGTGACATTTGCATTTGCAAGGGTATAAAAACTTCGGCACAGACGAAGTTAGCTTGGCCTTCTCGTTTTTTTTTTTTGGTGGCTGTGGGGGGCGCGGCGAGAGGGGCATTTTAATTCTTGCCCTTTTTCCTGCAACGTTTGCATTTGGGATTTGATGATATCCCGGCGACTTTTGGCGTGGGCCCAGGACAATTGAGCTGTCATTGCTTTTGCCGCCAGCATGATGATGGATAGGGTGGCGAGTGGATAGGCTGGATTTTAGATACAACACATGCACACAGGCTCGACATGGAGTGTATATTG
Organism: Lordiphosa magnipectinata; assembly: GCA_037044535.1. Taxonomy (NCBI): domain Eukaryota; kingdom Metazoa; phylum Arthropoda; class Insecta; order Diptera; family Drosophilidae; genus Lordiphosa; species Lordiphosa magnipectinata. Next base: position 193,191 of record JBAMBO010000583.1, on the reverse strand, counting down.
AGTCCATTGAGTCTATTGAGTCCAAATGAGTACAAGGCAATAAGTGGGGTAATATGACAGATGAGTTGCACCTGATTGGATGATTTTTATTTGCAAGTCAATTTGCCAGGCATTCAGTTGGAAATTGCAACGGGGAGAGGTGGAAATTTACTTAGGCCATTTGGCCATTTGATTTGCTAACAATAAGCCGTATTGAAGTTGAGCCTACACGCGCATCGCGCATTTGTTGCTTAACTTCTCTTTCTGTTCTATGTAAAATCAATGTATGCGTCGTCGTCAGTATACATTTTGTTGTTGTTGTTTGTATTTGTATCTACGCCGCCGTTAGCTGGCTCTGAGCAGCTCTGCCTTAAATTATATGAAGTTCAAGAACGATTTTAGTAGCTGAAATACTGGAAATCAATATTATTCCCTCAACTACATGTAGCTAAATTTTAAGCGCGATTCCAGCTTCAGAAGCTTAGTTACTTGAGAACTCTCGCTTTCTTTTGAAACCCATATCTGTCAGTGAATTGACTAAATTATATATTTGCAAATTTTAAGAATAATTTGCTGGCGATTTCTTTTAAACTTTTACCATAGTCTTATGTTAAACAAAACTAAGCATATGTAAGTTTTCCGAATAATACCAGCTGTTAAAGCTGAGTTACTTGAGAACAATTTGGTTTTAGATGCATAAGGAAAACCGTTTCTTAAGATTTCTTTCCAGCTAAGCTGTCGTTATACATATTTGAATCTAGCTATACATTTCTCTTAACTAATTTGTTTCCCTCAAATGTCATTCAATCTAAGAATTTCAAATGACTTTCAATTTAACTCTTTCATTTTCAACATTTGCTTCAACTATTTTACGAGTATTTCAATTTCCCCTCAATGAATAAACAATTTGTGCTCCAAATGTCATTCAACTGGAAATTGGGTGGAAAACAAGTTTCAGCAGTTGTCAATAAAAAAATACAGCAACAACAAACACTCAGAACATTTATCAATTTGCATTTATACGCAGAGACAAAGATGTACTTGTCATCGTACTATTCCGTTACCCCCATAGCCCCATCATAGTCAAACGTAGTTGTTAAGTGTGGAATTCCAAAGGCGAGGAAAGAGGTTAAGTGACTCACAAAGTGTAATAAAAAACAATTTGTTTGGAGGCTCTTCTCTATTTTTAATTGTTTCAAATGTACAAGTATTGTGCAAGTGCTCTTCCCAACAAAAGAGCTGGAAAAGATAGAAAGAGAGAGACAGAGAAAGAGAGAGAGAGTTGAATTAACACCATCACACAAATTAATTGACTTCAATTAAAAAATAATTCCATATACTGTTACAATTTCGCTTTTCTTTGTTTTGTTTAGTTAGTTGAAAAATGCATACAACAAACGAACATTTCATATGCAAGCAAATGTTTGCGGCTAATTAAATGAATTCCAAATGTTTTTTGTAATGTTTGTGTCAAAAAGAACAAACTTTTCCTTGGTTCGTGTGAGAGTTGACATTTTCATCATAAAATTTGTGTACACTCAGAAAAATATGACTGATAGAACTGTAGGTGGATTGGGATTTGAACTTAAAATTTCCAGTATGGTACGAAACATTTGATAATCGAAAACTAACTGTTCAAATATTTGAATGCGAAAACGTTTTTATGGCCAGTGTTCACAGCAGTTCCATCACATCCAATTGCTAGGAAAGATGAACGGAAAAAAAACGACTTTTTGGGAATGATATAACAAACAAAAAAGCGCTCAGGCGCCAACTCAAGATAAAATCGCAAAACTCTGTTTTTTTCGCCAGATCATGCTTTTCTCTAGAATTATAGATTAAGGCATTAGCCTGTTTCACTCCATCCTAATGTACATATGCTAGAACACTCGGTTTTTCGAAAGACTTTTCAGTTTCAATGTTTCCTATATAGCCTTGGTCTACATTATTTATAATCACCAAAATCTAATGAAAGACAGCTACAACAACCATCAGTTGTTAGCCTTTATAGCTTGACAACTATTGCATCGCAAAGTCGCGGAGCTTGTTTTTAGATTTCGTTTGCATTTTGAAATGAATAAAAAGGTCGTAAGTAAAGGACTAAAAGGACCATTGAATACTCATGAACACTTCAGAGTTGATCTAAGCAAAATGAAATGAGAAAATAATGCCTAAAAATGCAAGTTTAAAAGATTTTTAGAAAAACTGATAAACGGGTAAATTATGCCTAAAACGAGAAGGACAAGCAAACCTTGTCTGTGCTGTTTTTGAAATGTCAGAGTTTAAGAGCGCTTACATAGAAATCAAACATTTTCCGACAGATAATAAACTGATTTCGACCAAATTTCGCGAATCATTTTGAAAACATATCAAATTAACAATCGCCGAGTTTAAGAAAGATAAAATTTAAAACCAAAAAAGTTTTTCACACTTAGACTCATTTTCCGACTGATGGTTCCTATGACAGCTATAAGATATAGTCATCCAATCTTGACCAAAATTTTGAAATATGTTTGAAAGCGCTTAATATTAGGAATCACCGACCTTAAGAACGATTTACTTGAAAACAAAAAAGTTTTTTTCACTAAGACCCATTTTCCGACCTATCGGTCCTATGGCAACTATAAGATATAGTCATCCGATTTTGACCAAAGTTTGTAAATCTGTTTGAAAACATATAATATTAATAATGGACAAGTTTTATGACGCTAGCATTGAAAACAAAAAAGTTTTTCTTACTAAGACGCATTTTTCGACCGATTGGTTCTATGGCAACCTTAAGATATAGTCACCCGATGTCGATCAACTTTTCCAAATTGGTTTGAAAGCGCTTAATATTAAGAATCACCGACCTTAAGAACAATTTACTTGAAAACTAAAAAGTTTTTCTTATTAAGACCCATTTTCTGACCGATGGTTCCTATGACAGCTATAAGATATAGTCATCCGATTTTGACCAAAGTTTGCAAATCTGTTTGAAAACATAAAATATTATTAATGGACGAGTTTTATGACGCTAGGATTGAAAACAAAAAAGTTTTTCTTATTAAGACCCATTTTCCGACCGATCGGTCCTATGGCAGCTATAAGATATAGTTATCCGATTTTGACCAAAGCTTGCAAATCTGTTTGAAAACATATAATATTCATAATGGACTAGTTTGAGGACGCTAACATTGAAAACAAAAAAGTTTTTCTCACTAAGACCCATTTTTTACCGGTGGTTCCTATGGCAGCTATAAGATATGGTCAGCCGATCCGGTTGGTTCCGATATATTAGCAGCGTGCAGTAAAAAGAAGACTCTGTGCAAAAATTTCAGCTCGATAGCCTTAAAACTGAGAGACTAGTTTGCGTAGAAAGAGACGGACAGACAGACGGACAGACAGACGGACAGACAGACAGACGGACGGACAAAGCTCAATCGACTCAGCTCGTCGAACTGATCAAGCATATATATCGTTTTTGGGGTCGGAAATGAATATTTCTATGCGTTGCAAACTTCTGGGCTAAATTATAATACCCTTTACAAGGGTATTAAAAATGAAGCGTTGGAAGCGATGGTGGCGTACCCATCGCAACTCAGAAACTTAGCGATTTGAAGTGGGGGTCAGCTCCACATCTGTCTTTCTTGCCAGACTTATCGGCGTTAATTCTCTTTTACAGAACCTATAGCTCCTTATACGAGATTGTTGATGATAAGGAACTTTAGTCCAATTCTAAGTGATTCATTTGTGGACAACGGCGATTCTGAAAGTTGGACGGATGAGCTGCACAACTTTGCAATGGTCGGACTTGAGACTTCTTTGTCGCTGCAAGTCGTAGACGACATCTCCTTATGTATGCCGTTGCATTATAAATCATGATAACCAAACAGTCAATTCTGCCCCTTCCCTGGTCGTGTCCTTAAAGGACCATTTGCCTATTAAAAATAAAGGTCACGATGGACCTAAAAACCATTTTATTATTTGCAAAAAAGGATTAACCAAACTCTTGCCGCGCTTCTTACAAATCACAGAAAGCATTTGTATCAGCTATTGCATCATTGAAGGCCACCATAACTATTCGCTGTTTATTAATTTAAATCTTCCCGCCAAGTTAAATTTGTAAACAAAAAAACTAGAGATGAGTGTCTTATTTCGCAATTGCTATCGGCGAAATAATGTGTAGAGATTTCGCACACATTTCGCAAGTATCTCCGTACCAAGCCTTAATCAATCTGAAAAGTAGACTAAGTTTTCTTTTAAAACAATTTACGCAAACAATCTGTATAGCTATTTCAAGTCAAAGCTAAGTCTGCTGATGATAACTTCTAATTGTGCTCTGCATTGCCTTAGGGGTATCATTAAATGGCAATTGAACGACAACGAAGAAAAACAATTGGACATTCAATTGTTAGTTCATTTAAAATTCATTCAATTCGTTTGGGGCAAATTAAAATATATATTGAAATATGGCAAATGTCTAAATGTTTATGCATGTAAATGAGCGCATTTAGTTAGACATGTGGGTGAGTTTATATAACTATATATATATATATCATTTGCCATTATAATTAACCATTTCAGGTGGTCTTTTTTACGGAAATTACCCAGTTAATCAAAATGGAAAAATGCAATTGTTATGATAATAGAAAATCGGTTAGAATTCGTTGCCAAATGCAACAAAATGTTGGAAAAAAACGTACATATATTATATGTATATACATGCCATATTTCCCCGAGAGTTCAAAGGCGATTAGCCCTTAAAGCCTTTTTGGGGTCAGGCAAGTGTTAAATCTTTAATTAAATTCACACAGCAGAAACCGCACTTGAGAGAGGGCGGCAGGAGAGAGGGTTGCGGGGTCAAGAAAGTTACAAAATGAAATGCTGTTTGTGGTTTCTGGCATTGAAATGAAATGAGCGAAGTGCTACCCCAGACCTCTTGAAAATGCCACTGACAACCAAAGAAAATTTATAGCAAAAATTTATGCACTCTTCGTTGTTGTTGCTGTTGGAAACTGGAAACAGTCAGACAGTCGGACAGTCTACGCAAAATATTTGCCTGCTGTTTATACTTTTATTGCAAAATATCTTGCTACGCTCTCTCGCCTTCCCTACCTCCCTTGAAAACAGACATGTGTCAGGCGATTCCAGTCAAGTTTAGGGCGGTACAGAGGGAGGCGAGATACAGGCCCGAGGAGCGCCCATTCATATACGAAAAATATTTTCATGTTTTAAATGCTGCCGCGCGGCTCATAAATCACTTGACAAAATGTGTGTGCGTCTGGATCGGTGGGGTCCTGCAGGAGTTGCGGCTGTGCGTCAAGCGGAAACTGATGGGGAAAAAAAAAATGGAATGTACGACTATGAGATGTCCTGGACAGGCAGATATGAACAGCTTCAAAATCATAATGGGGGGTGTGCTAGAAATTTTCTAGATTTTGGCCTCGGTTGGTTTTGCAAAACGCTCGAAAAATCCAAATATTTCATAAAGTTATGTTATACTGGCCGTTTGTTGTTACATAGATGGCGCCACCATAGATATATGGCGCCAGCTGAGATTTAAAACCAACCTAAAGAGATTTCTGGAAAGAGATTGGACTCGGTTGGTTTGAAAATGCTCGAAAAATCCAAATATTTAATAAAGCTATGTTATACTGTCCGTTTGTTGTTACATAGATGACGCCACCATAGATATATGGCGCCAGCTGAGATTTGAAACCAACCTAAAGAGATTTCTGGAAAGAGATTGGCCTCGGTTGGTTTGCAAAACGCTCGAAAAATCCAAATATTTTATAAAGTTATGTTATACTGGCCGTTTGTTGTTACATAGATGGCGCCACCATAGATATATGGCGCCAGCTGAGATTTGAGACCTACCTAAAGAGATTTCTGGAACACCGAGAATTGGTTTTGGGTTGAAATTTGTTTGCCGTGCAACTGAGTCTTTGCCCCATGCAATGTCTTGTTACATAGATGGCGCTACCATAGATACATGGCGCCAGCTGAGATTTGAAACCAGCCTAAAGAGATTTGTGGAACATCGAGAATTGGTTTTGGGTTGGAATTTGTTTGCCTTGAAGCTGAGTTTTTGCCCCAAGCAATATCCTGTTACATAGATGGCGCCAGCTGAGATTTGAAACCAACCTAAAGAGATTTCTGAAGCACCGAGAATTGGTTTAGCGTTGGAATTTGTTTGCCGTGTAGCTGAGTCTTTGCCTCATATACCCGCCGTTACTGGGAATGCCTCAAAGGCTAATTCAGCTACTGCTGCCTGCCTCAGTTCGCGCTGAAGCGTGGCGACAACGCTGGCAACGTTTTGCACTCTTGGCCATGCCTCATTTAAATTGCGGCAACTCCCGCTCTCATGCCACAGTTTTTTCCCTCTTCATCTCTCTCTCTCTCTGTCTTTCTCTTGCTCTTGCACAAATGGGAATTCTCGCCCAGTCCCAAAAAAAAAAACTTTAATTGTAATAAATTTGCCACATACTTAAGTTATGCGAAGGACTGTGTTTTGGTTATGTTTTTAAGTATGTTTCTGGCAATGAAATGCTAAACAGACAACAGACAACACTTGTTGGCATTTTCCCACTGCCAGCTGCCACGCCCACCACACTCAGGGGGATACACTGACAAGATATTTTTATGGCACATTTCAGAGTCAGTCCAAAAAAAAACAAAAAACAAGCACGATAACAACAAAATAGTATCCAAGAGGGGGGGGAAATGCAACAGCTACATAAAGTTAGCCAAGGAGTTAGCATTCCCTTTGTCGAGCTTAGCTTTTCGCTGGAAGTACTCGATTGGTTTCCAGGCTTACAACCTTTACTTTTCATTCCTCATTTGTTTTTCTTTCCGATCTTCATTAAATTTTGGCGTATACTTACTTATCATTGCGGCATTGGGTCACGCGTCACGTGTAACAATTATCAGCTTGAATTTTGTAGGTTTATAGTCGCTTATTTTCATTGCTAAAACGCTGCTCGATTGACATCCACAACTATGCTTTCCAACCCTAATTGGACTTAGATCCATATTTTTATCTTTGGGGCGTCACGCGTCACGTCTAACAGCTTCCAAAAACCAAATCATCAACAAAAATTAAAATAAATAAGCATTAGGTCACGCGTTTGACTATATTGAATTCACTTAGGTCTTGTTATAACTAACGTCACGCGTCACACCTCTGACACAGCTTTTTAGAACTCTGCAATAATTTAGTTAAGCTTATTGCGCATCATGCGTCACTCGTAACTTACACAGCTATGTACAGTTGATATGAAAAGTTCTTTTCATAGTTTTGTAACTTAAACAGCTATGTCCACTTGATATAAAAGTTCTTTAAATAGTTTCAAAAGAGTAAGTTGGATCAAGCGTCACGCATAACTTATGCACTTGATATGAAAGTTCTTTTCATAGTTTCAGAAGAGAAATCATTGAATTGAATCATGCATCACGCGTAACTTACACAGCTATGCACACTTGATATAATAAGTTCTTTTCATATTTGCAAAAAAGAAAGTTGAATCATGCGTCACGCGTAACCTACACAGCTATGTACACACACTTGATATGAAAGTTCTCTTTATAGTTTATGTCACAACAGCAAAACCATCGAAATTAAGTCAATTTAAACATGCGTCACGCGTAACCAACTGTGATTTATAAGTTAAATGTTTGAGATTTGTAGATAATAAATAAGACGCAAGCTGCCAAGTGGAAGAAAAATATACAAAACCACCTCAACTCCTGCTTGGAGTAAGTTCAAGCGTCACGCGTAACTTTCATTGATCGAACTACACGTTTTTAAGGTTTTCTGTATATTTCTTGGTCATGCGTCACGTGTAACAAATTGAAATATGATATATTAATGGTCCTCTCTTTTACTATTACTTACACAAGAGCTATAACTATCGAAATTAAGTCAATTTAAACATGCGTCACGCATAACCAATTGAGATTTATAAGTTAAATGTTGAAGATTTGTATATAATTTTCAAGACGCGAGCTGCAAAGTGGAAAAGAAAATATACAAAACCACCATGACTCCTGCTTGGAGTAAGTTCAAGCGTCACGCGTAACTTACATTAATCAAACTACATGTTTTTAAGGTTTTCTGTATATTCCTTGGCGTCACGTGTAACAAATTGAAATATGATATATTCATATATTCATCGCATAGAAATTGGTTGGATTTTGGGTCGAAAGCGATTTGTAAAACACATGGAATTAATAGTATTTTACTTTTCCTTAAATATGCACTAAACTCCAGCGTCACGCGTTGCTTAAGTAAAAACTGACCCCTCTGATCTGTGCGTGTTGTGCTTTCTAACTCTTTTTTAAAGCTGCTTGGATCACGCATCAAAGCTTTCAAATCTTCTTTGTCATGTAGAAGTTAGATCATGCGTCACGCGTAACTTTTACAGAGCTGTTGACTTATTTTGAAGGTTTTGCATATAATTTGATGGCACGTGAACCACTAAAAGGAAAAATTTCGACTAATTATGCTCTTAATAAGTTGTTAAATCACGCGTCACGCGTAACAAACTAAAATTTGTAAGTGAAATGTGTAAGATTTGTAAATAATTAAAGTAAAGTGAACTGAAAGGAGGGAAAAAATTCCATAGAGGAGAAATTTCGACTAATTATGCTCTTAATAAGGTGTTAAATCACGCGTCACGCGTAACAAACTGAAATTTGTAAGTGAAATGTGTAAGATTTGTAAATAATTAAAGTAAAGCGAACTAAAAGGAGGGAAAAATTCCATAGAGGAGAAATTTCGACTGCTTATGCTCTTAATAAGGTGTTAAATCAAGCGTCACGCGTAACAAACTGAAATTTGTAAGTGAAATGTGTAAGATTTGTAAATAATTAAAGTAAAGCGAACTGAAAGGAGGGAAAAAATTCCATAGAGGAGAAATTTCGACTGCTTATGCTCTTAATAAGGTGTTGAATCACGCGTCACGCGTAACAAACTGAAATTTGTAAGTTAAATGCGTAAGATTTGCAAATAATTAAAGTAAAGCGAACTGAAAGGAGGGGAAAAACCTCCATAGAGGATGAAATTAAGACTGCTTATGCTCTTAATAAGGTGTTAAAACACGCGTCACGCGTAACAAACTGAAATTTGTAAGTTAAATGCGTAAGATTTGTAAATAATTAAAGTAAAGTGAACTGAAAGGAGGGAAAAAATTCCATAGAGGAGAAATGTCGACTGCTTATGCTCATAATAAGGTGTTAAATCACGCGTCACGCGTAACAAATTGAAATTTGTAAATAATTTAAGTAAAGCAAACTGAAATTAGCGTCACGCGTAACTTACATTCTGTTAAAATTACACATTTTTTCTGTTTACGTGTAACAAATTGAGCTTTATAAAATAAATTCTTGTATTTTACCCTTTCATACCCAGTAAAGTCCAGCGTCACGCTTAACTCAAGTGAAAAGCTGACCTCTTTCTGCCTTCTTGTTTTTTATGCCAATTTTCAAGGCTTGCGTGGCTCATCTCATACAAAGTTCAATTGCATAAATTAACCACATTCGCATACATACCAATGCCCAAAGCCCACATTCTCCCGGGCAGCGTCATCTCTCGCTGTGGCTCTCCATTATTGATGCATTCAATGACAATTCGCGCTGGGTCATTTTGTGCAATGAGACTGAAATGGGCAAACCAGCTGGGAGAAGTGAAGAGCTTTACCAGTGAACTCATTAAAATGCCATTTAATTAATCATCACAGCGACGACGACGTTGACGGAGACGTTTACGGTGGCAGCGAAGCCAACCAAATGCTATAATTCAACGCGCTTCTCTAATTGCTGCGGTACAGCAGAGCAGCGGGTGGATTGAGATTGGGGTTGGTCGATTGGTTCATTTGGGGGAGCCTCCACAGAGCGCTCATTAAACATTACCAAGTGCATCAGCATCATGGATATCACATCATCCATTTAAAGCGGGACGCTAAAGTAGCTGGAAAATGTTTTTTACTGATGACCACTCAAAAAAGTCGGCACCTCTAATCCAAGGATTTTCAACATCTTAGGCTTACTTATGTCACACATGTCTATGCCACCAAGAAGCGCGTATTTCCTCCCTTCCTAAAAAGCCAAAAGTTTGACTTTTGCCGGTTTGCTTTAAGTTGCCGCAAAGAAAGAAAGAAAAAAAAAACACACATTTATAGGCAACAAAAAAGAAAGAGTTGTAACAAAACTTTTGACTGTCTGTCTGTGTGTGTGTGTGTGTGTGTGTGTGGGTGGGTGGCTACCCTGGCCAAAGAGGCACCAAAAAACTAACTGCTTACTTAACAAGACATATTCAAGCACTTAAAAGCAAAACAAAAAACCAAAAAAAAAAAAAAAAAAAGCAGCTGCCGCATGTTTCTGCACTTCCCTTGCACGCTATTTTGTGCCCATCTTTAAACCGTACGAACTTTATCAGCCAAGTTTACTTAATACGCAAAGTAAGCGACGAAGGGTCCGCGAAAAGTTTTACGCGCATAATAAGCTCAACTTTTTCTAGGTTTTTTTTTTCTTCAGCTTTTGGGCAACTTACCGTTACGCGGGGCTGCCAACTCGCTTAAGAAAAAAACCACACAAAACTTGGCTTACCTGACTTCAAATGCAATGATAGACCTGAGAATGGGCAGAAAAGTGATTGAAAAACTTGACTTGATGATTTTTGCAAGTCTATTGTGTAAACGACACTTGAATAGGGGACGGTGCGGGGGTGCCTAAGCACTTGGCAGTGCAGGTCTTAAAATAGAGTACAATCAGAGAAAATATAGAGCATTTCGTACTTGGATCAAGAATGTTCGATCCAATTCTGATACACGAATTTCTTGATTCAAGTATTGCTTGCATTCTCTGCTCAGTTACTTATCCTCACGCCCCTTTCTGCGAAATATTTGTATCGTAGTTTTCCCAGAAAGTATCCTCCCTGACGCTCATGTTACAAAGCTTGCACTTCTCGTCGCTTAAATAGGATCTACCAATGAATGGCAGCAGCTCGGATCTAGCTTGAAATCCACCAAAAAGTCATATTTAAAGTAATTACTTTGACCCAGGTTGAAGTTTAGGCCTTTATACAAAAGCCGAGTTTCTTGGCATCTCAATCTCGTTTCCGTTCTTAACCACAGTTGGGATTCCAACCAATGCCCATTGGGCTGAATTGCCTTTTTTTTTTGGCATAAACTCTGAATCTTAAGATAGAAAATCGAAACTTCAAGAAGAATTTTCAAAACGTTGCCTACTTTTTGGGTTTCGACTATAGAGACTAAAAGCCATAGAGACTAAAATAAATAATGTTCAAAACAGTAAAGATTGGTGGACACTTGTAAGAGAATTGCGATCACAGACATATCAAATTGGTTCAGACATACTCGGCTGCATTTTCAAGGACTACTTCAGCACCCTATTAAACACAACAGAACATACAAATGGTATGCACTACGCCTTAATGCTAAATAGAGACGACGAATTGGATAGCAATATAACAATAGAGGCACCAGGGGAAGACAGAGTGCCCTACGAATTCTACGCAAATGCCCCCGAAGAACTGCTGTTAGAGTTGGCGAAAATATTAACAAGGAATCTGAACAGTAAAGATCTAGACGACTTCTTTATAAAAAGCATAATTTTTCCCATATTCAAAAAAAGGCGATCCAAACAATGTCGGAAATTACAGGGACATCTCGTTTATGAACTGTGGAGCAAAAATACTGATGGGCGTCCTGAACGATCGGCTATCGGAATGGGTAACAAAATATGCCAAACTAAACGAATATCAGGCAGGATTCCGCAAGAAGTACTCAACAAACGACAACATCTACAATCTTGCATCAATAGTCAAAATCATCAATAAGAAAACGTATGCATACTTTGTTGATTTTAAGGCAGCTTTTGACAGAGTCCCAGAGGCAACTATTGATATTTAAGCTACACTCAATCAAAAATCGTGAACTTTATTGAAAAAGTATACGCAGTATCTAGCAGCGCTGTATGGAACGGAAACCAGTTGTCGGAAAGTTTTGAAACTTATAATCGTGTAAAGCAAGGATGCTTGTTATTCCTTTTACTATTTGCATTATATATTAATGATCTCCATGAAAGCTTGGGTGGTGGCCTTAACATAGACGAATTAGAAATCAGGCTCCTTTTATGTGCAGACGATATCGTCTTTGCTAGCTGACACTCCCAGCACATTGCAACGTATGGTCAACCGCCTCGAGAGTTATTGTGGCTTATGGAGAATGGAAGTAAATATGCTTAAATCAGAGATTATGGTCTTTCGTCAACGTGGAAGGCTGTCTGCGGACGAAAAATGGACCTATCAAGGGAACTCAATAAAAGTTGTAAACGAATATAAATACTTGAGAATTATATTTACGCCAAGCCTGACTTTCAACAAGCACCTAAGTGAAAACAAGAAAGAAAGTTGGTCAAGCCCGACAATAACATACTCTGCACCTTTAATGTCGCAGCTCGCATTTGGTCACGAGTCAAACGGCCAGTTAGCACACAACGCAGTGCGCTCTCTAAGTCTCTCTCTCTCTCTCTTTCTCTCTCTCTCTCACTAAGATTGCTTCTGCTGAACGCAATGCTTAGGTTATGGGTGGGGTGGGTTGTATGTGTTAACTGACCGTTTTTTGCTCATAACTTGAGTATCGTTCATCCGATCTTTATCATTCCTTCAGCAAATCGATAAATAATTTTGAGTACTAGATATCTCTAGAAAGTACGAACTATCTATCATCCAAACTGTAGGAGATATGACGTTTTTTCCAAATTGCGTGGGCGTGAGGGGGCGTGGCAAAAATTGAAAATAATCTTGATCTGCCTGCAAGTATAAGAAATATATGTCCCATACATGTCAAACCTCTATCTCTTACCATCTCTGAGATCTCTTCGTTCATACGGATGGACGGACAGACAGACAGACGGACATGGCTATATCGACTCGGCTGTTGATGCTGATCAAGAATATATATACTTTATAGGGTCGGAAATGATTCCTTCTCCCTGTTCCATACTTTTGCGCAAACTTAATATACTCTATGTACCCCTTCGGTACAGAGTATAAAAACAGGGAGGCCAAACAAGGGATCAACATGACATGGAATAGTCGTTTCTTAAGCAAGCCGAACATAAACCTCAAAGCAAAATGGAAACTTTTTCAAGCTGTTACCCGTGCAGTACAAACTCATGGCGCGCAAGTATGGGGCAACTCTTTATTTGATGAAGTAGATGCGTTGCAACGATATTTTATAAAGAAAATACTGAGGTTACCTGCAAATACCCCGAACTCTGTGCTGAACCTTGAAACTGGAGTAGAAGAGACGTTCCACTATACATATAATTTGCACCTTAGATACATTACCAAAACTCTATTTGAAAATGAACCCACCCGACTACCGCACATTCTGTCAAATGTAATCAGAAGAAAGAACCTTTGAGCTTCGGATATCCAACTACCTGATGAAGTAAATCAAACGGAATGGTGCAATATATGTATCGATCTGCTAATTAATTGACAGTGCACGAGCCAGCGAAACTAGGATTTATAACAAGGGATATGAATTTTGCTGTGAAAACTTCCCACAGGAGAAAATATCCTGGATTATAAATGCTCGCTGAGGCCTTCTATGGTTAAAGGGAAACTCTTTTAATAATACCCGTTCAAGACAATGCAACCTATGTAATCTCAATGAGGATGAGACGATGTAACATTTTATTGGAAGATGCCCAGTGCTGCGGGAATTTAGATGAAGATATTTCAAAAAGACATATTTAACTGTGGTAGAGATTGTGGATGTTTTAAATGGAATTGATAATGAAAATTGGTCAAAACTTGCAAATTACATAGAGCAAGCAATAGTCTATAGAAAGAGCTTAATAGAAGAGTTTTAGTTTCACTTTATGTTAATCTTCATATTTTTTGTATTTAAATTAAATTAATTATTATATATATGTTAAAAACAAGAAAGAAAGTCGGTCAAGCCCGACTATAACATACTCTGTACCCTTAACGTCGCAGCTCGCATTTGCTCACGAGTTATACGCGCTCATCTCTAAGTTTCACTCTCTCTCTCACTAAGATTGCCGTTCAATAGAATGCTGTGGTGATGGGTGGGGGGGTGGGGGTGTTTACTGGCCGTTTTTTGCTCATAACTTGAGTATCGTTCATCCGATCTTTATCATTTCTTCAGCAAATCGATAAATAATTTTGTTTACAAGGTATCTCTAGAAGGTACGAGTGATCTATCTTCAAAACTGTAGGAGATATGACGCTTTTTTCAAATTGCGGGGGCGGGAGGGGGCGTGGCCAAAATTGAAAATAAACTTGATCTGCCTGCAAGTATAAGAAATATATGCCCCATACATGTCAAACCTCTATCTCTTACAATCTCTGAGATCTCTTCGTTCATACGGACGGACGGACAGACAGACAGACGGACATGGCTATATCGAATCGACTGTTGATGCTGATCAAGAATATATATACTTTATAGGGTCGGAAACGATTCCTTCTCCCTGTTACATACTTTTGCACAAACTTAATATACTCTAAGTACCTTCGGTACAGAGTATAATAAGTACCTTCGGTACAGAGTATAACAACGTTTATGTAATATTATATGTTAGCTAAGACTGATGATCTTCCGATCTTCTTTGTGCTGGGAACGATGCGGTATCTTGAGAAGATCTTGGCAGCCGTGTGTAGTACCAGCATAGAGAAGAAAAGAAGATGTGGCTGACGGTTTATACATCAAGCCACTAAAGTTAATTAAAAATGTCTCAAATTTTGTTATATGTACGCACCTTTAAGAAAATAGCGATGAATAAAGACAACTACTACTACTAATATTTGGGTTTCGGTCAAATGATACTTTATACTCCAGTTCTGAAATTCTCAACAATACAAAAGTATGCTAATGATTGATTATATTCTCTGATAACTTAAAGCTTTTGCCCAAACCTTGACCTTAACCTTCGAACCTCATCATCAATATATGTTGCAGCCACTAATGAATGGTTACTATAGTTTCTCATCTGGCAACTATTTAAGTATCTTCTACAAACTGAAAACACACTCGCTGCTAACAAAAAGGAAAAAGTGCTAAGTACTTACCTAACTAACCGACCAGTTGTCCCCCCCCCCCTCTCCACAGTGGCACTTGCTGGTACCCAATGCCCATCAAAGTTTTCATTTGCCATTTTATAGAGAGTTTTTGCCCCATGAACACAAAAGAAGAGATGAAGAAGAAGAAGAAGAAGAAGGCAAAGAGATAAAAACTTTAACTACTTTGTCGCCACTTGGCGGCTGCCATTAAATGCCCGCCTCCTCTTCTCTCCTCCTTCACCTTTTGGTCTTATAATGACCTCATTTGTATTAGCATCGAGAGACGTTTTGTTAGTTTTCTAGGTTTCTGGGTCATCAAACAGGGCGGCAAAAGTTTTTCAAGTGCAAGTCATTATTTTTGTAATAATATCATGGGGGGGGGGGGGTCAGTCAGTTGGGGATTTAGCATTTGATTTAAATCAAAGAAAAAAAAATGTATATGCTAAATTTTACATTTTTGTTAACCTTTCCACTTTTCAAATTTGCCTGTAAATGGCAGCAATTACCACGTACCAAGTGGGCAGAGCCTGCTCACACAGACTGTCAGGAGACTCTTAAGAGCCTTTTTTTCCACACACACACACACACACACGCAACAAATGTCGTACCGTCGCCTGCTTACGCTGGCGCTGTCCTATTTAAAAATTCAAAGGGCATGCAGTGAAAACAACATAGTAACAGCGAGGAGGGGGGCCACTTGAGGCGTCGCTCGCCTGTGCCAGTTTTTTGTGTTGCCAATGCACTGTGGGGCCACAAATTTCAGTTTTGAACATTCAACAATTTTTTTATATCTTTAAAAAATCAAAACTTTACTTAAGATCTTGACTTTACCATTAATTATGACTAATTTTAGCAAAGTTTTCCCTTGAATTCTGACAAATCTAAAAAAAATGGCATACTTTTGGGTTGACGAAAATGAGAAAAAAATGCAAATCAAAGTCCACAACTAGAGGCAGCTCAAAGTCCTCAACCATGTCTGGCACTCCATCTCTGACTAAAATATCACTACACATATACAGTCATACATAGATACAATCATATACACAGAGGGGCAACACAAAGTCCACAACTAGAGGCCCCTCAAAGTCCTCAACCATCTCTGGCACACCATCTCTGACTGAAATACCACAACACATATACAGTCATACATAGATACAATCATATATACACAGAATCAATTCAAAGACCACAACTAGAGGCAGCTCAAAGTCCTCAACCATCTCTGGCACACCATCTCTGACTGAAATATCACTAAACATATACAGTCATACATAGATACAATCATATATACTGAGATGCAAATCAAAGTCCACAACTAGAGGCACCTCAAAGTCCTCAACCAACTCTGGCACACCATCTCTGACTGAAATATCACTAGACATATACAGTCATACATAGATACAATCATATATACACAGAATCAATTCAAAGTCCACAACTAGAGGCACCTCAAAGTCCTCAACCATCTCTGGCACACCATCTCTGACTGAAATATCACTAGACATATACAGTCATACATAGATACAGTAATAGACACAGAGAGGCAACGCATCTCAAAGTCCTCAACTGGAGGCACCACAAAGTTCTCAACTAGAGGCATATCAATTAGAGGCAAATCAATCAACACAATTAGAGTCACCTTAAAGTCTTCAACTAGAGACACCTTAGAGTCCTTAACCAGAGGCACCTCAAAGTCCTCAACTAGAGGAACCTCAAAGTCAACTTAAGACACCTCACAGTCGTCAACTAGAGACATCTCAAAGTCCTCAGCTAAAGGGCAACAAAAAGTCCTCAACTGGAGGCACCACAAAGGTCTCAACTAGAGGCAAAACAACCACCTAAACTAGAGCCACCTTAAAGTCCTTAGCCAGAGCCACCTCAAAGTCCTCAACTAGAGGAAACCTCAAAGTCAACTCAAGACACTTCAAAGTCGTCAACTAGAGGCATCTCAAAGTCCTTAGCTAGAGGAAAGACAAAGTACCCAACTGGAGGACCCACAAAGTCGTTAACTAGAAGCACCTTAAAGTTCTCAACTAAAGGCACCTTAACTAGAGGCAAAGCAACCACCACAGTTAAAGTCCTCAACTAGAGACAAAACAAAGTCCTCAACTAGAGACGCCTTAAAGTCCTTAACTAAAGTCACCTCAACGTTCTCAATTAGAGGCACCTCAACTAGAGGCACAAGAACTACAAAGTTCTCAACTAGAGGTAAAACAACTACCTCGACGAGAGGCTACTTCAGCCTGCTCAGCGCAAGGTTTCAATCGACTTAACTACAACTCCAACAGCTCATCAGAGCAAGCCACAGATGTTCTGCTCCCAGAATATACAAATTGCAGGAACTATCAAGAAACCGTAGAATTTTCACCGCCGATACAGTCGCCACCGCTACCAACGTTACGGATGCCAACGCCACCACCATATCCTATAGCATCAGTTTAGTTTTCTTCGCTGTCTGACGAAGTCATTGAGGGTGGATACCATCTCTAGCCAAGTGTGACCGCACACCATCTCTGGCTGAAATGCCACAGCACATATACAGTCATAGACACAGAGAGTGATACAAGAAGACATTTACAATTCCACAAGCTTTACCTTGTAGTAATTTCCAACTTTTGAGCAAAACACTTTGCATTGATGTACCACTGTGCAACGCACGAAACTATGCAACATGTCTAAGCCAAAAAATCCAAAAAAAAAAAAATACAAAAAATCGTATAACGAGTGCAAATAAAACATGAACAGACGACCAAGTATACTCGTATGCACATCAAGCGACGTGGGAGGGGGCATTCATTTTTGGCACGCCTAAAAGTATGCCATCAAATATGCCAAACATGTGCCTTTAATGTCTTGTGTGGTGTGCAAATAAATTTGTCCTTGAAGTGCCAAACCAGCTGGCACCATCACCTTCGTTCGTGGACAAACTGCTGACCTTACCCACAGATTTTCTTTTGATCTCCAAGTGAGAAACCGAGGCCTAATTTAAGTTTACCTTCTCACGATATTTTGTAATTTTTGTTGTTGTTGTTGATTGTCAGACCCACTTAAGCACGTATTGTATGGATTTTGCAGAATGTGTGAAAGGTTGTCTCATTATTATTATGTCATCTCCAAGTTGTATGGGGTAGCGACGGCGCAAGCGGGGAAATAGTTAGACAAAGTTGATACTGTACTCGACTAATTTAATATTTACACTGGTTTCCATTTACGTACGGTTTACTATTTACACTGCCCATATGGGTTCGTTCTGTCTGTCTTGTACATTCTACATTCTATACAGCGTCTGTCTTCGTTTGTCTCCGTCTGTCTACTCTTGGCGTCCAATCAGATTTACAGTGTGACCATCTTCTCTGTCTTAAATACATTAGCGCTATAAATGTATGGATATATCTGTATATATAGGCGTCTTTTTTTCAACAATTTTAAAGCCGACATTCATTTGGTCAGAAACTTTATTACACAGTCCCACACATTTGTGGTGAGTTTTCTGAATATATCAGATTTTGGTTTTCTCAGGTTTTCCGGGCTTTATTAACAACGTTATTTACATTCACGGGTTTACTATATACACATAAGGGTTACTATTTACATTGTCAATACGGGATTGTCTTGAGTAATACTGCGTTCTACTCTTGGTCGTGGTCATACATTCTTATTTACAGTGTGACCATCGCCTCTGTCTTAAAATACCTTAACGTTAAAATATCGATACATATTGACGGGTATTTATAAATATTTCCAAAGTCTACATTCGGCAATGCTGACAATTAGTTCGCCCTCGATCTCAAGGGGACTTAAAAGTCTTTCTACAGCAATACATCCATGGTTTGAGCCAAGCGGGCTTCAAGATCCACTCGGGTTCAACGCTCCACGGTTCCATCTAGGTTTAACGGCTCTACGCATCCATTCAGGTGTCAGACCGGTTGTGTAAAAGTTTTTACGGAAAAAAACATTTTATTAGAGGCGGGACCCACGACCTCCCGCACAGAAGGCAAACACACTTCCCGCTGCATTTTTATTAACCATTCCGTAATATCTTAAGTTCGCACATGATATGTCGGATCTCTGCAATAGCTATAAAAGTACCCAAAAATATCCTAGTACGGTCAATAAGGAATATTCCTCGAACTTATGTGCGGTTTTTGTTAAGCAGACGGGCGTTCACACATTGCAGTTTTTATCCGCCGACAATCGTCTACCCGACTCAGCAGCCATGATATAGCCATGTCCGTCTGTTCGTCCGTCTGTTTCCATGCTATCTCCTTCGTCAGTTTTAAAGCTATCCTAACGAAACTTAGCACCAAGTCTTTTGGTACAAAGACGCTGCGCATTTGTAGGAACCGGCCGGATCGAATGACTCTAGCATATAGCTGCCATAGGAACTATCGGTCGAAAAAGTAGTTTTAGTGAGAAAAACTTTTTTGTTTTCAACGCAAACGTGCCCAAACATGGTATTTGTAAGTTTTCTATGCTTTTACCTAATTCCACCAAGTTTGATGAAAATCGGTCAACTATATAGTATAGCTGCCATACAAAAGTTAGTTCTGAAAAAAAGTCTTAGTAGGAAAAACTTTTTTGTTTTCAATGCCATCGCTCCCAAACTTGTTACTGATCAATATTATATGCTACCACACAATTCTGCCAAGTTTGATCTCAAATCAAATGACTATAGCATATAGCTGCCATAGGAACTATCGGTCGAAAAAGTAGTTTTAGTTAGAAAAACTTTTTTGTCTTCAACGCAAACGTGTCCAAACATGGTATTTGTAAGTTTTCTATGCTTTTACCTAATTCCACCAAGTTTGATGAAAATCGGTCAACTATATAGTATAGCTGCCATACAAAAGATATGTCTGAAAAAAAGTCTTAGTAGGAAAAACTTTTTTGTTTTCAACACCATCGCTCCCAAACTTGTTACTGATCAATATTATATGCTACCACACAATTTTGCCAAGTTTAATCCAAATCAAATGACTATAGCATATAGCTGCCATAGGAACTATCGGTCGAAAAAGTAGTTTTAGTGAGAAAAACTTTTTTGTTTTCAACGCAAACGTGTCCGAACATGGTATTTGTAAGTTTTCTATGCTTTTACCTAATTCCACCAAGTTTGATGAAAATCGGTCAACTATATAGTATAGCTGCCATACAAAAGTTAGTTCTGAAAAAAAGTCTTAGTAGGAAAAACTCTCTAGCTCGGATGTCTCCAAGAGATTGGTTAAAAGGGGTTGACCCAGAATCCTAAGTCTCCTCGTACTCAGAGCAGGACACTGGCACAGAAGGTGCTATACCGTTTCCTCCTCTGAAGCTTTTATATGAAGCTTGTAGGTAGCCATAGGCATCCCTATCGAACGTCGACATGTCGAACGTCGTTCGAGTAGAGTCAGCCGCTTGTTGGCTGAGTATAGTAGAGTGTCCGAAATTACCCCTGTTCCAGGTATCGGATTCTCGTAGTCTGAGCGACTGTTGTGATAGCTGTTCTGTTTTGCTACGAGATCTAATGGTACAAGATGAAATACGGTGTTAAGCGCTCCCATTGGTGAGGTTCGGATACATATCTCAGCGCTTCTCTGTATCTTATTTAGGCTGTTCAGGACAAATTGTTTCCCCAGTGCTGGCCACCATACTAGTGAAACCTTAATTTATATAAATTATACAAGCTACAAGGGTATATAAACTTCGATCGTGCCGAAGTAAGCTTTACACTCTTTTTTGGTTTAACCCCAACTAACGCACTTACATACCATATGGTTGTGTGTTGCTTGGTCTTTTCAATTTTTTCGATAACAGATGTGACCCTTTTATTTGGGGTTTGAGGTTTTAGTCTATACACTGCCGCTATTCATAACAAAAGGTGGCATGTTTATGACATAGGCGACAAAGGCTAAATATTTAATGTTATGTAACGAAACGTTGGGATCATGGTCGAGTCTCATGTTCAAGTTTGAACATTCTCATCCAGTTTCTGTCTTACTTTTCCGTAAGAACCATAGACTCTAATTAAATGTCTAAATAGGCGCTGCAGTTCCTTTGTCTTGTCCAAAGCGGACCCATTTGGTGTTGGTTTAAGCGATCCGACTTCGTCTGCCTCTTTGCCCGTGCGGATTAGAGTTCCTTGCCTGCAAAATAGGAAAGAAGTTTGGGAAATAAATGGCCCTAAAGGCCCCAATGGGCTTGACACGTTCCTTTTGCATCTTCTTCTCGTTGAGCTGTTCTCTCGTGTACCCTCCAGCATGTTAGTAGGCAGTTCCAGCCAGTATATCGTTTTCGATAGGATCTTCCAATTGGGAGTCCAATTGTGAATCTCCCGAATTACCATACCACTCCATATTAGCAAGCGACTCCAGTTAAAGAGAACTGCTTACTTGCTTTGAATGCTGCTTCTTGGGTTTGGATGGGTTGGTTTTCTTTGTAGTCGCTTTGGGTATTATTTGACTTTTACCATGTTGAGCTGCCACTTCTTCATCCTTGTCGGCGTCCTCCATCTCTAGCCCATAATTTACCGCCAGCTGTTCTGGAACATCTGTTCTTACATATACGATCACATATCCCATGCTGTTGTATAGTAAGAAGGTTCTTGCATAAGGGAGGAAGTAAGTGAATTTCTGGCTTCCCCTTAAAGACGCGCGTTATTACATCTTGATGCCATCCCCAAAGTCTACTCTCTCTCTTGGATTGCCTGCTTAAACCATCCATAAAATGTTGGCCAATCTTTGGGGTTTCAAGCTGGTAGAGTTAATAATGGCTTCACCACGTTTAATTCTTTTAGACGCTGCTTTCTGATATCCAGCATTTCCATCATCGTAATGGCCTCAATTCTCAGATCGAGAATCTTGTCAAAATGGTTGAGATTATTCATAGTCCTCAGCTTGTTAGGCGTTTCTTTCAACTCCCCAAGCATAACTTCAATCTTGGAATTGTGCTTAAATATTTAGTCAGCTTCTTTTGCAAGCTTCTTCAATAGCTTGACTTAGTTTTCCTGTGAAGTGAATCCAATAGTTTCGCCAATTCGTCTACTGGGTTTCCAGAGCCAAAGCTGTCCGCTTCGTTAACATGTGTGGGCTTCGTGTACCGCTGCACATCATTTGTGTGTTGCTTGGTTTTTTCCAATTTTTTTCGATAACAGATGTGACCCTTTTATTTAGGGTTTGAGGTTTTAGTCTATTTGTATGCGCCTCGTACTTGAGTTCTAAGCGCAGGTACCAGAACTCACTTAATGCACTGTTCAAATATCTTTGAACACCAATACAGACATGGTCACTGAGATTTTTTCAAAAGCTTCGCTAATCCTTTGCTGAAATTCTGCCAACTACTCTGCTCACATTGCCGACCCCTGAGGTTAATCTGAGGTTACATTAAGTTTGTTATCTAAATTTAAATCAAATATTTGCCATTATTTTTCGATCAATTTCATGGTTATTTTTTTTGTTGTTGTTCAAAAGTTTGCACTATTTTGCGGTCATGCTGCTGCTAAACCTTCGCACACACACACACACACACACACTTACAGCATTTTGGACATTATTTGCCTGAACGCTCGCTTTTGACGCATTTTCAAATCATAATTCAAAGTAAACTTTTATTTTTTTTATTTTTTGTGGGGGGTATTGCCTTGTGGGGATTACATAAATCAACATTTTTGGTGGAAAAGTTTTGCGCAAACAAATATTAATTTTAACTTTGCGCTGGCCAAGCAATAAAAATATTAAAAAAAAAAAAAAGGAGAGAAACTAAAGAAAACGATGGCAGCTTTAAACAGTTGAAAAGCTTTCATATTGTTAATTGTTTTTTAACAAAATGGAAAGAGGGAAGGCACCGCTTTGCATTCCCCTGATGATTCTTAACCGCTTGTTTTATTTATGCGTCGGCTCCGGAAAAGCCAACCCACACAGCAGCACAAAAGATATGCCGCTGGATGTGTATGGGTGTGTGCTCCTTTATTTATGCGGCATGCATTTAAAATAAAATAAATATAAATTAAGCATACGTCCCGTTGGCCAGCGCCAGCAACAGACTTTGCATAGTTTGATGCTCTACTCCAGTTGGTGGGGTTCTATTGGAGCATACAGTTTGGTGAAATATAGGTAGGCTGTTTGCTAAACTTTTGGTAGCAACTTTCAGTTCCGTTTCGGTTTCAAAACATTACAGAACACTTTTCCCAAAGTGCCTTAGTCCAGTATCTAACTAACAAATGATCAAAGCCCTCTTATTCTCTCTCTCTCTTACTGACTCTCTCCGCTCACGCCAAACCAAAAGTATAAAACTAGAAGAAGAACTTGGCTCACTTTTAGCTTAATTATTCAGTTCTTTACTAAGTTGTTTCGTTTTGTTCAGTTGTTCTTTTGTTTTAGGGTAATGCAAACACTTAAACAACATAAGACTTATAACTGAACAAAAATTGCTCACATTCTGAGCAAAAAATAGTTCACTTAAAGAAGCATATGTTCACTTTTTAACTTAACAAAATAGTACGAGTATGTGAACAACTGAGTAATAAGGAGCAATTTTATCAACTTAGCCAGTGTAAACCTAAAAAGGGTATTAAAACTTCATTGTAACTAAAGTGTAACTTGTAACTCTCTCCTTCTTCTGTGTGTGTGTGTGTGTGTTTTTTTTTCGGGTTTTTTTTTCAGTTGGTAGCCAGGGCAGCATTAATTGCTCTGCAAAAAGGCAACGCCGCATAAATTTCTCATATTATAAAATTTTTTTGGTTTTTTATTTTGCCTCCTCGGCCACTTGCTTTCAGTTTAATGCACTTCGCTGCCCACCCGTTTTACAGAATGAAGTGTAAGAGGGGAGTTTTAACATTAAATTAATAATGCACTCAGCTGATCACAGCTGCTGCTGCTACCGCTGCTGCTGCTGCTGCTGCCCTTAACCCTTAAGAAAAAACTACTGCTGCCCACTCTGCGGGGCATACATAAATTTGCTGGTTTAAGTGCTGTCCAGACGCGCGTAGGAAAAGCACAAAAGCCAACACACAAAAAATAAGCAAAAAAAAACGGTTTGACTTTGGGCCAACAAGTGAGACAAGTAAGACAGCGCGAAGCTGTCCAATAAAATGTCAAACAAATGGCCCAAAGGCATTTAATTGTAAATGGTCATGAAACTGAAAATGAAACTCCGTTGGCTTCTTTTTTTGTGTGTTTGCTTAAGCTACTGTCTAACCTGTAGATCAATGGCGTTTCATGAGCAATTAATTGGTTGTAATTAGAGCTAAAGTTAAAGAACAAAAGGAGGGAGCTAATAGGGTTTTAATTTTGGATAATCGGTTAGTGATTTGTTTGTAAACCTGGCACAGGATGTAGCCCCGAAACAAGTGTCCCTGACAAATAATAATACGATATTTAGTATCAATCTGGTATTTTGTAGTATCAAATCGGCCTTCATATGAAAAATACCCAGATGATATGTTCGTATAATAATAATAATAATAAATTTATTTAAAACCAATTATACACATGCCTTATACAAAAAATTTCAAAAGAAAATATAACATATCTAATTGCTAGAGGTTTTAAATAGTACTCGACTATGACTATATGTCGTCAGTCGGAGAATTCGCTTCTATTACTTTGTTGAGTTTTGTTTTATTTTATTTGAGGGTTCCCTAGATACCATACAAAAAGTCTTACTACACCCTGCTTCCCCGCTCGTCGCGAGATACAGGATCGTTGGGACCTAGTGTCGGATTAGGGGCCCACCAAATTTCTTTAGTTTATATTATTTGTGCTGTTGTGTTTTAAAAATATTCCGCCAAAATCCGTTTCCTATACTGGGTGGCCTGTTGCAGAAACTCTACTAAGCCCTTCCAATTAGTGTCGCTCGCATCATTTAAAATGTCTCTAATCTGAGTTGGGCTTAAGACAGGTTGACTAAAACATAAAATTCTGTGCTCTCGTAGTATTGGACATCTACCCAGGAAATGATTTATGTCCTCTACCTCATTTGTGTTGCACAATTCGCATTTATTCCTGTAATGAATCTGTTTCCTTTTAAGAGTATCATGTCACTTCTTGCCTTAATAATCCATGACACTGCCCGGGTATCTACTTGTGCATATTTTTTGCCGACGGTATGGTCAAGTTCTCGGTAAATTCTCCATTCACTTCTTAATTTTTGCTGCACGAGTTCTGTAAGTCTGTGTCTCTTAAGCTCCGCTAATAGTGCAATGCGATTGACATTCCATAAGGTCTCGTTGCCCCAGTTCCACTCTATGTTATGCAATGAGCTCAGTGTGAATAGCTCTTTTGCCCAGAATACATTTTTATCCAATACCAACTGCGACAGGATTCGTGGCAACCTATGGCTATCATATATTATATAAACAGAGTTTTGTAGATATACCGAAGGTGCTGGTCCAGCATGTAGAATCTGCTACCGTATCTATCCGTATCTAGAGCAAGTGAATAGTGTGGCGTTGTTTGTGGCAGGTTATAGATACGCTTAATGAAAAAGGCTTCCAGCTTATCCACTTCCCGTAAGCTTGTATTGCCCTACACACGGCTTCATAAATTTTCCACTTCATTTCAGCGGAGACATTGTTTTTGGCGAGAAGGCTCTTCCAGGTTATGTTGATGCTTAGCTTTGCAGCCGCAGTTCTAGCTTTAACATGCTTCTTGAACTTTAAAGTGGGCGTCAACATAACTCCTAGATATTTGTACTCAGGTACAATCTTTATGGGTTCACACTGAAATGTCCACTTTTCATTCTTTGCAAGGCGCCCTCCTTTCCTGAATACCATTATTATCGATTTGGCCATATTCACTTCCATATTCCAAGTCTGACAATAAATTTCCAGGCGATCGATCATTTCCTGCAGTACAATGACTTCATTAGCCATTATAACTATGTCATCCGCATATAATAAAAGGCGTATATTTTCACTTTCCACTGTTAGGCCGCCACCTATGCTATCATGGAGATCGTCTAGGAAGAGCGCAAACAAGAGAGGCGACAGTAGACAGTCCTGCCTCACTCCGATATTGGTTTCGAAATAACCAGATAGCTCCGTGCCTGTCCAGACTGCCACATTCGTGTTTGCATAAATCTCCTCCAGCACATTTAGGAATTTGGTCGAGACTCCCATCGAATATAATTTGTACATCAAAAGCATCCTTGGGATTTTATCAAACGCAGCACGAAAGTCGACAAAGAAGGCGTATACTATCTTTCTCTCCTCTTGTTTCAGATACACTATGGATATTAAGTTGTATATGTTGTCCACAGTCGAATACCCTTCTCGAAATCCGGCCTGATACTCTTTTAATTTGTCGTGACACTTAACCCAATTTGTTAGTCGACTGTTCAGAATGCCCATAAAAACTTTCGCTATGCAATTTATAAAGGAAATCCCTCGGTAATTTTGTGGCAGGTTTGGGTCACCTTTTTTGAAAATTGGGAATACGACACTCGATGTGCAAGTTTCTTCAATTCTTCCTGTGTCCAGCATGTCATTATAGACTACAGCCAGTGAGTCTATGAAGGCCATCGGGGCATTTATATAGAATTCATATGGTATTCTATCTTCTCCTGGTGCTTTGTTTAGCTTTACATGATCCAGTATTTTCAATATTTCGGTCCTGGTTATGTGCATATCCAACAAATCATCTGTTGCAAAGGTCCTCACAAAAATGTACTGGGCTCAGTAGATTTTGGAAATAGCTCTGAAAATCGGTCGCTGAGATGTTGTTTCCTGTCTGGAAGTGGCTATTTTTGAGCTCTCGTGATATGTTCGTATATATCACTTTGACATTTCGAACACATCAAAGTGATATCTTTTCAGAACAACAATTTGATATTCTTTAATATCAATAATATATTATTATAGTATCAAAGCTATATTTTCAAAATACCTGCAGGACATGGTTTTAGTATCAAAGAAATATTTTTTAAATATCAAAATTGTATTATTGTAGTACCAATGCTTTATTTTTATAATACATATTACAATTATTATGACAATTATGTTTCTGGAAAAATCTGCTCTTTGTTGCTTGAAGAAATGTAATTAAGGCGGTCGAAGTTAAATCCACCTTCTAGAAAAATTGTAAAATTAATATATTAAGAACAATAATTATTTCAAAACAAAACTTACCAATTAACTTTTCGTACACCAATTTTTTAATGTTTAGTTTTTGCATCAGCTCATAGAGTTGAATGTCTTAAATTGTAATCTGAAAATTATAAAAAATTAATATATTAAAACGAATTATGTCGAAAGCAAAGGCTGCGCATGCGCTTTTTTGTTCTGCTCTTGAACGTCAAACAGCACCCAAGCACACATATACATGCATACATTTGTATGTATGACGAAATTCGCAAGAAGAAGCTAGAAGTTCACTGCAGACCCGACGCCAACTTCGAAACCGGCACTCGTTTTCGCGCTTGCGGAATTGTTTATGCTTTTTTCGAGTTAGACTATTGCTGTCTCTCTTTGATTTGAAAAACTCTGTGCGTCTCTTTCTACTTTCAGAATTTTAATGTCTACTTTGATCTGAAATCATATCACTAGTGCATTTTTCATATCACTTTGATCCTTTTCACACTTTAATATAATATTTTTAGTATCAATGTAGTACTACAGGTTCATATTGATATTAAATAGTTTCACTTTGATATAAAAATATTGATATTATTGATATTATATTGAAATGCACTCAAAATATCTATGACCATGTCATCTAAAGTCACTATTTGTGGTCACATTCTTTGCTTCTCAGAAAACAGAAGATAATATTACTCTAACAGTGACCAAGGAGACCCCAACTCCTAAATCTGTGTCGTTTTTTTCAGCGCAGATCTCGCTTGGTAATTTGAAGTAACCCCTTAATGACTTCCCATTCGTCGCTTGTTACCATAACTGCTACCATAACTGTTTTCTTTAAAACGACAATCAAACATTTTATACGTTGTGTTCCAACGTGTAGTCACTTCCTGGCACAATTTTAAATCGGGTAGGTTCAACTGAACTTGCGTACTCTTAAGTTTTTTAAGAGCAACAGTACTTCGATTAATGTACTCCACAGCTGCTTTGGCTTTGAAGCGCACATAGTTAATCTGCTCCAAACCTCTTTGAACGGTAAGGTTCAACGTATGCGCAAAGCACGGAATATGGGGCCAATTTCCTAGCTTAATGGCAGCCACTATATTGGACGCGTTGTCTGAAGCTATTGCTGTCACTTTGTTTTCGATCTTCCAATCGATTATTGACTGTATGCTTCTCGTCAAACGCCGCGCATGCAAGCATGTAGGATGTGAGCCCCAATGACTCCTTTTCAATAAAGTGTGCAGCTACAGCCAAGTAACTTTTGTTTGTGAGGTAAGTTCAGCCGTCTGTTATCAAACATACTGCAGTTGCCAAGCTTACACAGAGAAAAAACGTGGCGTGTGGCTTTTCTGCAAGCTGCGTTTAGCTTTCTCATTTCTAAGAGAACTGAAATGATAAAGCTAAACGTGACGTGTAGAAAAGCTACACGTAACGTGTTGAAATGAGAAAGCTACACGTGACGTGTTGAAAAACTACACGAAACGTGTAGGATTTCAATATCTAAACGCGGCGTGCAGAAAAGCCATACGCCACGTGTTGAAATGAGAAAGCTCACGCAATGGGTGGAAAATCCTACATTTTCGTGTAGCTTTTGCATTTTTTGTTTCTCTGTGTAGCTTGCTCGTCATATTAGCCATCTGCTCGTCGCGTATTTTTGGCAACAGTGTTCTACATATTGTTTTTCGAGTTGGCTACTTTTATCCTGGGCACTGTGAGACATCTTCTATCAGCTTCCTAAAATCAGGCTCGTCCACTATCCTCAAGGCGTGGTTTTCTTTAGCGATCATTCGAGCCAATTGACGGTCGATTTGCTGGCTCCGACATGCAGGTGCTGGCTTATACACAAAACTTGTAATCCTTTCTTGGCTTATAAGTCCGACTTGCTCGACATTTTCATCAAGGACAGAGTTGTTGTTGTTGTCGATCTGTCGGACTACTGATTCCACTGCTGCCGGGTGTTTGCATTTGAGGTGACGACTTGTGAGTTGCAACTTAAGATAATGCTGCAATATTTACATTTCGCCTTTTTATTTTAAAATGCGGTGAAATGGTTCCAAATATCGCTGTGCTTTCTGTTGAAAGACATTCTGAATAAAAAAAAACAGTCGTGATTGCCACACCTGAATGTTGCTTAATACAGCGCCATAAATTGACCACAAACATTGAACTAAGTGAAGTGAGTCAGGTCACACTGAACTAGTTAATCACATGTCAGTGTACAGCTCACAGAAGAAGAGCAGAGCAAAGAACAGAGAACAACACTTAGAGCAAGGCAGGGCATGCTCTCAGAGCGAGTTAACTCTCTGAGCAAAAGCAAGATAGATTTATCAAAACAGACTGAACAAGACTCGCTGAACAAAAATGAACAATTAAAGAAGAACATGTTCACTTGTTCAGTTTAAAGAACAACTCAATTTTGTTCACTGACTCATGACCAACCGAACACTAGTACTCATTGGGAGTGCGAAAAGAGAAAAAAAAAACAAATCCAAGACATTGTGCCACTCTGGAACTATAACACGGTTGGAATGACGCCTAAGACGGCTGCGCCACGCCGTGCGTCTAAGGCAAGGCATATGTTGCTTGTATTGAAAAAGATGTAGTTGTATTTGCTTGCTTGTAATTCTCAAGAACGAATTCTATTCTCAGCCAATATAAATAGTGCAATTGAAATTTGCGACGAATAGCCAAGGCCCAGATTGGATGATGGAAATGCGAGACCCCTTTAAAAAGAATCGCATTCATGTCTTCAAGGAGATTTTATAGGGATATATCGCCAATTTACCAATTGGAATGAGAAAATAAGCAATTCCATATGTATTTTGTTGGTATAATCGCCAAACTCTCCCCTTAAACTAACGCGAAACTCTCTTTTTGACAAGGGAGATAAGAAACAAGACAAAATGTTTGCAGGACATATATTTGTTGATTCTACTCGTTGCTTAAGTTAACTCGTTAGATTCATGTTTCACGTATTTCGGCCAACTATATGGTTGAATATGCCTTAAATACTTAATGTTTGTTTATTCTACACTAAGTTTGTTTACTATTTATAGCTGAGCTACTACTCGTTGCTGTTTGAGTACTACTAACGAGTACACGTTACTCGTTAGTTTAAGGTTTCATGTGTTTCCTTTCACAATTTGTCTCCAATGTTGAATATTTGTTACTTACTCGTTGATTATAGCTCAGTAAAACCAACACTCGTTGCTTATTCAGCCTCTTAAATTCCGCATATTTGATGGAACAATATGACTTAAATACTTAATATTCGTTTAATCTACATTAAGCTTGCTTTTTATTTATAATTGAATTCTACTTGTTGCTTAGGTGTACTCGTTAGATTTGGGTTTCCTTTATTTCGTGTTGAATATGCTTTCATTTTATGAATTACACTTTGCTTATGGCTTGGTAATACCAATGTGTTCCCACTCGTTACATTAACCCGCTCATCTTTAAATTTTAAATACTTTAATTGCTAACGCTTGATCTCTCTCTTCGTGTGCAATTTTCAGTTCACTTTAATTAAATTTACACACACACACACACACACGCCCAAAACTCATATGCATAATGAGCAGCCATATGCGCCCCGCTCTTCGTCCCGTTCCTTTGACCATTTTGTAAGCGATTGGCAATTAAAAATGAATTTAAATTACCCGTCTGGAAAAATAGCCAACCGCCACTCATCAACGCCTCCTCTTTTTATATTTCAGTGCTCAGTCAGGCCGAAGAGAAGCCCAAACTGGAGATCTATCCCAAGCAGGAGGTACAACGTAAACCAGTTGGCAAGCCGCTAATACTCACCTGTCGTCCTTTGGTACCGGAAGCTGCTTTAGTGGCCGATTTGCAATGGAAGGACAACTTGAATAATACCATTTTGCCCAAACCGTAAGTAATACAATTTATGCAATTACGCATGATGCGTGACGCTAAAATATTTTGATTTATGTTTTTCCCATTATATTGTATACCGAACCGACACACACTTACACACACACACAC
Organism: Lordiphosa magnipectinata; assembly: GCA_037044535.1. Taxonomy (NCBI): domain Eukaryota; kingdom Metazoa; phylum Arthropoda; class Insecta; order Diptera; family Drosophilidae; genus Lordiphosa; species Lordiphosa magnipectinata. The sequence continues at coordinate 162,058 of JBAMBO010000583.1, read as the reverse complement.
ACACACACACACACTCAACTTGTAGGCACAATTATGATCCACTTTATGATTCCAAGGGGAATAGAAAAAATATGTAAGTCTTTCTCTAGCTGCGTTCCGTTTCTGCATAGAGCCTCTGCATAGCCAATATCGTAAATTTGAATATCGTAACCCATTTACTTACTTTGTAGTCCCTAGATCAAAAGCCCAACCTCTCTAATAGCTGTTGGCATGTTTCGCATTGTTTTGTTTTTGTTTTGATTGTTTGTTTTTTTTGTTTAATTGTTGTTAACTCTCTTCCCACCCTCGCTCGTTCCACCATCAGCAATGCCTAGTGCTTGGCCATATCTAATGTGGCACCTTTTGAAAGGTCTAACATAGCATTCATCAACCATTAAGTTTGACTAATTGAAAAAAGCTCATGCATTTAAATCTAAATCACTTTGTTGAGCGAAAGCTGAAAACGATAGGTCTGAAAAAAAAAAAATATAGTGGTTGAACTCGTTTACTAACCCTCCCCCCTCTCACCCATCCAAAACAATAGCATAAAGCATGTTAACGTCAAATGGAATTCCTTTATTTGAGGAAAATGTGTCCAAAAGTTAGGATGTACCTTAGATTTCATAAAAACCATCTAGTACCATCAAAGCATACGTTTTTCTGACTGTCTAATTTCAACAACAAACAGCTTAAGCTGAGATGAGATTTTTCATTGTTCCAGCCCCAAGGACGCATCGCCCAAACAGTAAAAGCTAGAAGTCTGAAACTTGCTCAGTAACTACCATTTGTAGTAAAAGGGGAAACATTACGTCCTCAGAACCATAACAAAAGTTCAACATAGTGCTGCACTATGCTACGACTGCTGCATTGCGTACAACCCCAAAACAGATGCATTTAACATAATGTTACACCTTAGGCCTATAGATTTTCGGGGTAGAGAACTCGCCAGTAACACCGCTCTCAGGCTGAGAGAAAGCGGTACCTGAAAAGATAGTAACTCTGGCCACTACTCTATACTTCTGCATCAAGTAGCAGAACAACAGATATCAAGTCGTCTGGACTAGAACTCAATGCCTCACAGCAAACCGAATGAAATTTAAGTGATATTCAATTAAGTTAGTTACACATATAAAAAGCAAGTAGTCAAAGTGGTGGCAAAACTTCTGCAACTTCATGATACCGATCTCACGTTGGTCAAGTATCCGTCCAATTTTTCAGATCTTACATTGTGAAAGTACGTCGGGCAGCTGAATATGGAACTTCATCGCCGATGTTCATGCACAACGATCTACATATCTGACCGACCACTAGCAACCTGCTACAACTCAGCTATAGCTATTGATGCCAGCCAGAGTCTACGTATAAGTTCTCGATCTCAACACAAAGTCCACAACGAGTGGCAAACGAAAGTCCACAACGAGTGGACAATCCTGCTTGGGTGAACTTGCCCCCCCACTCGATGTAACGGCCTCAACACGAGATTAACATCGACGCAACTTCGCAAATCTGTACTCGGTGCACATGCTCAGTTTTTTCTATACTCAACGGAAACAGTTCGTCGACTCAACTACGACACAAAACACAAACTTTCCTCCACATTGGGACTTGTACAAACCCTGTAGATGATCAACCCCCGGACATTCATCCCAGATATACCACAAATTTTTAAAATCATTCGTTCCCACCTGGTCTCTGGAGGTGGAGTACTGTACAATATAGTTAGTTACACATATTAAACCAAGTAGCTAAACAATTTGCTTGCCAGTTTGTTATAGCTGTACGATATATTCATCAGATGTATGAGACCAAACTCCCAAAAACTGAAAGTAGAAAGACGCTACCATTGAAAACAAAAAGTTTTTTTCACTAGAATTACTTTTTCGACCGATCGGTCCTATGGCGGCTATTTGCTTTAGTCATTCGATATGGATCGAACATGTCTGAATTGTGTGGCAGCTTATCATATTGATCAGTAATTAGTTTGGAAGCGATAGCATTGAAAACAAAAAAAGTTTTTCCTACTAAGACTATTTTTCACAGTTATATAAGGTCATTTCCAAACTGACGTGACGTTACGTTTGTAAAAAAAAATGTTTTTAAAATATATGAAAATCTTGGATTTTTAAAAAGATTGTTTTACATTTGGGTAGCAATTAAGTAGCATTATAATCAGGAAAAACAATAACATCAATCGATTATAAGGAGTTAAAGATGTAAGCTGGCGTTACGTTACATAAGACGGAAGTTGTTTAAGAAAATTGCAAAACTCTGCGAATTGGGCAAAGCTTTTTGTAGTATGATTTAAAATAATTAAAGTTAATCTTCCAGATTACCCTATTCAAAAATATTTTGCTCAATTTTTGTTTATTTGTTTAAGTAACTGAAGTGACCGTACCTGACGTTACGTTACTTTTAATTTCCTCATTACATTTATGTTGTTTTTGTTATAATATAAAGCAAAAACTTGCAATTAATTGCAATCATATAGTTTCTTATGGTGTCTTATGCAATATTTTTTAACTCTTTGTACCCTTAGAAATATTTTAGAGACCAAAAATCAATGCAATCTAAAGGCATTTTTATGACAACAAAACGAATCCAAATGAGAAAAATGGCACTTCCGCGACTTTGCATTTGATAATCTCGAAATGGGTTATGAATGTATTTAAGATTGTTCATTTGGATTGTTTCCCCATGAAAATATGATAAGAAATAGTGTTTTAAAGTACTTTTCCTTTTTTGGTTTCGGTGGACTCCCATATTTTATATGGCAGCTATACCATATAGTTGACCGATTTTCATAAAACTTGGTGGAATTATGTGAAAGCATAGAAAACTTATAAATACGAGGTTTGGGGACGTTTGCGCTGAAGACAAAAAAGTTTTTCTTACTAAAACTACTTATTCGACCGATAGTTCCTATGGCAGCTATATGCTATAGTCATCCGATTTGGATCAAAATTGGCAGAATTGCGTGGTAACATATAATATTGATCAATAACAAGTTTGGGTGCGATAGCATTGAAAACAAAAAAGTTTTTCCTACTAAGACTTTTTTTCAGAACTAACTTTTGTATGGCAGCTATACTATATAGTGGACCAATTTTCATAAAACTTGGTGGAATTAGGTAGAAGCATAGAAAAGCATATGGCAGCTATATGCTATATCATATCAAAAACGAGAAGGCCAAGCTAACTTGGTCTGTGCCGAAGTTTTTATACCCTTGCAAATGCTGTTTTTGAAATGACAGAGTTGTAGAACGCTTAAAACTTTTGTAACTAAAACCCATTTTCCGACAGATGAACATCTGATTTCGATCAAATTTCGCGAATCTTTTTGAAAACATATCAAATTAACAATCGCCGAGTTTAAGAACTATAAAGTTGAAAACAAAAAAGTTTTTCTCACTAAGACTCATTTTCCGACCAATCGGTCTTATGGCAGCCTTAAGATATAGTCATCCGATTTCGACCAAATTTTTCAAATTAGTTTGAAAGCGTTTAATATTAATAATCAACGACCTTAAGAACGATTTACGTGAAAACAAAAAAAAAATTTCACTAAAACCCATTTTCCGACCGATCGGTCCTATAGCAGCTATAAGGTATAGTCATCCGATGTTGATCAAAATTTGCAAATTTGTTTGAAAGCATATAATATTAACAATGGACGAGTTTGATGACGTTAACATTGAAAACAAAAAGTTTTTGTCACTAAGACTCATTTTTTGACCGATGGTTCCTATGGCAGCTATAAGATATAGTCATACGATCTTGACAAAAGTTTGCAAATCTGTTTTAAAGCATATAATATTAATAATGAACGAGTTTACGGACGCTAACATTGAAAACAAAAAAAAATTTTTCACTAAGACCTATTTTCCGACCGATCGGTCCTATGGCAGCTATAAGATATAGTCATCCGATCTTGACAAACTTTTGCTTATCTGTTTGAAATCACATAATCTTAATGATGGACGAGTTTGAGGACGCTAACATTGAAAACAAACAAGTTTTTCTCACTAAGACTCATTTTCCGACCAATCGGTCCTATGGCAGCCTTAAGATATAGTCATCCGATTTCGACCAAATTTTTCAAATTAGTTTGAAAGCGTTTAATATTAATAATCAACGACCTTAAGAACGATTTACGTGAAAACAAAAAAAAAATTTTCACTAAAACCCATTTTCCGACCGATCGATCCTGTGACAGCTATAAGATATAGTCATCCGATTTTGACAAAAATTTGTAAATCTGTTTGAAAGCATATAATATTAATAATGGACGAGTTTGATGACGTTAACATTGAAAACAAAAAGTTTTTGTCACTAAGACTCATTTTTTGACCGATGGTTCCTATGGCAGCTATAAGATATAGTCATACGATCTTGACAGTTTGCAAATCTGTTTTAAAGCATATAATATTAATAATGAACGAGTTTACGGACGCTAACATTGAAAACAAAAAAAAATTTTTCACTAAGACCTATTTTCCGACCGATCGGTCCTATGGCAGCTATAAGATATAGTCATCCGATCTTGACAAACTTTTGCTTATCTGTTTGAAATCACATAATCTTAATGATGGACGAGTTTGAGGACGCTAACATTGAAAACAAACAAGTTTTTCTCACTAAGACTCATTTTCCGACCAATCGGTCCTATGGCAGCCTTAAGATATAGTCATCCGATTTCGACCAAATTTTTCAAATTAGTTTGAAAGCGTTTAATATTAATAATCAACGACCTTAAGAACGATTTACGTGAAAACAAAAAAAAAATTTTCACTAAAACCCATTTTCCGACCGATCGATCCTGTGACAGCTATAAGATATAGTCATCCGATTTTGACAAAAATTTGTAAATCTGTTTGAAAGCAGGTAATATTAATAATAGCCGAGCTTGAGGACGCTAACAGTGAAAACTAAAAAGTTTTTCTCACTAAGACCCATTTTCCGACCGATGGTTCCTATGGCAGCTATAAGATATAGTCATCCGATATTGACCAAAATTTGCAAATCTGTTTGAAAGCTTGTAATATTAATAATGGACGAGTTTAAGGACGCCAATATTAAAAACAAAAAAGTTTTTCTCAGTAATACCTATTTTCCGACCGATGGTTCCTATGACAGCTATAAGAAATAGTCATCCGATCTTGACCAAAATTATGCAAATCTGTTTGAAAGTATATAATATTAATAATGGACGAGTTAAAGGACGCTAACTTTGGAAACAAAAAAGTTTTTTTCACTAAAACCCATTTTCCGACCGATCGGTCCTGTGACAGCTATAAGATATAGTCATCCGATTTTGAACAAAGTTTGCAAATTTGTTTGAAATCATATAATTTTAATAATGGATGAGTTTCAGGATGCTAACATTCAAAACAAAAAAGTTTTTCTCAGTAAGACCCACTTTCCGACCGATCGGTCCTATAGCAGCTATAAGGTATAGTCATCCGATGTTGACCAAAATTTGCAAATTTGTTTGAAAGCATATAATATTAATAATGGCCGAGTTTAAGGACGCTAACATTGAAAAGAAAAAAAAAATTTTTTCACTAAGACCCATTTTCCGACCGATCGGTCCTATGGCAGCTATAAGATATAGTCATCCGATCTTGACAAACTCTTGCAAATCTGTTTGAAATCACATAATCTTAATGATTGACGAGTTTGAGGACGCTAACATTGAAAACAAAAAAGTTTTTCTTAGTAAGACCCTTTTTCCGACCGATAGGTCCTATGGCAGCTATAAAGTATAGTCATCCGATGTTGACCAAAATTTGCAAATCTGTTTGAAAGCAGGTAATATTAATAATAGCCGAGCTTGAGGACGCTAACAGTGAAAACTAAAAAGTTTTTCTCACTAAGACCCATTTTCCGACCGATGGTTCCTATGGCAGCTATAAGATATAGTCATCCGATATTGACCAAAATTTGCAAATCTGTTTGAAGGTATATAATATTAATAATGGCCGAGTTTAAGGACGCTAACATTGAAAAGAAAAAAAAAATTTTTTTCACTAAGACCCATTTTCCGACCGATCGGTCCTATGGCAGCTATAAGATTTAGTCATCCGAACCGGTCGGTTCCGACATACTAGCAGCGTGCAGTAAAAAGAAGACTAGAATCAAAACGTTCAATTGTTTCACAAAAATGTATAATTTAGCCTCAGAACCTTGCACTAAGCTTAACCCAAGTCGAGAACAAAAACGGAGCCAAAATTTGAAAGAAAAAAAAAAACAAAAATGCACAAAAATCAGACAATTCTCTGCCAAGGATTTGTGCATATGTCCCTGCTATTCACAACTCAAAACGCCCACAGAGTGTAAGTAGATAACCAACCATCATAGACTGGCATATATGCATATGCAGATGCCAGGACCAATACCAGCCGAATGCCAACAATGGTTCTGGCCACAGAACTATGCCAACTTAATCGCTTTAATTAACTGGAGCAGCGGCCAGAAGAGAGTTGAATGGAAATTGGTTGGCAGCTGCAGAACTCTAGTGTTGCCTTTTTCTTTTTTTTTTTGTTTGGGTTGGGGTCAACTTAATTACATTTCGCGCCTGCAAGTATGCAATTGTGTGTGGGCGGCCGAAAATTTTTGCACGGGTTACCGCCGTAATACACACTACATAAAACAAGTATAGCCATAATTCTAGGCGGTAATTAAAAGTGACAGCTGTAGAAAAAATAGCAAACGAAGGAAACGAGGCTAATTGGCACGCAAAATATTTAGTTTTGGTCGTTGCCCCAAACCCAAACACGCAACTGAAGAAGGTCTCTAGGCAAATTAATTAACACGAAACACACACACACACACACACTACTCTGGGTGGGGGGGGGGGGAGGTGGTGAGGAGTCAAGGTTTGATTTCAGCAAAGAAAATGTCAGAGACTACAAAACAAAACCTTTTTTTTGCAATTTGTTTTTTTTTTTGTTCTGCTTCTAACTTCTTGCGAAACGAATTTCATTTTTTCTAATTGCAAATTTTTGCCTTCGCTTTTAGCTGAATGAGTAAAAGACGGTTGGGAGAGGGAAAGAAAAAGAGGTAAAGGAATACAACATCTTTGTTTAATTGCTTTCCCTTTTGGCTGTCGCTGGTTTTTGCAATGTAGATGAGTAATTTAGGCGTTTTTTTTTTTTTGATGAATTTAATTCGAGGTAGGCAGTTGGGCAGTAGTTTTCATAACTTTTTCTTCAATTTACAAAAAATTGTCTTAAAACTTATTTTATCCGTCGAAATTCGAAGCTTATCACTTAAGAGCTTATCCCGATGAACACACTCACACAACTTGCCTGGGCAAAAACTTTCCTTTCCAAACAAAAAATTTGTTTATGAATTTCGCCAAAAATTTGCTCTCATGAATTCATTCACATAAAGGCAAACAAATGATTATTGTAGCCTACTGTGCGGGGCGCTTACACGTACTAATTAATTAAAAAACTTTTCGCTTGGCAGCAAAAAAAAAAAAAAACTAAATATGCATAGCGGTTATTATTATTATTCCACGTCCAACAAAAAGCCAAAACTTTGCATCAATGAACCAGTTTTTTGGTTGAGTAGGAGGAGCCTGGGTGTGCGAGGGCGTACGCTACGCCTTGGCATATTCTGCGACTCGTTGCTGTTGATTTCAATTTTTGGGGCTGTCTTTTCCACCTTTTGTTTGGCTCCCACTTTTGTTTTTACGACTGTAATTGGTTTTATATATTGGTTTGGAGTACGTGTGCCGAGGCAGATGGGCGATGGCGTTCGATTTTGTTACCAAAAAAAAAAAAAAAAAATGGAAAAGAAATTCCAGCTTGCTGTTCCGCTTTGTGTTTGTGTTTGCCTTCCACGAAGAACTTCGGGCTGCGCCCAAAATTATGCTAACAAAAGCTGTTGACGGCGAACAGAAGGAATTTCGCTGCATATTTGCGTTTGGATTTTTAATATTGCCATGTTGAAAGAAGGAAAACAAAAAGCTGAGAGACGGAGAAACAGAGACAGAGAAAGAGAGTTACGCATACGTAAAAATCAAATTTTTGATTGTCTCTGGGGACGTCGTCGTCGTCGTCGTCGTCTGCTTGACGCCTGGGGTTATGCTATGGCAATTTTTTATTGCATTTCTTTTTTTTTTTTTTTGGCTTAGACGAGTATAAAGATGTCGCTGATGTCGCCAATGTTTGCTGTTTTTTTGTTGTTGTTTATGGAATATGCAAAACCAGTCGATTTCAATGTCTTAAAGTAGTTTGGATTAAAGGTTGTTCAGTGAAACTGAACATGCTCAGTGGATCTTTGTTGTCAAAGTGTGACTTCATTCAGTCGAGTTGCTCAGAGACCTTAAACGTGGAGTTGGCAGTGTGAGCAGAGAAGTTGTCACTGACTACGGGGGAAATACTTGGGTGTATTCATATACATAACGTGTGAATAAAACGCATATATGGTGCGAGTGACTAGCTCCGATTCTAGAAACTGAATGTTTTTATTAAAACATTAGCATAAAACCCGTCGCGCTTCGATGCGCCGCCACCAGTATAGCCTTTATCAGTATGGAACCAATATCCCACATCCCACCCACTTCCCACCAACTTCCCATCCACTAACCACCCAGTTCCCATCGACTTCCCACCCACTTACCACCCACTCAACAACCAATAACCACCCACATACCACCCACTTTCCATCCACTTTGCACTTACTTACAACCCACTTCCCACACACATCCCTCCCACTAACCACCCAGTTCCCATCCAATTTTTACCCACTTCCCACCTACTCTCCATCCACTTCGCACCCACTTACCACCCAGTTACCATCCACTTTCCACTCACTTACCATCAACTTCCCACCCATTTCTCATCCACTTCACACCCACATACCAACCACTTCCCATCCACTTCCCACCCACTTCCCATCCACTTCCCACCCACTCACCACCCACTTCCCACCCACTTTCCATCCACTTCCCACCCACTTTCCATCCACTTCGCACCCACTTACCACTCACTTCCCAACCACTTCTCACCCACTTTCCATCCATTTCGCACCCACTTACCACCCACTTTCCACCCACTAACCACCCAGTTCCCATCCACTTTCCACCCACTTACCTCCCACTTACCACCAACTTCCCACCCAGTTCCCATCCACTTACCAGCCACTTCCCACCCACATACCACCCACTTCCCATCCACATACCACCTACTTCCCACCCACTTCCCACCCCCATACCAACCGCTTCGCCTAAAAAGGGTAAAAAATGGCATTTTTTTGCAACTTTATGCTCAAATTACTTCGATAAAAGCTTATTTTCCGAATACAAAGGATTGATTTTATAATTCCACAGTCGGATCCAATCAAGAAGTTCGATTTTTGTACTTGATTTGATCTCGATATTCAATGCGAATAAGGATTGCTGCAAAAATGCGCAATCCTCCATATTTAAACTCATTTTGACCCACAAGAGCACCATGGTACTTTTTCCACAACCGTTTTGATTTTCAAACTTGCAAGTTCTAGCCGTTTCGAGGTCATTAGTTCTGATGCAAGGAACTTCTGTAAGTCGAATAAAGTCTAGGTTCGAGTTTTATGGCTACTTTGGTACTTGACACAGCGATCCGGCTCAAAGGACCCAAAAATAGCACCAACAGCAGGTTCTACAATTTAGTACGCCATTTTCGCCCCATGTACCTGACCCCTGAACAGCTGTTACTCCCAAAATTTCACGTACTATGACCTCATACAATAACAAAATGAGAACAACCGGAGAGAAACGCAATTTCCATTTTAATTTTCTGTAATTGTTATGTTAAATTTCGTGGAAAGAAATGTGCGTAGCGTACAGTTGTGAGGGCATGCAAAATGAGTCGTCATGTCTGTAGGAATGGAGGAGGAAGAAATTTTGCATACCTTCTCCTTCCTTCCACCACACACACCTACTCACACACACATACATACAAAACTTACTTACTAACACCGACAATGCTCATAACAATTATTATAAGCATAAGCATAAGCATAAGCATAAACATAATAATTATATCAACAACAATTGAAATGCATATTACTTACCACTGCCTTTTTGTCTTTTGCTTCCCCCATCTCTCTCTCTTCCTGTGGCTTCCTTCCTTAGAACGGGTCGTAACCAACCGCCCATGTACACGGAGACGCTGCCCGGCGAAAGTTTGGCTTTGATGATTACCTCGCTGTCGGTGGAAATGGGTGGCCAATATTATTGTACAGCTTCGTATGCAAATACCGAAATGCTCACGACAAGCGTTACAATTAAAACTTATGGTAAGTTACACTCTGATGATGATTATAGCAGCTGTTGGTTTTGGTTGGTTGGTTCGAGTTTAGTTAAAGTTTTGTTGGGGGTGGGGGCAGAGACAGCAGCAGCAGCTCAGCAGCATTATTTGCTTTGGACATGTGTCAACATGCTGCTATAACTAGTGACCCTTGTCCTGGATCAAAATCAAACAAATGGTGGTGACTCACTCACCGGGACAACTTGCTGAAATGTTTGTTGTGCTGCAAAATATTTGATTCCATTTCAGTCAATCGAGTTTACTTTTGTGCCCAGGTCCAGTTACCAGCTACCAGTTACCACTTCTGTTTGAACACTATAGCTGAAGGAAGGGGCCAGGGAACTGGCTTGGACCGAACTTTAAATTGCTTAGAAAAATCAATCCCGTAAAAGTTTTTCCAGTTTTTCAAGCTTTGCAAGCGCCCACTTATGTGCAGCTGCAGCAGGCGAAACCAACGAGCCGTCTAAAAGTGGGTGCAGCTTGTTATGCCTGCTGCTTATTGAGCAATGTGTTTCTGATATCCTTTTGCCTTTTATACGTGTATGTATGTGTGTGTGTGTGCGCATGTAAGCGCATCAATTTTGTTTTTCTATGCTTTCGGATGTAATGAAATCCAAGCAAAACTGTAATTTCTTTTGGCACACAAACTCTGCAGTTGACAAATTACCCACCACAAATGAAATTACTTAAAAGTGCATTTCCAAAAACAAGGTAATCAAAATGAGAATTGAAAGATGAGGATGCATTCAGCTGAACAGCTTTGAACTCTGATCGATGATATAGTTTTTGATTTTAGTTCTACTTTTTGGTTCATATTTATGAGCAATTTAGCTGCGAGTAGTATTAAAAATGTTTAATGAAGTTTTTAAAAGCTGATCAATGATTAAGGTGCTCTGCTGAATGCGTCCACTGTTTTCAGGGCACTTCTACATAGAACGTAGATGAAAGCAGAACCGTTTGGACTTGGGTTTATGGGTTATCCGGACTAATATTTTAGTAAATTAGAAACAGAAATTACCAAATAATCAAAAACTTAGGTTCAATGGGTATGGTTTACTTTAAAGGATGAATCAGTTTTATAACAGTTGCAGTCGTATAACAGCCCAGAAATATCTAAAGAATTTTGCTTAAGTGTGTCCATTTCGATAATCGTTGGATACAGCGCTACACTCCCTACTAGCCAACATTAGGAGCTTTCCCAGGAAGCATCTCCTAACAAGTCTGAGGATCCAAAGATGAGGGACTTAATGAATAGCGTAAAATATCTGGGCACAGTTATCGATAGCAAACTGTACTGAAGACTCAATGTATTCCAGTTGATGCTGAGCAACATTTGGGGCCTCTCATCAGTACAGATAGACAGTTAGTTCATTTCAGTAGTACACCCAAAAAAAAGTAATCATCAAAATAGCACTATTTAGCAGGGAATCAAACCGAATCGGTTCCGGTTCTGGTATGTACCGAAACTTATGTTTCGCTAAAAGGTTCTGTTTTGGTACTAAAACTATTTCGGTATTCGGTTCTGTATTGGTATCTGGATTTGTATTTCGGTATACCGGTACGTACCGGTATAAGCCGGTAGAATATAAAGAAAGATTTCCGATGGGATTTCTTAGCGCTGGAAAATAAACGTTCTACGCTTACTGTCCCCTCTCAAAGGCATTCATTCAATTGTGGAAACTTTGTCGAGTTTTACGACCAACATTTAAGACGACGATAGGACTATACTTTATTTTGTAAACGTTTTAAGCTCTGAAAAATTTATAATGATTTATGCCATTAAACGTTTTTGTGAACATTTGTCGATTCCTGTACGACGAAGATTCTGTACACTTCTCTTGTCCGTCCGATTCTTGATTACGGATCATCTTCGTAATATTCGACCCATCAAGATAGAATTGAATCTGAGCAAAAACAATTCTTGTTGTTCGCTCTTCGTGGTTTAAACTGGAATTCTGAGGTCCTTTGACCATCGACTTTTTTTAATTAACCTTTCCTTCCTAATTAACCATAAAGTTATGCTTGGAGTAATCTTTATACATAGACTAATTAATGGTGAAATTGACTCAACTGAGTTGGTTGGCCAAATTAACCTCAACATTCCTATTAGACTGACTCGTAATTATATCCCCTTATCACTGAATCGTTGTACTACTAACTACACGTATTTATGCCTAGCATGAACCGTTTCGTGTCCTCTGTGCTGATTACAATTAACTACCGACTCTGAAACTTCTCTTCCTGCTTTAAAAACTACTATTTTAACTTATTTAGCCCATAGTTAAGATTAATTTATGTTTTTCCTTCTCGTTTTCGTGTCGCACGTTAGCCGGCTGCGCCTTTCGGTCGGTTGGACGGGAGGTGGGCTGCTATTTTGCCTGTGTTTCGCCTGGTCTACCGTTTTTATTACTTCACAATACAAAAGTTTTGATTAGCCAGACTCTAAGTAAATGCAAATTGCGTAAAAGTCCGCAAAAACTAAGAGGCAGCTATGCAGTCTAGTTATTGCACTCAAAACCGAAATAGTACCGGTACAATGTTTAGGTTCTTTTCGGTCTTTTCAGTTCCAAGAATATCGGTTCTCGGATACCGGTATACAAAAAATTAAAAATATCGGTTCCGGTTCAGGTTCCGGTTCTGAGTTTTAATCGGTTCTTTTCGGTATACGGTTCCGGTTCTGGTTCCGGTTTGATTCCACAACCACAACCAACAGTAAAACCTTGATAAGAGGTTCTGGCAAAACAAAGAGAAGGTATTAAAGTTTGTCATATAAATGCCCAAAGTTTATTAAGGAAATTAGATGAATTTAGATATTTGTTTGTAACGTCAAATGTGGATGTTGTTTGCGTGTCAGAAACTTGGTTTGTCCCCCAATTAAGTGATTTGTTGATTCTATGTGATGGGTTTGACGTATATCGATCGGATCGAGTAGGCCATGCAGGGGGTGTTGCAATATATGTAAACAAAAAGCTAAAATCAAAAGTAATATGCAAACATCCCCCTAACAGTGCAATTGAATATCTCTTTATTCAGGTAAAGGGAATACAAAATGAATTGACAATGCTAATTGGCTGCCTATACCGACCAAATCGTAATACAGACTACTCCGATATGATTGATGTTATCTCTAATTTATCTTTAAATTTTACGGACGTTCTAATAACTGGTGACCTTAATTGTAATAAGCTGACAGAAAGAAATTTAGCAGATGAAATGGCTGCATTAGGCTTAGATCTTGTGAACACAACAATACCTATACATTTTTCAAAAACTACTGACACATTACTGGACGTATTCTTTGTGAAATGAAAAAGAAAAGATTATGTTGTATGATCAGATTTCAGTGCCAGTATTTTCAAAGCACGATCTAATTTTCCTGACATATGACTTTAAACCCCATCAAAGTGAAGAAATTATTTGGTACAGGGACTTTAAGAATATTGACTATAGGCAGCTTAGTGATCAATTTATATCGTATGACTGGGACTCAATATATAGACTTGCCGATGCTAATTCACAAATAGAGCAACTTCATCTTTTTACTGGAAATCTATTTGAAAGCTGTGTACCTTTGCGTAGAAAACTGCTTAAGCCGATTCAAAAACCATGGTTTGATCAGAACATAGCCTGTCATATCTCACAACGGGATACAGCTTACAAAAAATGGAAGAGATACAAGACTGAAGAGCATCATCGAAGATTTAAGTATTTAAGAAAAACTGTCAATAATCTTATAATGATAGCTAAGCAATCGTATTATTCGGCGAAATTTAATGATGCTATTTTGACTGGACAAACCTGGAGTGAGCTCAGGAAGTTTGGTATTGGCAAACAAAAAAGTCGATGTAAAATAACTGCCAACGTTAATGATCTCAATTTTTAATTTTGTGCAATCTGAAGTACCTGAAGCTACCTATAATATGTACCTTGAAAATATGCCGAATAGTAACTGTGATAGTAGTTTTAACTTTATGTGTGTGAGTCAGTGTGATGTCCTTGAATCTGTTCTTAAAATTAAGTCTAATTCAATAGGATTGAACGACATGAATACAAAATTTTTTAAAATTCTCCTCCCACAAATTCTACCCCACATTACCCATATCTGCAACACAGTCCTTACGACATCAACTTTCCCAGAAATATGGAAACTCGCAAAAATAATTCCTATACCAAAAGGAAACAATCAATTTCGACCAATCTCAATTTTACCATTTTTGTCAAAAGTAGTAGAACAGTTAATAGCAAATCAAATATGTTAATTTTTAACGGACAACTTAATGTTAACTAATAAACAGTCAGGATACAGAAAGAACAGAAGTTGCACTACGGCAATAATAAACATAACAGAGGATATAAGAAGGCAAATAGACAACGGAAATGTTTCACTTTTAACACTACTCGACTTTAGCAAGGCATTTGACACCGTTAACCACGAAATCTTAATAACGAAGCTAGACAGATTCTATAAATTCGCAAATACTGCTTTAAAACTTATTAAATCGTACCTTTGTGATAGACGACAGGCAGTGGTTTCGGAGTCTGATATATCATCCACTTTGTACCTTAAGCGAGGTGTCCCCCAGGGGTCAGTCCTTGGTCCCCTTCTTTTCTCATTATATGTAAATGACCTGCCAGATATGTTGTCTAATTGTAATGTCCGCATGTATGCAGATGATGTGCAGATGTATGTAAGCCGTCCGTTAAATAGAATAAATGAGTGCGTCGATATATGTAACAATGATTTGTGGAATGTTAATGAATGGGCTAAACGTAACGGACTATCACTAAATCCAGCAAAATGTAAATGCATAGTAATTTATAAAAAGTCACTAAGTTCCACAAATCTACCTCGACTAAATATTGCTGGCACCCCTTTAGAATATGTTGCTTAAGCCGTTAATCTAGGTATAACTTTCAATGACACTCTTAGCTGGAATGAACAAGTGACTAAAGCCGCTGGAAAAACCTACGGACTACTAAGACAGCTTTCGTTGACTAAATCTTATTTGCCGACTAATCTCAGACTCCTTATTGCAAAGACGTACTTGACACCCACTCTTTGTTATGGAATTGAAATATTCGGAAACTGTGACGCTGCTTCTCAGAGACGACTTAATGTAGCGTTTAATAACATTGCTAGGTATGTGTATAATAAGAAAAGAACTGACCACATTACATGCTTTGCCAGACAGATATATGACCTTGATTTTAAGACTTGGACTGATTATAGATCTCTGCTACTATTACATAAGATAATATACACTAGACAACCATCGTATTTATATGACAAAATAAGTTTTGCCGTCTCAACGAGAACTTTGAATCTCATCGCAATTCGCCATACACTAGCCAGCTCTGAACGCCAATTTTTTGTAAACACTGTTCGGTTGTGGAACCAACTCCCACCAAACTTGAAGAGTATTAGTAGTGTCACGCAATTTAGGGTCAAATTACATTTCTATCTACAAAATTAAATTATATAACTAATTTTAATAATAATAATAATAAGTAATATTAAGTAATTGTTCGCTGATTCTTATGTTTTTGTGACTGGTGCAATAATCATTAAGTATACACTTGTAGCACCAGGAATTTCTGTCAAATAAATATAAATTAATGTCTGGATTCTGAATTTGAAACTATTGAGTATTAAATTCTCTTTATTACTCCAGGTATCAAATTGATATTTTCGAAAGTATTCAAATGATATTTCGAGAATATCAAATTCATACTAAATTGTATCAGGTTGACACTTTTTTGTATTAGTTTTTTAGTATCAATTTGATACTAGGTCTTATCAATGTGATAGTTCAATTGTCAAACTTTTTCCATCATTTTGATACTAGCTTATATCAATTTCATATTTTTTCTTATCAAGTTTGTTGTACCAATTCAGTTCTTTATATACTGCCATTTATGTTATGTTATGTTAAACACTTACAAATGGTATTTTTTTGGACACTATTGAAATGAAATAGTCAGGAAACATTGTTCTCTCACTCATGCATGCTTCGTGTCCACGCGGATGCTGTTTAAACAGAAGTCACTGTAATGGTGTGCCTCATGCTGAAAGCCATACATGCAGATTTTTACGAGAGCCTGAGTGAAAAACGCCTCTTACTTTGAGCGTCATCCTGCAAAGCACAGAAACAGCCACAGCGGCATAGTGGCGTGATTTACATATGTATGTCCCCTGTATTTACATATTTTTCCAAAATTGACGACAACAACATATATACTGCTTAGCTGCCTAAACTTAGCTTGTTAATATAAAAGTCCGCTCTATATTGAACTTCATTCATTTATCTTCAACACGGAAAAGTGTCCTACATAGCATTTACGTTAAACTAAGTAAAGTATAACCAATAAATTTGACCCGTTTGGTTGACGGGCTGTTGAAGTCAGCTGTTTGTGTGCCACGTGTTTTTTTGTGAAATTGGCAGCAAATATTTTCCAACTTTTAGTGAGTCTGCTTAAAAAGTTAGAAGCAAAATAAAAATTGTAAAAATGCACACTTTTAGTCCAGATATTTAAGATTATATGTTGATAAAGCGTTTGTCATTTTTTTTTTCGGTTGCCCAATTGTGCCGCGTATTGTTAATGTGTAATTTTAGGTTGACCCTAACCAGTGTAGCTGTGTTTTGTGGAATAATAGTTAAGCATGGCACAACGCTGCACAGGGTTTTAAATGCAAAGTTGTTAACGAAAGTGTGCAGATTTATGAGTAACTAAGCACTTATTGCTACAATTTGCGACTTTTCGAAAAGTCGGCTTTATTGCAGCTGAATTCGTGCATAAGTTGAATGGATTACAAGAGAAAGAGATACAAAAAAATTTTTTTTGCTTGGTATCGTCAAACACAATAAAAGTTTTGTGAGTCGTATTTAGAGCTAAACATAAAACAGCAAACCGTAAAATACCACAAAGCTGGAGCAAAACGGACAGATCAGTTATATGGCAGCTGTATGAAATAGTATGCCGAATCGAACCATTTTCGTTAGGTCGCTAAAAAAGCTTAAAATACATGTTCAAACCGAATTGCAGTTCAATATTTTTAATACCAACTAATTGTTAAAGTGTGCCGTATTGAACAAAGTTCAATTAGTCGCTTAAGGAGCTTAAAATACATGTTCAAACTAATATTCAGTTCAATAGCGTAAAAACCAACAAAGTTAGCTCAATTCGACCAGAACGGCTATAGGCGAGCTATATGAAGTAATGGTCCAAGTCAAACCCGATTTTGTAAGTCGTATTAGAAGCTAAAAATACAAGTACAAACCAAATTTCAGTTCAGTAGCATAAGAAAATCAACAAGGTTGAAGTAAATCTGCCAGATCGGTTGTATGGCAGCTATATAAAATATTGGTCTAAATTGAGTAAATCTTTGTAAGTCGTCTTTGAGGTCCAAAGTATGCGTACAAGCCAAATTTGGGGTCAATATATCAACAACTAAAAAAAAAACCCAGTGTGCATCGCCAGCTAAGACATTCGGCATGTTACGTTTCACATAAGCACGTTTTTTTCGAATTTTCGAACTAACATTGTTGACAATGAGTACTTTTGATACTTTTGCGTATCAAATGAATATTCGAAGTATGAAATTAAAACCCTAAATATTAATTTGATACTCTCTAGGTTTATATAGATACAAAAAAAACAAATGATACTAGTTTCAGTTTCAATTTGAGAAAACGTGTATCAAATTGATATTAATACAAATTTTGTTAGGTGTACGACCGATACAAAGGGGGTAAAGGGGTCGCTAAGAAGTTTTTAACCAGACAATAAACGGGTAAAAATAGTATTCGATCTAGTGAGTTACCCAAATGCTTCGTCAATAGTTATTCTAGTACTTCTAATCCTTTGCGTAACTGTTAAAAACGTTAAGAATTCATAAGAAACCTATTAGATCTCTTTCCTTCGAATGTTGATGTTTAGCCGGCTCGAGGTCACGACAGAAAAGTCAATAACTCCTTTCACTAAACACTTTGATGTTGTGATGTTATAAATTTTCATTCACAAAGTAAGCTCCACGTTTCAGCAAAATATATGAAATAACCATTGTTACTAGAACTATTTATCCTATGAAGAAGGGCAAAATCGATTTAAGTGACAACATCGATAGCACTATCGATACTATCGATGTTAGTGTATTTGACCAACCATCGATTGTTGTGACCCGCTATCGATGTATCAGAGCAGAAAATTGCTCATTTTTAGAAACTTCATATTGTAACAAGGTAAGAGTAAAATTTTAGTTAATTGAACTTGTCATATTTGTATATTTGATTACATGTTAATTTAGATTGTTGGTGTTGGCAGAAGATCCGGATAAGGACAATGGAAAAATTTTTGAATCATATATTTTCGATAGTACTATCGATACTAGTGGAATACTTTCGATGTTCAAACTATCGATGGCGCCCACTGTCGATGTTTTTACAACACTAAGTTATGAACCACAAAATTTTCTTAAGTGCAATCAAAAAAATGTCCCAAAATGATCCTAAAACGAGCCCAAAACTTTCCCTAAACATTACCAAATGCTAATGATACAAAAAAAATTGAAGGCAGTGCAATGGTAACCAAAAATGAAAATGAATGGAATTTATAGCAACAAAGAAAATAAAATAAAATTAACATTAAAAAAGTTAAATTCCCAATCTAAGGCTTTTTTTGTCAAATGACGTTACAGACTCACAAAGTTATGCGCATGCGAAATGGAGCGAGTGTTTGCACTACCTTGTATTTATTGCGAAATGCTATAAAAAATAATTTAGAAATTTTTCCAAAATAATTTTTAAGTTATTTCTAAATTGTGATGATTTTCCAAACATATTACCGAAAGTCTAATGACGCCTCCACTGTTCACGGTTCAAGCGAATCGTGATTGTCAACGAATGTGCTTTATTTCGGTTGTGTTTAAGAACGGCATTTTATGTTATTTCTCGATAAGATCCTTTGACTTTTGCTAAACCGTTAGATCCGTAAAACTTCACAAATTCTTTGGGTCCCATAAATTTATGTCCATTATTCGAAGTGTAAGTCGAGGGCGATCTATAGTCAGTATTGATCGAATGTAAGCCGTTATTGTCACCCTGAACTAGGACCTTTTTAAGGTAAATACACTAAGAAACAACTAAGAGTGCTGCAGTCGAGTACTACAAATACCCTAGTTACGGTATACACCTACATACATGCACCTACAAATTGGTGGGTCTATCTCTTATAGTCTCTGAGATTGACACGTTCATACAGACAGACAGACGGATATGGCTAAATCGACTCGGCTGTTGATGCTGATTAAGAATTTATATAATTTATAGCAGACCCGGCCATCTATAGCTACCACGAGCCGAAGTCAGTCGTGTTCAGTCGAACTCATGATTGTGTGAATCGGTGAACATTGAATTGCAAGTAAAACTGCTGAAGTCTGGAGAGAGCTCTCTTGCTCACCAGCACATGCACACTTTTTTGTCCTCTCCATTTGGCCGGCACTGATTTATAGGGTCTGAGATACTTCCTTCTGGCTGTTACATACATTTGCACAACTTCATGATCCCCTTTTCCCATTGGTATAAAAAGAAAAACTAAATCCACAACCTCGACCTTTTCTAAGCGAATGTCTTGTCCCTTGTTGCTCGCTGGGCTGCAAACTGCCAACTGCTTACATTCTTAACTAGTCGAGTGAGCTAAAGCGTCGACCTCGAGGTCCCGATTTCAAGTCCCAGTAAAAGTCATTTTCTTTGATAACATTTGTACTTGGATCAAGTACTGAAATTCTCAAAAATGTCGGGATCAAAAATGTATTCTTCGATCAAGAATTTCGATCTTGGATAAAGAATTTTCATTCTTACCGTACATTTTTGATCAAAGTATTAAATTCTTTACATTTTCTCTGAGTGTTGAAAGATATGTGTGACTCTTGAACCTGTCAAACTCTTGATTCAAGAATGAGGAATTTTGGTTTTGAGTGTGATAAGCTTTTCATTCAATAATGGTCGAGCTTGGATTTGAGTATGTCAAGCTCTTGATTTGAGCAATTTTCGTACTTGAATCAAGTTTTAAAACTCTTGGATACCGGATCCAAAATGCATTCTTGGATCAAGAATTTTCATCAAACATTCCTGATCCAAGTATGAAATTCGCGAATTTTTCTCTAAGTGTAGCTGTAAAGAAAGGTTGCTCACTAGGGCGGGTCAATTTGTATGGAGCTAAAAAAACGTGGTAAGCGTATAGCAGATTCGGAATCTGCGATGAATTCTAAGAAAATTTCACGAAGAAACCCCATGTCTAAAATGAATTCCTAGCCCCCGCTGTGAAGCATGAAAATTTAAGGTTGCAGTATATTTCGGTATATTGAGGTTTGTACGGTTTTTGGATTCATTCTGATCATTAATGGTGATTCGGAAATCGAGTATGCAATGCCAGCTGCAAGAACTGATCTGATCTTGAAGAAAAGAGAAACTTATTGCAAACGATATGATACACGTAATTTCGCAATGATGTGTGATCGATTCGGCATTTCAGACAGAGTGGCCTCCTGTTTGGCTACAGCTCTTTTTAAAGACATTGGGTTTACCGATGAAAATGGCGAAGAAATTATTATGGATAAATCCAAAGTGGGTCGAGAAAAAATAAAATTCAGAGAATATATTCGTCTCATGAAGAAAAATGATTTAGCTTTACAAGCTTTTTCATTCGATGGAAGAAAAAATGATGCTTTGACCCGAAGAGAAATTGATGGAAAATACCACCCGAGGGTTCAAAAGGAGTCCCATATTGTGATTCTTAAGGAACCGCAAAGCAAGTTATTGGGTCACATAAAAGTTGACGCTGAAGACTCCAATACTAAGCAAAAAAAGCTTTGCGAATTCTTCCAGGAAAAAAAAATTAAGTCTAGCAGGCTTTATAGGAATTTGCTGTGATGGAGAAACCTACCAATACTGGAATTGAAAATGATATAATTCGAAAGTTTGAAGTTTCTTTAAGTAAACCATTACATTGGTTTGTTTGTTTGCTACATTTCAACGAACTTCCACTACGCCATTTGTACAATGCCTTAGAAAATTCTAAGACGAGTGGACCATCCACTGCTTGTGGCACTTTACTTTACGAAGTTACTTGAGACATGTGAACAACTTCCGGTAAGCACCAAATTTTAATACAACTTCATCAAATTTAAAGCAAACATTTTCTTGCAGACTATACCTCATTTTGAACCCATTTCATTTGGGATTATGCCTCCAACTATTGAAAGTAAAGATGAAAAAAATCTTTCCACTGACGTTTTTATCTATATAGAATAGCCAAAGCTGTATCGGAAGGTTCGTGTTCAGAGGATGTCGCCAACATGAAACCGGGAAAAATTGTTCATTCGCGCTGGTTGACAAAAGCAAGCAGAATTTTACGCCTTTATGTCGCTAGTAGTTTACCATCAAACAATTTAAAAATTTTGACTAATTTCATTATGAAAGTTTACATACCAATGTATTTTAATGTCAAATTTTATAACTCTGTGGTATACGGCACAGTTCTTGCCGAAAAATCTTCAAGAAATTGTGAACAAAGCAATACAAAACAATTCAGTTTTTGCCCATACAGAAGAATGAAAGAAGATGAAAGAAAATCTGTTCGAGAAAATGCTATTAACAAAATTATTTACTATCGCGAAAAATTACAAGATACGTCTATGCTCCGGTCTTATAAAAAGAATGTAATTAATTTCGACTGCACAGATTATATGAATTTAGTTGACTTAGATAACGACGACATCTTATTTGAACCTCAGTTAACTTTTAACATTCCACATGAACACTAATTGGAGTATTTAAATTCTGAGGAAATACCACTGGCAGATCCAGAAACTCCATCCCACATTCAGGGAACCGAACGATGTGTGCAATTGTTGACACATGTCGCACGACGCGTAATGCCGCACAATGTAGATGACGTTATGTCAGTAACTTTAGAAAGTCGTTTAAAATATCCACAAATCGAGTCGAAGCAAGACTTTAAAAATTGACTTTATTTATATTTAATATTAAGTTGAATAATTGTATGAAATTAGTGAAAATTAAACAATTACAAAAGCGTTTTGTATTGTGACTTAACATTGTTTTCATTAATTTGGTAAATTTTTAGATATAAAGAAAAACGGCATCTAATGTATTTTACGCCCCCTTTCGTGCCACGCCCACTCTATTTTTGAATACCTTAAATTTCCAAAATATATTGAATATATATTTCAAATTGAAAACCTAAATCTTTTATTGTCAAAAAGTTAAAGACTTTTGGTTTCCACTTCATCGGTGTATGGCGTGTTTTCGTTATTTTTATTTAAAAAAAATTTAATTAAAAAAAATTTGTTGGTTAATTTAAAAACAAAAATATTTATAAATTATATTATAAAAAAATGAATCAGAATAAAATATAATATCTTTACTAAATGTATTATTTAAAAAAAAAAAACCGTACAAACCTCAATATACCAAAATATACTGCAACCTTAAATTTTCATGCTTCGCAGCGGGGGCTAGGAATTCATTTTAGACATGGGGTTTCTTCGTGAAATTTTCTTAGAATTCATCGCAGATTCCGAATCTGCTATACGCTTATTGCATAAAAAAATTGACCCGCCCTATTGCTCACACTTGAAAGTCTAATCAGACGAAAATTGTACATATTAAACCAAAGAACTATTCAAATATTGTTAAAAATGCAAAGTGTTTGCAAGTAGCTTGAAATGTACCAATTTTATGTGGAAATGGAGCTAAAATAAGTATTTTGGGATTGTAATCGATTCATAGTCAGCCTAATGAGTTGCCCCTCGCCCGCCCTCAAATGTCCATCTTTTGGGACCAACTAATTAATATTTGTTTTCTCTGCGCGTGACAATGAAAAACTGTCAAACTAACCAAAAGTATTGCCTACTTTTCAGGGCTCTCTCAACCTGCCTTACACATTCAACTTGAAAAGCAAATCAAATTGCTGGCTGCTGCCGTTTTTTTTTTGGTTTCTTTTTTTTATTTTTTTTTAATAACTTTGCTGCTGCTTTTCGTTGCCAACGAGACAACTTTTTCAATAAGTTGTGAGTCATGTTTTTTGGGATCCTGGCGGGTTCTCCTGGCTGCTGTCCTTGTTCAAACTAATAATGAAATCGTAAACTAGTTCATCGCTTTTTTTTTTTTTTTGTATTTTGTATTTTTTTGTTGTTGCAATGTGTTGCTGCTGCTGCTGGCCATCAGACGTCAGAGAAAGGAAAGCAGCGAAAAGTGTTTGAACAACAAAATCTCACACGCTACGACAATGCAACAGCAGCAGCAGCAACTTGCACCTTGTTTGCCTTTGGCTCAACAGCAAAAAGGGAGCACAAAAAAAAAATTGAAAAAAAAAAAAGAAATGACAGCAGCAGCAACTTTTATTTATTTTATATTGGGTGAGCTCCACCCAGACAGAGACAGGACGGAGGGGCTGGTGGAGGAGATGGAGGAGATGGACAAAGACTTACACTGCCAATAAAATTGGAAATAGAAAATGTTTTTACACAAACTTTTCGTACCATTTCTTTTTTTTTTTCTCCTTTTCGGCTTTGGGCAAACCAAAATGCCGGACATCAAGCATTTTGGCTCAAAGGATTCGACAGCCAACAGACAGTTGCCGGGCCAGAACAGAACCAAACAGACAGATGGCTTGTTATTACACTGATTTATAAATAAACTGTAAATATTTGAACATGATGAAAAGCAGCGGCTGATCCACCTTCTCCTTCTCCCATGCACCGTTTTGCACCCAAAACAATTTCCGGTTCGAGTAAAGGGCTAATGCAATGCTTAACTATGCAATGCAATAAAAAACTGAGGGGGAAAACTACTTCAAGTTTGACCTGGTGTGTTTAATTAGAAAAATTTGAAATTTTTTAGCACAAACTTATTCAGAACTTTTTGTGTTATGGTCACTCTAACTATTGCTTTATTTTGTTCTAAAAATTTTCAGAATAGTTGATGGACATTGGCCATAGTTTGCCGTCAGTCATATGTACATTAGGGTGTCCCAAAAAAAATTTTTTATTTTCACGGTTACTCAGGCATTTTCTGAAAGCTTAAAGCTTAAAAACATATAATATTTACAAAGTAGTGAGTCCTCGTCTCAAACTGTGCGAAATTTGAAAAAAAAAAAAAACATTTAACAAAAAAAATGTTCTGAAAACCCAATTTGTGGATCAATTCGTGAAGCGAGTTCATGAAACTGAATATGTTGGTGGATAAACCAACCCGTGTTCCTACGGTTGCTGAAAACGTGAGTGAACAACCATCGACGTCAACTTGCCATCGATCTCAACAATTGGACATTTCGCGCACTTATTTGATGCGAATTTTGCATAAAGACCTTGCCATGAAGCCATACAAAGTTCAATTGGTGCAGCAGCTGAAGCCCATTGACCATCCGAATCGTCTACAGTTCGCAAATTGGAAGGAAGATCGTTTGGCCGAAGATGATGAATTTTACCGAAAAATCACCATTTGGGATGAAGCACATTTCCACCTCGGGGGTTATGTTAATAAACAAAATTGTCGCACCCGCATATCGTCGTCGAGAAGCCAATGCACCCAACGCATGTC
The DNA here is from genome assembly GCA_037044535.1 of Lordiphosa magnipectinata. Classification (NCBI taxonomy): domain Eukaryota; kingdom Metazoa; phylum Arthropoda; class Insecta; order Diptera; family Drosophilidae; genus Lordiphosa; species Lordiphosa magnipectinata. Next base: position 137,160 of record JBAMBO010000583.1, on the reverse strand, counting down.
CCTGTTTGGTGCGGTCTCGAGGCATCATTTGTCCATTTCTTTTTGAAAATGAAGAAGGAGCCACCGTGACCGTGAATGGTGAATGTTAAGTGATTGGTTCTTCGAGAAAATTGAAGCGGAAGACTTGGTTGCAGATATGGAGATGTGAATAGGCCGCCAAGAAGCTGTGATCTGACACCGTTAGACTATTATCTTTGGGGAGCGGTCAAGGACAAATGTTATGCAAACAATCCTAAAACAATTGATGAGTTGAAGAACGAGATTCGAGTTGCTATTGCTGACATACGTGCCGAAACAATTGAAAATGTTCTCATAAATTGGGTGGATCGAATGGGCTACTGCCAAGTCAGCCGTGGTGGTCATTTGACCGAAATTGTTTTTCATAAATAAATGACATGAACCAACTTTTTCAATAAATGTTCAACCTTTGCGGTTTTTTTTATAGCAACATTAAATTACAATTTTTAAATGGACCACCCTGCACAAGCATGCACAATGTACATATAATGTGCATCAAGATATAATTATGCACAATATAAAAAAAATGCATAAATAGCCGCAAATTCCACACACAAAAGAACACAATTCCCAGAATCCAAAAATCATTCATACTTACATTTACCGGTTTAGAAAACGAGCTGCATTTCAGCCAAGCATCTGCATGTTTTGCTTTCAAATGCAACTTTATATTTGTTGAGTTGCCACTGGTCCTTACAACTTTATTGCACAGTTTGCACTGCGATTTACGTGCGTCAACATTAATAAAATAACTTTTAAACATTTTGCTTTACATGTCCAGAGCACAAGAAACAGTTATGGGCAACAGTGTGACCGAACGCTAAAACAAAAATATTCGATTTCCTCAGAAAAATATCCGATAATGACAAATAGTCATTTTGGGCAAAAATATCGATATTTCGATATCGATATATCTATAATATTTTCGACATCCCTATTGTAAATCATCCCATACAGCTGCTTTATTTTCCGTATGACTTTCAGGAACTTCGTCGATAGGCCCATATTGCTGAGTTTGTAAATAAGGCTCTTTCTATCGATTGTGTCAAAAGCCGCCTTGAAATCCATAAAGCTTACGTAAAGTTTCTTTTTATACCCTTGCAAAGGGTATTATAATTTTGCCCAGAAGTTTTGCAACGCATAGAAATATTCATTTCCGACCCCATAAACTATATATATTCTTGATCAGGGCGACGAGCTGAGTCGATTGAGCTTTGTCCGTCCGTCTGTCCGTCTGTCTCTCAGTTTTAAGGCTATCGAGCTGAAATTTTGCACAGAGTCTTCTTTTTACTGCACACTGCTAATATGTCGGAACCGACCAGATCGGATGAATATATCTTAAAGCTGCCATAGGAGCCATCGGTCAAAAATTGGGTCTTAGTGAGAAAAACTTTTTTGTTTTCAATGTTAGCGGCCTTAAACTCGGCCCTTAATTAATATTATATGCTTTCAAACAGATTCGCAAATTTTGGTCAAAATCGGATGACCATATCTTATAGCTGTCATAGGAACCATCGGTCGGAAAATGGGTCTTAGTAAGAAAAACTTTTTTGTTTTCAATGCTAGCGTCATAAAACACGGTCATTATTAATATTATATGTATTCAAACAGATTTGCAAATTTTGATCAAAATCAGATGACTATATCTTATAGCTGCCATAGGACCGATCGGTCGGGAAATGGGTCTTAGTAAAAAAAACCTTTTTTGTTTTCAAGTAAATCGTTCTTAAAGTCGGTGATTCTTAATATGAAACGCTTTCAAACTACACTTGGCCCTCGCTTAACACGGGGGTTACGTTCCTAGAAATCCTCGTGTTGAGCGAAATCGCGTTAAGCGAAACATGGATTCAGTACAAAATAAGGGGTTACGTTCTCAAAATTCGAAATTGGCAGCAAACAAAATTTTTTATTGTTCAAATTTGGTCTGTTTTTATTAAAGTTTCATACATTTGTTCAAAATTAACCAAAAGTTATTATGTATATGCCTTTAATAAATGCATAACATTCATATTTTCAAAATTAAAAGTTGGTATTAAATTAAAAAAGTTGCTTCATATAATTAATTAACAGGTTAAACTTTATAGAAACTTAAAAATGCTAAAAAGTAAGGAGATCATATGTTTCTATTCATATCAAATTTGAAATGCATTTGGTGGCATTTATAGTTTAAGCCAGTTTGTTACAAAGCAAAAGTATTTTTTCCAACTCTCTCTTTAACTTAAGTCGTCGTTCGATGACCGGATTTGAATTTAATAAGCACGATTCCAAGCTGCTAGCATATGCGAATCCTTCTTGGAGCTTTTCTATCGTTAAACTAATCGGATCGGTTTCTTCAGAGCTGCTGTCATCTGATTTCGAATTGTTTGCTTCATTCACATCAATCTCAAGCAATGATTCGTCATTAATTTCTTCATCTTCAAACAACTCTTGCAAATCATCATTTGCCATGTCGTCGAAACCTTCACCTTCAATCAAGTGAGCAAGGTCCAATATATCCTGGAATCCACGTTTTGGCACTTCTATTTCATGGCTTTTAATAACCTCTGGCCATAATTTCCTCCAGCATCTATTTAATGTTGACACCTTAATCTCTTCTAAAGATAAGTTTACCAACTCAAGGCTATCTTTAATAGAAAATTTCTTCCAGGCACTGGTTACATCGATGGAGTCAGTTTCAGTTGTATCCAAAGCGCCTGATGTAATATGTCTTGAAAGTGTAAATTATACCCTGATCCATTGGCTGCAGAAGTGATGTTGTATTAGGTGGAAGAAATTTTATTTTGACATTCGGATGTGTTAAATCTTTTGGATGTCCTGGGGCATTGTCCAATAATAATAGTGCTTTAAAGTGTAAATTCTTTTTTTTTAAATATTTTTCAACCTCAGGTACAAAACAATTCAAGAACCAGTCTTTACATAATTCTGCAGTTACCCAAGCTTTGGAATTTGCTTTCCAGTAAACGGGTAATTTGCTCTTGTCTATCCCTTTCAACTCACGGGGATTGAAAGACTTATAAACAAGCATTGGCTTTACTTGAAAGTCGCCTGATGCATTACTACACAGCGTTCTTTTTGTGCCTTAAAGCCGGGAGCTACTTTTTCATTCTTTGATAAAAAAGTTCAATTTGGCATTTTTTTCCAGCAAAGTCCAGTTTCATCCGCATTGAAAACTTGGTCGGGCAGGAATTCCTCTTCTTTAATGAACCCCTGAATTTCTTCTGGGTATGTGGTAGCAGCTCCATCATCGGCCGATGCCGCTTCGCCCTTAAATTTGAGGCTATGAATGGAGAACCTTTTTTTAAATTTCTCGAACCCATTACTAGCAACGAAATCTATGCTGGAAGAGGGCTCTCCATTGTGCTCGAGCAGTCCATAAATCCTGAGTGCCTTTTCCTGAATGATCCGTTGGCTTAAAGTGATCTTTTTTTCGTAGCTATCGTCAATCCAAATGCTAAGTGCTCTTTCCATTTTCTCCAAAATTGGTGCACGTGCTCTACTGGTAAATTTTGTAGATATAGATGCACGTCGTATTTCAGTTTCATTCTTTTTGATAGTGCGAACTGTTGCCTCATTTAAATCAAGGCTTCTTGCAATTTCCGTGGCAGTTTGCCCATTGTCTAAGCGGTTTAGAATTTGTATTTTTGATTCTATAGAAATGACTTTTCGTTTTAAAGGAGCTCTGTTCTTTCTTTCTGCCATTGTAAAAGCTGAAATTTATTTATTTTAATTATGTATGTATTCACTTTTTGATTTAATCAAGCTGTACCACCTTTTTACTTACCACAAAATCTTTGACTTTTTATTTTCGCGTCTGCAAAGCTCAAGATTTTTGCACCTACTAAAACACGCTTATATCTGACAGATCAAATGTGGGATTCCCCTTTTTCGACAAGCACCCCATGCGTATGACTCAAGCACAAAGGCACCAACGCGTTAATTGACAGCAAAAAAAAATATATATCGATATTTTGCAATCGTGTAAGAACGAGGTTTTTAGCGTGTTAAAAGGGGGATGGGAGCAAATTTGTAACCGTGTAAGACCGAGTTCGTGCTAAAAGAGTCCGTGTTAAGCGAGGGCCAAGTGTAATTAAAAAAAGTTGATCCACATCGGGTGACTATATCTTATGGTTGCCATAGAACCAATCGGTCGGAAAATGAGTCTTAATAAGAAAAACTTTTCTGTTTTAAATTTTATCTTTCTTAAACTCGGCGATTGTTAATTTGATATGTTTTCAAAAAGATTCGCAAAATTTGGTCGAAATCAGATGTTTATCTGTCGGAAAATGGGTTTTAGTTAAAAAAAAATTTTTTTTTATGTAAGCGTTCTTAAACTCTTACATTTCAAAAATAGCATTTGCAAGGGTATTAAAACTTTGGCACAGACAAAGTTAGCTTAGATTCTTAGGTTCTTGCTCAAAAGATTTTGTTCCACGACCCAATTTTCCAATTGATGCAAACAGCTTCATGGTCGAATTGAGGAGATTAGAAGTATAAAACATTTAAATGTAAAACGAAATTTGGATAATTTGCCACACACACACACTCAACGCTCAAAACCAAACTCTCCTTTAATATTAATAATTGTCCCTGCACTCGCTTTAAATGCACTTTAATAGACTGCTCAACTCTGTTAAGGCGTATTGGGTGAGGAGGGGGGAGGGGTCATCCGGCCCAAAGGATGTTTGTCTTGGAGCATATGCATTTATTAAAAGCATAAATATTGAAATATTAAGCTGTGACTGGCACAAACAACGTTATATGCAAATATGCCACAGCATATCCCTGTCCCTGGTAGTTCCCAAGCAAGTCCTGGCAATTTGCCGTTGAACTAGAGAAAGCTGCAAGCACAGCTTCTCATCCTTTGCCTGCTTATTTGCTTAACTAAATGCAACTTGTGAGTTGTCAACTCACACACAAAGTTGTTATTGTTGCCTGGCTACTGGTTTGAGGCTTGGGTGTGTAAAGGAGATATATTCCTGGTGTTGATAACTAACTAACTGCTGTTGGGAGTTTTGCATTCTGTTGAATGTGTGGTCAGCGGGGAATTTGTGGCATTTCAATTCTTAACTATCTCCATAAAAGGCATTTAATAATACTGTTGTTTCTGTTTTTTTTTTTGTTTTTCGTCACTTTTAATGAACCGAGCAACACTGCCAAGCACGAAATGTGAAAATAAATGGAACTATCTTTGAAATTGTTTGAAAATAAACGCCAAAATGTAAATATATCGATAATGGAATGATGGTCAACACTGTATATAGAATGGAGATAATAGAAGACAGACAGACAGAAAGAAAACCCAATTGGCCCATCGTTTCGTGTGCTGTGGGGCAAGTGGCACCGTCTTGTTGAAACCACATGTCTGCCAAGTCCAGCTCTGTCATTTTGGGCAAAAAAAGTTTGTAATCATCGCAATGTAGGGCTCTCCATTCAAACGTTCCTGCCTTCGTCATCTTTAAAAAAGTACGATCCAATGATGACACCGGCCCATAATACACACCAAACAGTGCATTTTTTGGGATGCATTGACAGTTCTTGCAATGCTTCTGGCTGCTCTTCACAACAAATACGGCAATTTGAAATGAAAAGTGAATCTTCATCCAACTTTGCCAGCGAACATTCACCAAAAGTTAGCCGTTGTGGCTACAATTCTTGCATCAGCTGTATTTTAAAAGGTTTTATACCCAAATCCTTCCGCAAAATTTTCCATGTAGTATAATAAAGAGGTCCAATTGGCTGCGAACAGCGCCGAATCGATAATTCACGGTCGCAGCTGCGATATTTTCCTCTGTCCGCACTCTACGTATGCGTGTTGTTGGTTTAATGTCCAATAATGTAAATTTATTGCGAAATTTAGTCACAAGATTCCCAATAGTCACCTCAGAAGGTCGCCCAAACTGAAAGAAGTGCACGATGCACTTTCTTTACCGAGCATGAATTTTGATAATAAAATTCAATAATCTGCAAGTGTTGTTCGTTACAAACGAACGATTCATGGTTAAATTATAGACGAAACTGAACATGTTTGACAGTAACCCAGAAATCACCCCTTAGTAATGTTAGCAGGCTTTAGGTCATTAAGCTCTGATTTTTGTTCATAACTTTTCTTAAACAAGACACACACGCACACACCACAAAGGAGGCTGGTTTACTATATAGCTATTTCATGAATCCCCACAATTCAGTTATCAGCCGTCTTTGCCTATCTTCAGCAAGTTAGCAGAAGCTACCTTATGCCAGCATTGCTATAACCGACATCAGCAACAAAACGCCAAGTCAGAGAAGCCTTTGAGTGTGTGCGCGCCCCGTATGTTTATGTTAATGTTAGGCTTAACACTACATTTGTGGAGTATGGTATTTAAAGAACCGTCAGCTCATCTGTTCACATTGCACTCCACGTTGAACCTTGTGGTACTACACCGGGCTGCCAAACTCTTCGCGAGATACCCGATCGTTTCCATTAAGTTCTGCGAAGTGCTCAGCTGTTTTGTTACAAAGGATATTTATAACGTGAAAGTGGAGGAAAGCTTGCGTAAAGTTCTTGCTGTGATGTTTTTGTGTCGTAGTAGAGTCGATGGTAACCTCGCGTTGAGGCCGTTGCTTCGAGTGGGGGTCGATAAACAAGTTCGCCCAAGCAGGGCTGAGGTTGCAGAGTCAATAGTTCTCGGTATTGTACCCCGAGGAGAGACTTGTAGACTTTCGTTTGCCACTCGTTGTGGACTTTCGTTTGCCACGCGTTGTGGACTTTCGTGATGCCTCTCGTTAAGGACTTTCGTTTGAGGTTGAGAACTTAAAGGTAGACTCAGGCTGGCATCAATTGCCAAACAAAGAGCGTCTCGAGTTGAAGCAGGTTGCTTGTGGTCAGGTATGCGGATCGCTGTGCATGAACATCGGCGATGATGAAAGATGCGATGAAGATCCGAATTCAGCTGCGCGACGTACTTCCATAAGTAAGAACGATCGTCCGGCAGGCTGCGTACCATGTAAGATCTAAAAAATTGGTCGGATGCTTGACCAACGTAAGATCGGTTACATGTAGATTCGGCTGAGTGGAGTGTGAAATCGTGTTAACTGGTCTGCAGCAGGGCGGTGAATGTTTTCGGCACGTGAACGGCAGGTGTAGGCCAGGCATATACATAAGCATACATATGACCACATGGGTTGGTGTCTGTGTGTGTGTACGTGTGAATGTGCGTAAGCGTTGCCGGCGCCTGTCGTGTGTGTGTGTGACAAAATGCCCAAAAAACATCGAGATGGTTCTGTTGCTGCTGTAGAGGGATCTGGCTGGCTGTTGTCGAAATAATGCTCCTTGCTTTAGTTAGCTTGAGGCTGTTTGAAATTGCTGATCGAAAGTTGTATGTCGACATAAATTTGAACGGAGCGATGCGGGCGCGTTCCACGCTTGGCCTAAGGCAGCCATAAACTGCACCAGGAATGGCGCGTGGGTTGTCGCTCTGCCAGTTCGGTAGGGATGGTGCAAGCTGCACAGCGTCGCTGCCGCGTGATAACGATAATTAGTGTATCCAGAGCTGCCACATGGTCAAAGTAATGGCGCCATCTATAGCCGAGTTTGGGAAATAACTCAGCTGAGAATGTTCGACGAAAATCATTTAAAAACCTGAATTTTATAAATTATACAACCTACAAGGGTATATAAACTTTGGTCGAGCCGAAATTAGCTTTCCTCTATTTTTGTCATCAAAATATGCGGTCACATCAAAAAAAAATTCAAATCTAATGTCCGTTTAGCTAACAAGACCTAGAAGTAGTTGCAGTTTTTCCTTATTGATGCATTTTCATCCGGCGACTCCAAACAAAAAAGTGCAATTGCTACCTATAACTCAAGTTCCATTTGGGGTTGAAATACAGTCGACAATCGAAGAAAGCGACCACCATTGAAAAATAGCAGCAGCACATTGGTTCGCCAGTTGAATGATTATGTCACACTGAAATTGGTTCATAGCGCACAGCATGCAATTGCAATTAGATCCTTCATAAGCTCGTTCCTCACTTCATCGACTGCATCATGGTCCATACGTAAAGATTTTTTATATATTCATATTTCTTTATACTCGTATTTAACTTGATTTGTACACCTAACATCGATCCATTCTATTTCATGAAGGGATTCTCATCTTCGATTTCTCATCTTCTACATAGAGCTATGTGTAACATAAACTTAAAAATAGTAGAGTAAATTGTGAGCTTATCTACATTCACGAAATAAGCTTTAACTCTGTCACAGTCTGTCAAAAATAGCTAGCTTACCACAATTATTACTAGGGCAAACCACTAGGGGTCGCTCACTATCTCATGTGTGTTAAATTTGCCAATTATGTTTTTACAAGGGCTGGTGAATACCGTAAATGTTACGCTTAACAGCACATTTGTGGAGTCTATGTCTCGTTTTACTTTGAACAGTTCAACTAACATTGACGCCATTCAATATCACGTTGCCTCTCTTATACTTTCAAGCCATAAAAGAAAGTAGGGAAAACTTACTTCATATGATCATATGCACATGCTTAATAAAAACAAGTTAGAGCGCTGTAGTCGAGTTTCCACGACTACAAAATATCCTGTTCAATTGAGACACACAAACAAACACTCACATTTTTAATGGGAACAGGGTATAAATAGTAACAATACAACAAAAAGTGTTATGTGCTAAAGGGATTAGTTGAAGTCAATAGTCAAATTCAAACAGTTTTTATAAGTATATGAGTTTTAGCGACCTATTTTGATTTTAGTCAAAGTTAGTTTTAGCTGGCTCGAGGTCAACACGCTTAATTATAATTCAATATAATCAACACAAATCCACAGAGATTAATTACAACATATTGGAATTGCAATGGTACGGATTCGATAATCACCACCATTCCTCTCATCAGCGTTCTGACTGACAAACTTTCCAGAGAATGACCTCTAAAATATGTCATTGGAACAAGGGTATAAGTCTCTTCTAGTTATTAAAAAATTTGAGTAATTTGAGTTGAAATGATAAAGAAATTAAACTCTTTACATATTTCGTTAGTAAATAAGAATGGTTATTTAATATTAAACATTTTATTATGTTTTTCACAAAGAATTTCGACCTTCTTGTTTGAAAATCTAGCTAAATGGTTTGTGTCTAAGATAAGGGTAGTATGACTCTTCCGTTCCGCTACGAGAAACACATTTCACTTGACCCCCCCGAACAAAAAACTTAAAAAACTTTACCAAATTTCTCTTCATTGTGAAGCTTAAGGCCTTAAGATTTCTCAGCTGTGATTTCCTGACTGCAACTTGGCCAGCTTCTAGTATAACAACTGCTCCACTTGCTTAGTCAACAACTGAGGCTATTTGTGTTTGTATTTGTATTTGTGTTTGTGTGCAAGTATTTGATTTAGGAATTTTCAGTTTTTATGTTTTTTCTAAGATTTATTGGCATGCCTAGCTGCTGCTGCTTCTTCGGAGATGTCCAGCGCGCTTTAAGCTTAAATGGGGTGTGGACAGTTTGTGTTTAGAATTATATTGGTACAGACGAGACTGAAATGTTTTCATTGCTTGCTCTCTCTGTATTTGCAGTGGCCATTACCTGGACGAATGCACCGGAGAATCAATATCCCATCTTGGGTGAGGATTATGTGGTCAAATGTGAGGTTAAAGCAGATCCGAATCCAACCATCGATTGGTTGCGCAATGGCGATCCGGTAAGTGTTAAAATCTTTTGGGGAAATTCGCAAAGTTCTAAAGTCATTCCCTTACAGATACGCACGGGCGACAAGTATGTGGTACAGACCCATGGTCTACTTATACGTGATGTACAGGAGACGGATGATGGTATCTATACCTGCCGTGCTGCTGTCATTGAAACTGGTGAACTTTTGGAACGTACCATACGCGTCGAGGTCTTCATACGTCCGGTTATTACCTCCTTACCCAGCACTCTGGAAGCCATTGAGGGTAAACCATTTGCCGCCAATTGTACTGCTTTGGGTAAACCGGTGCCAGAGATTAGCTGGATTAAGGATGCCGCTCAACAGAATGTGGCCACTGCCGATCGTTTTCAGGTGAATGCACAAACTGGTCTGCTCACTGTTAACTCGGTGAGTCAGGATGACTATGGTACCTACACTTGCATAGCCAAGAATGCGGCTGGTGTGGTCGATCAGAAGACCAAATTGAATGTTTTGGTGCGACCGGCTGTCTATGAGTTCTACAATGTTACCGGAGTGAGTAAGAAGGAAATTGCCATCACCTGTCGGGCCAAGGGACGTCCTGCACCGGCCATTACCTTCCGCCGTTGGGGTACCGAAGAGGAGTACGCCCCCGGAGTTCAGGTCGATGATCAGCGTATTATTTTGGAAACCTATTTCGATGAGGATCGTGGCGAGAGTTCGGGTACGCTGCGTATAGCCAATGCTCACCGTTCGGACGATGGTCTCTATCAGTGCATAGCCCGCAACAAGGGTGATACCGCCTATAAGACGGGACATATTGCCGTGGAATTCCCACCAGACTTTTCGCACATGAAGGAGCTGCCGCCGGTATTCAGCTGGGAACAGCGCAAGGCCAATCTCAGTTGCCTGGCCATGGGTATACCAAATGCCACCATTGAATGGCGTTGGAATGGACGCAACATTAAGGATCTGTATGATACCAATCTCAATATAGTGGGCACCGGTCCACGCAGTGATCTCATTGTACATCCCGTGACGCGTCAGTATTACTCCGCCTACAAGTGCATTGCCACCAATATACATGGCTCCGCCGAACATGATATGCAACTGAAGGAGGCACGCGTTCCGGACTTTGTGTCGGCTGCCACGCCCCGTCAATTGACCGCCACCACCATGACCTGGGATATACGTGGTCCACCCACCGAACTGGGTTTGCCCATTTTGGCCTTTAGTGTGCAGTACAAGGAGGAGTATAATCCGGATTGGTCAACGGCCTTGAATCGCAGCTGGTCACCAGATTCGCCCTACATTGTTGAAGGATTACGACCACAGACACTATATAGCTTCAGATTTGCGGCAAGGAATCAGGTGGGACTGGGCAACTGGGGTGTCAATCAGAAACAGTCAACACCGCGTCGTTCAGCCCCGGAGGAGCCCAAACCATTGCACAATCCCGTACAGAATGATAAGGAGGAACCTGTAGTGGTGTCACCCTACTCGGATCACTTTGAACTGCGCTGGGGTGTGCCCGCAGACAATGGCGAACCCATTGATAGTTACCAGATCAAATATTGTCCGGTGAGTGAGCAAATAATTTGCAAATTTGTAGGAAATTTTTTAATTTGGCAAAACTATTTAGGTTTAGTATACAAATATTTGGTTAACTTTGTAGAAAATTGGTCAAACTATTTGTCACAAACTATTTTGACAAATAGTTTGTACAAATTTGGTCAATCTTTTTTACAAATTTTACTATTTTCTCTTTGCTTAAATTTTGTACAAATTAATCACTAATTTGCTTAAAAGATTTGCCAATAATAGTTTAGCCAAATAGTTTGTTTTGATAAAATACACAACATTTATGGTATTCTCAGCAATTTTTTTAACTTTGCAAAACAAAATATTCCAAATATTGTAGCTGGTCATCATGGGTGAAACTTTTTTAAATGGATTTGTTTCTGATTTACACAAATATTTCCCACAGGCAAATAATTTGCCCAAATGTTGATGAAAATTTGTCTAAATATTTATGATTACAAATTTTTGCAGGTCTTAAAACTATTACTGTCGTTCCATAAGCAAATGATATGATCGTAAAGTTCGCTAATTTGGCCTATTTAGCAAAATTTGTATCCAAAATTTGTGCAAATTATTTGCCTGCTAAGTAATTTTCACTGAGATGTTTCCACAAATTATTTGTTAGTTTCAGTCTTACCAATTTTGGAATTTTATAATGTGTGGCCAAAAGTTTGTACAAATTATTTGTCATAGTTTGCAACCTGGATATTTGATCATTTAGTTTTACAAATCTGGAACCCAAAGCTATTTTTAACAAACTAATTTTGAGTAAAGCCAAATCATTTTTGCAAATTTTTGTACTTTTGCTTAAGCAAAACTAGGCTCTACCAAAAGTTTGTCCAAATAGTTTGCCTTAGTTGGTCAAACTTTTGTTATCAAGCTCAAAAATTTGTTCATTTAGCTATTAATTTCTTGTATGACCGTATAAGAAGGCAATCGAAAAAAGTTTGACCAATAATTTGTCCAAATTATTTGTCATAGCTGGACAAACTTTAGCCAGCAAATACCAAATTTGCTTATTTAAGTATTTGTATGGCCAAAAAAGAGTGCAATCCAAAAAAAGTTTGTCCAAATTATTTGTCATACTTCGCAAACTCCATATTTGATCATTTAGTTTTACAAATCTGGAACCCAAAGCAATTTTTAACAAACTAATTTTGCATTTTGAGTAAAGCCAAATCATTATTTTCAAATTTTTGTACCTTTGCTTAATCAAAACTAGGCTCTACCAAAAGTTTGTCCAAATAGTTTGCCTTAGTTGGTCAAACTTTTGTTAGCAAGCTCAAAAATTTGTTCATTTAGTTATTAATTTCTTGTATGACCGTATAAGAATGCAATCAAAAAAAGTTTGACCAATAATTTGTACAAATTATTTGCCATAGTTGGACAAACTTTGCCCAGCAAATACCAAATTTGCTTACTTAAGTTTTTATATGGCCAAAAAAGAGTATAATCCAAAAAAAAGTTTGTCCAAATTATTTGTCATACTTCGCAAACTCCATATTTGATCATTTAGTTTTGAATTTCTGAGACCCTAAACAATTTTTACCAAATTAATTTTGCATTTGAGTATAGCTAAATCAATTTTTGTACCTTTGCTTAAGCAAAACTAGGCTCTACCAAAAGTTTGTCCAAATAATTTGCCTTAGTTGGTCAAACTTTTGTTATCAAGCTCAAAAATTTGTTCATTTAGTTATTAATTTCTAGTATGACCGTATAAGACTGCAATCAAAAAAAATTTGACCATTAATTTGTACAAATTATTTGCCATAGTTGGACAAACTTTGCCCAGCAAATACCAAATTTGCTTACTTAAGTTTTTGTATGGCCAAAAAAGATTGCAATCCAATAAAAGTTTGTCCAAATTATTTGTCATAGTTTGCAAACTCGATATTCGATCATTTAGTTTTGAATTTCTGAAACCCTAAACAATTTTTACCAAATTAATTTTGCATTTTGAGTATAGCTAAATCAATTTTTGTACCTTTGCTTAATCAAAACTAGGCTCTACCAAAAGTTTGTCCAAATAGTTTGCCTTAGTTGGTCAAACTTTTGTTAGCAAGCTCAAAAATTTTTTTCATTTAGTTAATAATTTCTAGTATGACCGTATAAGAATGCAATCAAAAAAAATTTGACCAATAATTTGTACAAATTATTTGCCATAGTTGGACAAACTTTGCCCAGCAAATACCAAATTTGTTCACTTAAGTTTTTATATGGCCAAAAAAGAGTGTAATCCAAAAAAAAGTTTGTCCAAATTATTTGTCATACTTCGCAAACTCCATATTTGATCATTTAGTTTTGAATTTCTGAAACCCTAAACAATTTTTACCAAATTAATTTTGCATTTGAGTATAGCTTAATCAATTTTTGTACCTTTGCTTAAGCAAAACTAAGCTCTACCAAAAGTTTGTCCAAATAATTTGCCTTAGTTGGTCAAACTTTTGTTATCAAGCTCAAAAATTTGTTCATTTAGTTATTAATTTCTAGTATGACCGTATAAGAATGCAATCAAAAAAAGTTTGACCAATAATTTGTACAAATTATTTGCCATAGTTGGACAAACTTTGCCCAGCAAATACCAAATTTGCTTACTTAAGTTTTTGTATGGCCAAAAAAGAGTGCAATCCAATAAAAGTTTGTCCGAATTATTTGTCATAGTTTGCAAACTCGATATTCGATCATTTAGTTTTGAATTTCAGGAACCCTTAACAATTTTTACTAAATTCATTTTGCATTTTATTAAAGCCAAATCTACCAAAAGTTTGTACAAATAGTTTGCGTTAGTTGGTCAATTAACTTCTTGTAAGGCCAACAAAAAAAGTTTGACCAATCATACAAAATATGCTTACTTAATTTTTTCTAAGGCAAACTCTAATTTGTTTCATTTTATTTGCAATTTCTTGAACCTTAATCAATTTTTTTTTTACCAATTTTCACCTTTCTGGTTTAGGGCAACAAAGTTTCTGGCACTTGGACCGAGCTAGAGAACCGTTGTCATACGGTCGATGTGGTCGAGACCACCTCCTATGAGATGACCGATCTCAATGGCAACACCTATTACCGCATCGAACTGAAAGCGCATAATGCCATTGGCTATTCATCGCCCGCTTCGATCATCATGAAGACGACACGAGGTGAGTCCGATTCTGCTAATAATAATCTTGGCACATTGCTGTATTCGGCCGGATTCAATTCCGGTGGCGTCAGTTCGCTACACAAACAACTTTTCACAAGTACAACAAGAACAACAACAACATCAACAATATCAACAATCACAACGCTGGCCACAACAATAAGCATAACATTACTTAGTGTCCTAGTGTCCACCTCAATGTTAGTCTAAAACAAAACTCAACAATCAATCACCTGCGATCGATCGAAACCAGTAAAAAAAAAAAAAAAAATCCCAAAAAATCAGTCGACAAACATTAAGAAATCTTTCAACACTTACCCATATATATACAACATATATATATATATATATATCTACCTATTTTTTATTGCTCTACATATATATATCAAATAATATTGAAGATAATACCTACCAGAAAAAAAAAGTACCCTAAATATTTTGCATACATTTTTGTAGTGTTTATTTTCACTCTCAATTTTGGTTTTACGTTTTTACTTTGACTTTTACTCAGTGTGAGAAGATTTTTGTTATTTTTTCTTAACTATTTATTTTGTGTTTGGTTTTTTTTTTTTGTGTCCCAAAATCAAAACTTTTGTTGCATGCTTTTGTGCGTCATTTATCTTACAAACTTTCTCTAACCTTTAATAATATTCTATGTTTAAGTGTACATTCCAAACAAAAAGCAGAAAAAAAAACAAGAGAGAAGGCCAACTGGGGGGAAAAGAGATGTCACAGAAACATTCAATCACTTTATCAAAATGTGAATGTGTGAAAATACACTGAAAAAGAGAGCAATCCACAAAAAAAGTTTGTCCAAATTATTGGTCTTAGCCAACAAACTTGAATTTTGTTCATTTAGTTTTGAATTTCTGGGACTCTAAACCAATTTTAAGTAAAGTCAAATCTTATTTTTTTCAACTTTTTGTACTTTTGCTTAAGCAAAACTAGGCTCTTTCAAAAGTTTGTCCAAATAGTTTGCCTTAGTTAATCAAACTTTTGTTAGCAAGCTCCAAAATTTGTTCATTTTGTTATTAGTTTGTTGTCAGACCGAATAAGAAAGCAAACAAAAAAAGTTTGACCAACAGTTTGTCCAAATTATTTGCCATAGTTGGACAAACTTTAGGCAGCAAATACCAAATTTGCTTACTTAAGTTTTTGTAAAAAAAAAAACTAATAAAAAGTTTGTCCAAATTATTTGAACAAACTTGAATTTTGTTCAATTTTACCAAATTCATTTTGGTTGTTGTCTCCTTCCTAAGAGAAAGCGCTTTCTGTATCACTTTTCCCCCCCTTAAGGTTGGCTTTCTTTACCGAGCGAAAAGCCCTCAAAAGTATGCAAAACTTGTTTAATAAATTTGATATCTGTGTAGAGATTGATCGTTTCACAGGCGTTTGCTGTCATTCATGTCATTTCACACCCAGCACAAGTGTTGTCCCGCTCACACCCATACACACACACGCACACGCTCATTTTGTTGTGTTCCCTTCTTTTGTCTTTCTCTGTGTATGTGTGTGCGTGTGAGAGAAAAGCATTTGAAACACTTTTTTTTTTTTTTACTTAAATATTAAAAAAAAAACAAAGACAAAAAACATTTTATAATTTAGCTTAATTATTTTATATTTTTGTGTGTGCATCAAGTTTACATTTAAAAACGAATTATTGTAATAAATTAATTAAAATGACGAAAATGTAAAATCTAGTTTTAAAAAAAAAGTCGATTTTTTTGCCTTAAAAACATTTTTTGTTCTTTAATTTAGTTAAATGTGTGAAACAAAGAAAAAAATAAAATAAACGCTTAAAACTAAATGTGGTAAAGTTTTTATTCTCTCTCACTCTCTCTATCTATCTCACTCTCGCTCTCGGTCGCTCGCTCGTTTGCTCGTTTTTGTTCGCTGTTCTTCTTCTACTTTACATAGAGCGCTGCTTGTTTTTCTTTAGAGCGCAGTGACTGTCCAACTGTATGTTAAAGTGTAGCTGTTGTCAAACCTTTTCTGTTGATTTACCTTAAACTTAGCCTTAGCTCATAACCCTAACTAATCAACCTAACCGAACTAACTAACTATTGAACATACACACACACACACCACCACCACCAAGAACAACAACAACAACAACAGCAACTCAGCCAAAACTAATCACATTTTCACACAAAGTCGTCGTCGTCTCCACTAAAATCAAAGCAAACCGAAAAAAAAAAAAATGTTTTGTGTGTTTCCTTTTCTTCCTTTTTTTCTTCTACTACTTTTCTTTGTTTTTCTCTCTTTTATGCTGTGGGCAAATCCAAAAAAAAAAACAAAAAAACAAATCTTAAAAAATCATTTACCTAACTCAACGTACAGACAATCCCTATCCCATGGTCTCAAGCAGTTCAACTCTACTGCTTCACACCACTGCTTTACTGTGGACCGCCGCCGCCCTGGCTCTGAGCACTGCTTAAGCAAAAAATGGCACAGTGGAACAACTTTATTGTGCTCGTGTGTGTGTTAATTTTTTTTTTCCGTGTGTGTGTAAATACTAAGAACATAAAATAAAATTACAAAAACAAAAAAAAAAAAGTAGAAAACATACATTAAATATCACTAGGGTGGGGGCCTACTTCTACAAAAAAAAAAAAATATAAAAAAAAAAATTCCATTTAATGTACAAAAAAAACAAACATACAAAAATGCCAAATTATATAATTTATTACTTAACTGTGTCTGTCTATTGTATGACTTATATCTATATATATTTTATCGTTATTTAGTTATAAATTTAAACCAATTTTGAGTACCCCAAAGCCATGTGAATCTAAAACAACAACAAAAAAAAACAAAAAAAAGACACTGCCAAAACATCAAAAAAAGTTTATTAGAAAATTATATTAGCTTAAAATTTAGCCCAAGTCTCAAAATATACAGTGAGTGTTCCAATTGTTTTCGTACAGCGTCGAAAACTTTTATGAAACAGTCGAGTAGACAAATGAAAATATGAAGTTAAAAAACCAGGCTGCAAACCGATCCTGAAACAAACCCCAAAGAACCGCTTTGGTTTGAATTTTCCTCGAGCCAAACCATGCATCGAACCTTTCAAATGTTGAACCTTTCAACAACCTTTCAAATGTTGCGGAGGCGAGAGGGGGCGTAGCAAAAATTGAAAATAAACTTGATCTGCCTGCAAGTATAAGAAATATATGTCCCATACGTGTCAAACCTCTATCTCTTACCATCTCTGAGATCTCTTTGTTCATTCGGACAGACGGACATGGCTATATCGACTCGGCAGTTAAAGCTGATCAAGAATATATATACTTTAGAGGGTCGGAGCTGATTCTTTCTGGATGTTACATACATTTGCACAAACTTAACATACTCTGTGTACCTTTGGTACAGAGTATAAAGATCGAGAGAGTATCGAATCGGCCTTCATCTGAAACAATATCAAGATGATATTATCTTATCCATATGTTTGGTGGAAATAGTATCCATTTGATATGAAAAATGGATATTATTGAAGATAGTACTGATATTTGATCTTTTTTTTCTGTGCAGATCATCTTTCACGTCATTAGTCCAAAATTGTTTAATCCATCCCGCCTCTTCTATCTTAAACTAAAAATGTTTTTAACGAAAAACCTAGCCAGGCTCGAACCATAACCTTGGGCTTAATGATTGGACCTGGAACCCTTTACAAATTTTCAATATTTGCAGCCAGCTTTCCACCCCACTTGTAACTTTTAACTTCAATTTTCGCAGCGCCCTACGAAAACATTTTGAACACACATTATATTTGTTTTAAAAAAAAGCAAAACACCACCGTTGAACTCAAAATATTTGCTCATGCTTGTTTGTTTTAATATTGTATACGTTAAGGGGACAATAAGTAACTAAGTTAAACAAAATATCAACATTATAAACCAAAAAAAAAAAAGTAAACTAATAATAATAACAACAAAGTTTCCAACCTACGAATTTTTTCACCTGGTGTAAGCTTAAAATGAAAACAAAACAAAAAACGAATATCAACAATTTTTTAAAACAGTTTGCATCGGCTAGAAGCAGTTCAATTTAGATATTAATCAAACAAAACAAAAAATATTCCTGTATACAAAAAATTTTTTTAGTGAAACTGAGACGATTTTTTCTAGCTAAATATATACATATACACATACAAGCATACATATACCAAGGCGAAATATTCCATATACATATACACATGCATACATATATCTAGTTATATAGTTAGTGAATAATTCAACCCGCCAGAGATCAGTGTTTGTTTGTTTTTTTTTTTTTTTTTTTTTGTCAAGCTTAAAAATCGCCATAGAACCACGATGCGCAAGCAGTGCAAGCAGTTTACAGAGCACATTGCATAAATGTCATTGAATGTTAAGATTTAAGCAGTTCATTTTAGGTTAATAAAGCAAGAAACAACTTTAACTTTGATATGTGTAAATGGGGGGGGCGAAAAGAAGGTTTGCAGGTAATATGGAAAAAAAAGAAAACAGCTAACCACATATTCTAACTATAAGACATTCACACGCATAGCTAACTATTTAGTCTCTGATACAAAAGGGGAAATACATTAACAAAATGCATAAACTAAACCAAACCGAACCGCATATAATAGAATATACAGAAATTGAGGAGAGAGCTTACAAAGCTTGAGATCAAAAGTACAAGAATCGCCGCTTACGTTAGCCAGCCGCTTTGCTAATGCTTTGCTCTGTTATTAGAGGTCTGACTTGAGCTGCTCATTTAGGCCCTTCCAATTCGCTCTTTGATCAAGAATATTCTGATCCAAGTATGAAATTCTTTACTTTGGCTTTGTGCGGACCTTAAACGCGGTTTGGTCAGCTCCAAAAACCATGCTGTGAACCGGACTTGCGCTCTAGAGCTTGTGCGAACTACTAAATCAAACCAGGTAAAATTCTCATTGGCTTAAGTACACTTCGAAACCCCATAAAAACGACTCCGAATTGAACTTACATTATTTTAAATGAAAATTTCAAGCCCATTTTATTCTTGTGTATTTACTTAAATAGAGTACGAATCAGTCTAAATTCCTAAATATATTAAAAGAGGCACAAACAGTCTTTAAGCAAATGTTGTTAGTACTGACCAGAGCTCGCAAAATATGGTCAATCAGTCTACTTAACGAAATGACAGAAACAAATTGAACAGACTCGCTCACTCGCTCGAAAGCACACCTGCGGGACAACCACATTATACTAGTCTATATCCGCCTCAGTCGCTACAGTCTGCGCCGTTTTATAAGTGCATCAGCTGCGAAAGTACTAATGGCGTTCCAGAACCCTTCGCTTGAAACCCTCAACTTGCAGAAGTTATTTGTGATAACTTCCTTGCCTGCAATGTCCCATAATGCCAGCCTATGTTCCTCGAAGCGTCCATATTCAACGAGGATGTAATGTGCCTTCATTACACCAAGTACATTCGGGGCTGCTGTCATGCCCAAAACGATGGAGATAGCTCCCAAAGCATACGTGATCGCTCAGTAGCTGGATGAGGTAGAAATTTACCACTCCACGGCTTGATTTAAGGGACTATCCTGTGCATCCAGAGGACTTTGGAGCATGAGTCCCTTTCTCTAAGGCTGTCCTCACTTTCTCTTCGTCATATGCTATTCTTAGTGACCGCTCACGCGATGTACACAATGACCGATTCTGTTGGCAGGTAGCCTAGAGTCACCATTCCTGCTACGACGAGCGCTGCTTCTTTTGAAATGGTCCTTAACGCACTACATATCCGAATTGCGCTCAGGCGCTAAACAGTTTCAACTCCTCAGACCGTAAATGCGCGGGCCCACACCAATGCAGCATACAGCATTATGGAATTGCACACTTCCATGAGGAGTCGTCGACGCTTATGCTTTGGGCCGCTGGTGTTAGGCATTATTCGCCATTTGCACGCCTCTGCTGACTTCTTTTGGACGTACTCCAAGTACTCGCGAAAGCAGAGCCTGGTGTCTAACATGTACCGTATAGCGCGCTTTGAGAACACTTCTGTTCTGCCCACATGAGTGGTAGCACCCGTTTACATCGTTTTTTTTGTTTTTTGTTATAGGGGGGAAAGCATTGAAAGCCTTAAAGTGTGGGACTTGGAGTTCCTCACCCACTAAAACCACCCCTATTCTTCGATTCCCTTTCGCGGTACCACCGCTAAGTATTACTTCACAAGGGTGAGATGGCATGAAAGCCTCAGCTAGATCCATGTCTAGGATTTGTATTTAAATTGCGCTGTCTTTCAGCGCGACGCAAGGTCTTGATGATTTCTGCGGCCATGGTGCAAATTGCATTCCAATTGTTTTGCGAGCTTCAAGTCAAGTGACTGCGAATGGTCTCCCAATGCCTATGCTTAGCTCTTCCCGTTCTGCAGAAAATCTCGGACAGACAAAAAACACATGCTCTGCGTCTTCTATGGACCGCGCACAGTGTGTGCAAAACGGATCCGTCTCGTGCTTAAACCTATAAAGATAGAATTTAAAGCAGCCGTGTCCCGTTAGCAACTGGGTCAAATAGAAGTCGATTTGTCCGAGTTTTCTACCCACCCACGGCCGAATGTTCGCTATCAGTCTGCTTGTCCAGCTGCCGTTGGTTGTAGATATTCACCTCGTCTGCCAATGGTCCATCGTAGATTCCCGTCGCGACTCGTCTGTGGGAAGGCTACTACTTTCTGTCGCCCGTTTACATCGTGTCTTTGTTTTTTTTCTTACAGCCTTATAAAATATAATGACCAGCTGTCATAAATATGCTTGTAAGGTGGACCTTGGCGTGACTGAGTAGAAAAAGCTTTCTTACAGTTGGCGCCCGAGCAGGGACCATTGGGGTTTTGTAGAGATTTCCATCATAAGTGGCGTAAAGACCCACAAATTGCAACATACACCATAATAAATGAGTCCTCACCACCTCTAGCCGCACAAGTAGACTAAGCAATTCAACAGGTAGAGTTTTTTTTTGTTTCTCAAAGATTAGTTTTGAGCCAGGTTAGTTTAAGCTCAAGTTCAAAGCAAAAGTATCATTGATGACAAGTGACATTAAAAAAGGGACCACTTTTTGCAAGCTCTGGTACTGACAGTGAGCCGAATAATCTTTTCTGGGTACGAAACAAAAAGTATGTAATGAAAATTGCGAACTATTATAATGGAAATCTGTGCTTAAGTTTCCCAACTCGTGCTAACAATTTGCTAATGAAGTAATATTGATTTACCGTCTATGTCTTGCGTACCCCTTAATAGATTGGATAGATTTCGTTATAACTTAAGAACTTTATGTGCTTAAACCCACAACATTTTGTACTTATATAATGAGCTATTTTTTCTTTTTGTTATAAGAATATTTGGGGGTAGAGTTTGTAAGAATTTGTTGTACTTATTTTAAGCACATTAAGTTAAAATCATTTAAAATACTTGGAAATAGACCGAAATATCATATATTCCAAAAAAGTACCTTAAAATTATCAACATTAATAAGAATTTCGTGCTTGAATTAAGTATTTTCCCCACTTACTGTACCAGTTTCAGCCTTTGTACTTGTTTCAAGCACTAAATTCGGAATAACATATATTAAATTTGTAAGAATTTTGGTTTTAAAATCTTAGTAACTAATCTACATACTGTTAAGGCTATGTTAATTAAGTAACAGTTTAATGTTAACCCTACAAATACCAAATACTTTTAATTACATTTTGGTTCCAATTGTCAATTTCTCAACTTCTAGTTAATCTTGGACTATAACTTGAGAAATCTTCCCCCCGAACTCACCCTTTTTTGTACCATAAAAACCCAACTTAATTAACTTAATTTTATGTAAATTGGTTTCCAAACTGCACTAAGAGTTTGATTTTTCATGTTGTTTCCTATGTAACACACCAAATGCTTTTACTACTAAAAAAAAAAAAAAAAAAAACCATTTCAAATGAAAGTTTGCTTTTTTAAGTTCTCCCATGAAAGAATAAATTGCTTTTGGCTTGTATTGGCGCTGATTTTGGTATTTTGCAAATATGTTTTCTGTGCTTAATTGTTGCTCTATTTTGTAATCAACTTTATCACTCACTCACTCACTCACACACGCTTTCCTATTTCTTAAACATTACGCTTTACCCCCCAATTGCCCCCTCCCCAATCACCACTTTCTCCCCCGGAACTCAAGGTTGCATGAGAAGAAGAAGAAAAAAAGAACCCGAAAAAAATTTTGATTTCGTTTAATAAATTGATTTTAATTATTGTTTTTCCATTATTAATTTTGTTTGGCTTTATGTTTTTATCTAGTTTAGTTCCAAAATACACACACAAAAATGTAAAATATGTATAAAAGAAAAAGAGAGGGTAATACCAGGAGTTAGCCAGACTTAAATTAAGTACAGAAAAGTGGGTTGGGCTGCTACACTTTAAGCTTAAGTTATGTTGCTTTAACAAATTGAATGAATTGACAATTTACTAATACCACAAACTCATACACACACACACACACACATTCTCTGCACACTTTGCCCACACACACACATACACACACTCTCTCTCTCTCTCTCCCACACACACACACACACACATACAACGCGCCTGCCTTACCCTATGTGCTCCCAGGTATCGATGTCATCCAAGTGGCCGAAGGACAGGTACTCACCTCAGCCGCCATTGTGGGCATTGCTGTGGGCGGTGTCCTACTGTTGCTCTTCATTGTGGATCTGCTGTGCTGTATGACCGTTCATATGGGTGTCATGGCCACCATGTGCCGCAAGGCCAAGCGATCGCCCTCGGAAATTGATGATGAGGCCAAATTGGGCAGGTAAGCATCCCTCAATCTTTGAATTTGAAGATACCAATAAAATCTCCCTTCCGTTCCGCCATGATGAAATATTGCACTAAAAATGATGTTACCTTTTTTTTTTTTCTATTTTTGTGTGTTTGTCGAAAGCCAAAATTCTACACGTCCGGACTTTGAGTACCATTGGGTCTATGCGCGTCCCAAATCCTTGATATTCAATCGAAATTCCTTAATTTTTGTTTGATTGGACTTTTTTAGTGCAATATTCTACAAAAGAACATTAATCTTAACACACACACACACACACAAATAAACCGCTATTTATACTATTTACTTTAGTTATTTAGCTTTATATACTTTTGTTTCCTTGTGAGTGTAATTGTGTACAAAATGTACTTAGATTTATCTCAGTGTAAGCAGTTTTTGGTTACCATAGATGGAAGTAGAAGCTTATAAAAAGTGTGGCTGTAAATTGTTAAAGAAAAAATACCAAAACTAACCAAATCTACCCTGTTCGATATGCCAACTTGCCAAATGTGGCGACCGTGATACTAAGAAAATGTATAAATACATCAATTTTCAACTAGTCTGACCAAGTTTGTGCCGAAATCACTTTTTTCTAACTGGCAACCAAAACTTAAATCAAACCAAAGTTTAGAACATTGCTGAATCTGAACCTGTTCCACTTAAGTCTAAAAGTCTTTCTCAAATGTAACAAATTACTTGTAATCTGTTCAAAATTGAGTCACAAAAACTCAAAATCTTCAAAAAAGTACTTATACAGGTGTGTTCCAGAAATCTCAAGAGATTTCGCTTGCATTTTGAATTAAAACTGCTAGTTGAGCGATTTAAAACCGTTTGCTCAAGTAGACGACCTTGATGGACGTTGACGTACAATGCGCAGTACGTTCAAGTGGCCCATGCGACACCAAGCCAAAGCTTGTTACGCGCGAACCCCAGGTAAATTAGCAGCCCACCTCCCGCCCAACCGACCGAGAGGCGTAGCCACTAACGTGTGACACGAAATCGCGAAGGAAGAACATCAAGTAACGTTAACTACGGGCTAAATTAGTTAAAATATAAATTTTTATAGCAGGAAAAGAAGCTTCAGAGTTAAATATTTGGTAGAGTTTATTGTAATCAGCACAGAGGACACGAAACGGTTCATGCAAGGCATAGTTAGTATTACAACGATTTAGTGAAATTACGAGTCGGTCTAATAGGAACGTTGAGGTTAATTTGGCCAACCAATTCAGTTGAGTCAATTTCACCATTAATTAGTCTTTGTATAAAGATTACTCCAAGCATAACTCTACGGTTAATAAGGGAGGGAAGGTTAATCAAAAGAAGTCTACTAGAGTACGATGGTAAACGGACCTCAGGATTCCAGCCCAAACCACGAAGAGCAAACAATAAAAACTGTTTTTGCACAGATTCAATTCTATCTTGATGAGTCGAATATTGCGGATACCACACACATGTTCCATACTCGAGAATCGAACGGACAAGAGAAGTGTGCAAAACCTTCGACCAGCGCTTAATAAACCCAAGAACACTCCTGACCCTACAAACAGTAGCAGTTACATGAGAGTCAAATTGAAGTCGGTGATCAAAAATAACCCCAAGACCATTTACCTCATTGGCTGAATCATTTAAGCACTCAAGTGGGACATTATCAAGCATATAAGTGACGCATTGTGGCAAGCTCCTGTAAAATGTCCTAACCTTACACTTGGAACTGTTAAGGTTTAATAGATTATCTTTACAGCAAGACTGAAATGCATCCAAGTCAGCTTGCAAATTATAGCGGGAAACCAAATCGTTATATGTTAAACATAGTTTCACATCATCGGCGTACATAAGCACACGAGAGTGAGTGAAGACTGATGGAAGATCGTTAATGAAGAGAGTAAAAAGCCATGGACCCAAGTGACTACCTTGGGGTACTCTAGAGGTAACCTGGATTAGTTTCGAATATGAATTACAAAATATAACTTTTTGTGTTCTAGAACTTAGGTAATCAGAGATCCAACTAAGAAGGTTAATTGGAAAACCAATTAAATTCAGTTTATGAAGCAACAAGGAGTGATTAACAGAATCAAAAGCCTTACTAAAATCAGTATAACTGACGTCAGTTTGCATCTTTCCTAAGAACCCTTTGATCACTAATGATGTAAGTTCTAATGAGTTACCTTATTCTTATAGTTTAGTTCCAAATCATAGAAATTTCTAGAACACCCGCGATAATACATTTTTTTTAAACAAACGCCACCCATAATAACCTTTGTGTTTTAGCTCCTTGATTCCAAGTTCAGAAGATGACGAAAGTTATCAATTAATAAAATGCATTTTGACATCATTAGAGTCTTTGAAGGCATCTTGTAGTCTGCTGCAAAGGTGTAGTCTGCAGTAACTCAAACTCTTATTGGCGAAACTCCCAATTTCTTTTGGAACAATAGCCCGCCGATTCAGTTTTAGTCTAGAAGTCCTGGATAGAGAATGCTATACATTAACCTTGAGAAACTGCCACTAACTTACCTAAGCTGCAGATGGCAGAATGCCATTTCATTCAGAATATCAACGAGAAGGCCAAGCTAACTTCGTCTGCGCCGAAGTTTTTATACCCTTGCAAATGCTGTTTTTGAAATGATAGAGTTTAAGAACGCTTCCATAAAAATCTAACAATTTTTTAACTAAAACCCATTTTCATACAGGTAAACATCTGATTTCGCCCAAATTTCACGAATGTTTTTGAAAACATATCAAATTAAACATCGCGGAGTTTAAGAAAGATAAAATTTAAAACAGAAAAGTTTTTCTCACTAAGACCCATTTTCCGACCGATCGGTCCTATGGCAGCTATAAGATATAGTCATCCGATTTTGACCAAAGTTTGCAAATCTGTTTGAAAGCATATAATATTAATAATGGACGAGTTTGAGGACCGCTAATATTGAAAACAAACTAACAAAGAAAAACTTTTTCTCAGTAAGACCCATTTTCCGACCGATGGTTCCTATGGCAGCTTTAAGATATGGTCATCCGATCCGGTCGGTTCCGACATATTAGCAGCGTGCAGTAAAAAGAAGACTCTGTGCAAAATTTCAGCTCGATGGCTCTTAAAACTGAGAGACTAGTTTGCATAGAAACAGACAGACGGACGGACAAAGCTCAATCGACTCAGCTCGTCGCCCTGATCAAGAATATATATAGTTTATGGGGTCGGAAATGAATATTTCTATGCGTTGCAAACTTCTGGACAAAATTATAATACCCTTTGCAAGGGTATAAAAATCGTGTCCATTAAGTTCTACAGCTCCGAGAACAAGAACCACTGAACCGCCACAAACACGCTTTAGGAAACGAACCAAAGGTTTGAAATCTTTGTAAACCAATTTAGAGTCTCAAACTCTACTTCATTCGAAAGAGAACCACCCTAATTTCATAGTATCAAAATCAGTCCTTATCCAGCATAGCTGAAGCTTAATCCGTATGTTTCTGTTTCTGGTAGCCGCTGCTCTTACACACTGAATGTTTTACAAGTATTTTTGTTTTTTTTGTTTTTAGTATTTCATTTAGTTGAAATCATTCTTTGGTACACAAAACAAACCAAATTCATTTACCATTTACCTCATACCAAATCATCATCTACTTATACTCTCTCTTCGAACCAATCCACAAACCACATCCAACTCAAATCAAATCAATCAAAACCCCCCTCCCCAAAAAAATACCACCAACAATCCATCTAACCAAGCAGTCTTTATGGTTGGCGTTTTCCGCTACCTTATTGCAGTGGACAGCTGGTTAAGGAGCCACCGCCATCACCGTTACCACTGCCGCCGCCAGTTAAATTGGGCGGCTCACCAATGACATCGCCATTGTACGTATTTGTTTGAGTTCATTTTTATGCTGCTTCCTACTTTTCTCCTTACTCTACTCTATGATCCTTAATCATACTCATTGCACTTAGTCATATTCATGTAGAACTTCATTAGCACTAAAACAAAATGCATGGTTAACAATTAAGATTAAGCTTTTGTGAAAGCGATGGGGTAAGTATGTGAAGAAGCGACATTCATCAGCGGCTCGCTTGTAGCTCTAAGGGAATATAAATGCTCTTATCTAGAATTTACACTTACGAATGATTTTACTTTGAAGCGGCTTGAAATTGGGAATTTTGCCTGATCTAAATATAAAAAAGTATTGACCGACTGACTGAGTCACAACCTACATGCTGAACGGCTTAACCTAGAAAACTTGAAATTTTCACTCTGGCACATAATTTGCTTAACTTGAGGCCGAAATTTGTACGATGGGTTGAGCTTCTATCTGAACCACTTTTAAAGCGGTTTTTATACCAACTTTGAACCGGTTCAAACTAATTTGAACTTCTCTTTGTGCGATCTACATATAGTTATCAAAAAATATAGAGAAAAGAGAAGAAAAAATCTTTGCCCGACTGACTAATTCACAAATTAACCTACAGCACAAACAGCTTAAACTAGATTCTAAAATTTAGCATTCTAAAAGAAATTTTGCTAAATACGATCCCAGAATTCTTAATACACTGTGACCTTTTTGAACAACAAAAAAATTCTGAAAGTAGTGTAATGGTAGTATAAAAACCCTGCCCCCTTGGTCTGATTAGCTTGTAGATTATAGCAAATCAAAAAAAATTACATTTTCATACTAAAAATTACAAAAGTTAACCACGTTTTGACCACTTTTCTACAGTTTTTCAACTTCAACTTGAAACCCCTTACAAATTTGGACAAGTAATATAGCACAAAGTTGTAGCTTAGATCAAAATAAACAAACCGTTAGAACGAACCAACTTCATTTAGTTACTCTTTCATATAGCTATAGGCCCAGAAGCACGTACAACTGTCATAAAAACTCGAAAAATTGAAAATTTTTGGTAAAAAAGTAAAAAAAGCCGAAATTTCTTTAGTTAACATTTTTAAGTTTTGTTTTTTTTTTCTTATTTTATTGATTTAATACAAAACAATCGAAATTTTTGACTGTGTCAGCCAATTGGTATCGAAAATTACCACTTTTCGAGTTTTGCTTACAATTCTACATGCTTAAGGGCCCAAAGGACCAATCGAATGAAGTTGATAAGTTCCAATCGTCTAAGCTACGATTTTGTCCTGCATTTTTAGTCAAATTCGTTACAGTTTTCAATACAAAGTTAAAAAAACAGTACTAAATGAGGGAAAAGCATAATGATTAATGATAATAAAGATGTGACTTTTTTGACTTGCTACTTAAGAATGTTTTGTAAGCCAAGCCAAGAGCAACAACTTACTCTAATACGTTAAAGCGCAATTCCAAATAGTTTACGAGATATTTAGTTGCAAATTTCAATAAGAAGCAGAAATCTTCAAAGTACAGTAAAAAGAAAAAGGCAGCTAATCAGACCAAACCCAACGAAGGTTTTTGTACTACCATCATATCCTTTTAAGAATTTGTTAGTCTAGACTTGATCAAATTTTTACCCCTAAACCAAACCGCAAACCGAAACATCATATGTTTAAATATGCTGAACAGAACCGAAAACCGCAAAAGAAAACGCAAGTTTTTGGCAAATATGTTTGTAATTTTTGGAAATTGTATTAATCGTTTTAGCGTTGCAGAGTTTTTACAACTTACTCTAAAAGGACATCAATCTGTCGGGATACAGTCGGGTGTCAGTGTTTCAGCAACTCCTGATTTTGGTCATTTCCTGAAATTGTCGTCTCTGTTTTACTTTTTCATGTATCTTTGAAATATTGAATTTCCTGAATTCACAATATTCTTCAGTTCGTAGTGGTTCTCCCCCCTTACGTTCTCAAGGAGCTTTCGATATCTATTGCATACCAGCTCTCCAAGATAGTACTGAAACGGCGTCTTGAACCGATTCCTAACCACTTTTGAATCGGTTCAAACCTTCTTTCTTTGTCCGATCTAAATAAAGCTAACAAAAATATTACAAAGGTAATAGAAAATTTAGAAAAAAATTCTTTGCCCGACTGACTGATTCACTTATCAACATGCAACCCACCCCTAGAGAGCTCAAGTTAAGCACTCTGAAAGAAAATTTGCTAAGTACGTTGCCCAAATTCGTATTAAGTCGCAGCGGGTTTAGCTTATTTTTGGGATTTGACTTTTTTAACCGGCTTAAACTAATTTTGACTTTTCTTTGTCTGATCAAAATAAAGTTACCAAAAATACTATAAAGAAAACAGAAAATTCAGTAAAAAAATCTTTGCCCAACTGACTGATTCACATATGAACCTACCGACCAAACGGTTTAACCAAGAGAGTTCAAGTTTAGCACTTAGAAAGAAAATTTGCTAAGTGATTTTCTAAAATTTGTACAAAGACGCAGCGAGATTAGCTGGCTTCTAAGATATAGCTCTGAACCAGTCTTAAACCGGTTCCTAATCACTGTTGAACCGGTTGAAACTCATGTAAAGCCGGGTATCCAGCACCGCGGAAACTAAAAATTCCTGGCAAACTTCATATAAAAAAAACTGTGCCAGGAATTTTTACGAGCAACCAGCAACATGAACGAAACCCACAGTTTCTTATCGATAGTTGGCCTATCGATAGCGCGTGTGGATCGAGAGAACAGCTGATACACAGCTCAGGAATATATTGGTTACAATTATTTTGGACGTGATGAGCGAAAATTTGGGGGGGGAATGCTTTTATGTTTTTGTTATGAGCTGTCATCTTGCTGGGGAACCAGCAGTGTGCAAAGATTGGTAGGGGATGGTGCCAAGGGGACACTTATGCCAAATTGCTGAGGCGGCCCGAGAGATGCCCTACATGGACACAAAGGTCGATAGGATGTCGGAGGTTGAGACGACTTCTGAGCCTGTTTGTCGCCAGTCATGATACATAATAATAATCAAACAAACAAACAAACCTGCTGGTGTGCATATTAATTTGGGACGCATAATGGCGAAGCGTCCAAATCGCGGTATATAGTTGTATGCCTCTCATACCAGGGACCTCACATAGAAGATTCTAGGTTCTTGAGGGTAGTGGAGCATGCAGTACTCCATATAGGGATCCCCCAGATCCACCACTGCATAGCTTGAGAAGCCAATTGAGCTTCAATGTCATAGCTGCAACCGTAGCTACTACCCGAGACACATAGACTGGTCAAGCGACGGTCCAGAGATAC
This sequence comes from Lordiphosa magnipectinata, assembly GCA_037044535.1. NCBI lineage: Eukaryota > Metazoa > Arthropoda > Insecta > Diptera > Drosophilidae > Lordiphosa > Lordiphosa magnipectinata. The sequence goes on along the minus strand of JBAMBO010000583.1, from coordinate 106,827 downwards.
GCCAAGGTATTTAACAGCGGTATCCTTTTGATCCTAGGAATCGCACTCGAGCAACTTTTCGGGATCTCATAGCGATCATGTTGACTCTTTAAACGATTAACGGCCATAGACCAAAGACAAGGTACTGATCCGGCCACGGAGTTGACAAAATCCTTAATATTAATGCAGATTGGCTAAATACATGGCAATCTTTTATCCGACTATGAAAGACTTCATTTGATTGGGCCACACTGCAAAGTGTCATTCTTAAGCATCGGCTTATTATCCCCTAGTATAAAGTAGCACCTACTTCCTCTGGAAATTATATACATATTTTTTTTAAATTTATTTAAATTCAAATAATTAAGTGCTTAACAGCTGACTGATCAAAGTGACTATGCACCTTTTTGGTAGATGGTCACCCTGTTTTAGTTATGTTCCACACACACAAGAAATAACTAGCAAATTCCTGGCAGCAATTTTCCGCAGTGCTGGATACAGGCCTTAAGCAGGCGATAGGCCGTAAATGGGGATTCTCCCCAGCAATAGTTTACTGGCTGTACACAACCATTGTACGTCCCATACTGCTCTATGGAGTTTTAGTAAGGTGGCCAGCACTCGGGAAATCGTCAGTACTGAGTACTTTACACAAAAGGTGCAGAGAAGTGCTGAAATATGCATGAGCGGTGCCCTCCAAACCTCCACTAAACACCATATTTCATCTTCTTCCTCTAGACTTGATGTCTAACTCAGGACACTCAACAAATTCAATTCGCAGAGGACCCTAAACAATTCTAAAGCTTTGTCAACTCTAAACGTAGATCCTCTTCTTTACCTTCTTCTGACCTATTTGCGGACTTCTTCCAATCAACTTACTCTTCTGCCCGTTTTACCAATACATTCCTTCTTCCAACTCGATATGTGCTCCCTCAATTTCTGAAAGCTCCTTGCTTTCATATTTGAAATCACTTAAATCCTCATACTCCCCTGGGCCTGACAACATTCCTAGTTGCGTGCTTAAAGAGTGTTGTTTTTCTTTATGCAATCCTTTGCTTAAGCTTTTTAATCTATCTCTAGAATCTACTGTGTTTCCGAATCTTTGGAAAGAATCTTATTTCATCCCTCTTCATAAAAAGGACGTAAAAATCTGATATATCCAATTATAGGGGCCGCTATTCCAAAATTATTTAAACAGATTCTAACCTCATCCTTACAGCACTATTGTAAATCAATTTTATTACCTTTCCAGCATGGATTTACAAAGCGTCGGTCAACTACTACCAATTTGCTTGAATTTACCTCAATGGTTAACAATGGATTCCTTTTAAAAAATCAAACTGATGTCATCTACACCGACTTCAGTAAAGCATTTGATTCTGTGAACCACGATATTCTCCTCTTTAAGCTTGATCGTTTAGGATTTCCTTCCTTTTTTTCTGCTTTGGATTTCGTCCTATTTAAAAGATTGAACTCAAAAAGTTCTGCTTCGCTCTAATGATGGATCTAAGCTCGATGACAAAGTAGGAGGAGAAGTTTTCTCAACATATGCATTTACTCAGATAATCAAGCAGCTCTAAGGGCTCTTGACTCGTATACTAATAACGCCAAGACGCTCACGAAATGCCGTAGATCCTTAAATGTGATCGCTTCATCTGGGTACCTGGACACCGTAACATTGAGGGTAACGAGTTAGCAGACAAACTGGCAAGACGGGGTACTTCCATTCAACTCCTCCCGGAGAAGAGTTTGATAGGTATGCCCTTAGCCTCATACAAGCTAATCACAAGGAATAAAACCTGGCGTCTGGCTACGAAATCATGGAATAACCTTCCAGTTTGCGCTGTAGCTGGGGTCACGTGGCCCTCGTTTAACCTGAAACGAACCAATAGTCTTTTGCGCCAAAGTAGAGAAAACATCTTACCTCTGGTTGGGGCCCTAAAGGGTCACTGCCTCATCAGCAGGCATGCAGTAACGGCTTCTGTAGAAGCTGCAAGTGTGAGGAAGAAGAGGAAACACCATTGTCCAGCTTTTAATAGAAGGAGACTCAAAACTCTTGGTCACACGTTTCTACTTAACCTCTCGAAAGTTTCCGAGATAGAGATCCCGTCTCTACTGAAATTTGTAATGTTGTCACAATAGTTCAGTCGGGAGGAACCGCCCCTGGCTTAAATAGGGAATTATATGGTATCGCAATGGGCCTATTTTGGCCTAAATCAGAGATGGGCATGCACACATATCGTCACACTTTTCACACGCATACAAGCACAATTTGCGTATGCCGCATTCGTGTTCTATAAATAGCTTTCAATGCTTATAGCGTACGTGTGATTTTGTGCAGTCGGCAGCGCGCTGCCTCGTGTGCATTAGAACGTCGCGACGCGCCCATCTCTGGCCTAAATGTAGGGACAGTCTTACTGTCCCTAGGAATCTCAACCTAACCTAACCGAAACAAAAATATTATAAAATTTTGAAAAAAAAAAACAAATTCTTTGCCCGACTGACTGATTCATATATGATATAGCTCTGAACCAGTTTTAAACCTCTTTCAAAGCGAATCATAGATGTGATTCTTTCCAATATACCAATCTATAAAGATCTTCAGCTGTCAATATGTAAACATTCCTAGTGGTAAATTCTAATTCAGTTGCTTTGCTTTGTTTTAAATTTTTAGCTAGAGTTCTTGAATAATATTTCTGCTAATTTACTAATTTTTTGTTGTACAACATTTCTCCCAAATCCAGAGACGAAAAGGAGCCCCTACGCACACCCACTGGCAGCCTGAAACAAAACTCCACCATCGAATTTGATGGACGCTTTGTACATTCGCGCAGCGGTGAAATCATAGGCAAAAATTCAGCAGTATAAGCGGACACTTGCAGGACAGAAGCAGTTGCAAAATACGTGTCTAGTATTAAACTAATAATCCACAAAAAAAAAAAGTTATACAAACCCCCAACTACGAACAACAAGCGGAAAGCCAAAGCTGTTTAAGATTATGTTTTCACATTGGCAAAATAAGTTTTTACACATTATACTTTTCATACATACATAAATAGTTATCTAAGCTCCATGTTGCTTCACTCTTAGTATTCGCTGCATAGCTTCATTTTCTCACACCCAGACACCACACCATACCCCTCCCCCCCAAGTTAAGGACGAATCTTAGCCTAAGTTACCAAACACAAAAAAAAACTAAAATTAATGCCTTACCACAAAAATTACAATTACAATTTATTTAGCATTTAGTATAACTAACTTAAAACATGCCATAAATAAGTTTTAATCTTAAGTTAACAAAAAAGAAAGATGGGAAGAAAACACAAATACTTCAGTTAGTACTTAAAAACCTGAAACAAAAGACTTTTCTAAAAGAGAGAGCATGACAAACCACTTGATTTGGCATATTAAAACTTAACTTACGAACAATGCTCAATGTACTTGAATGTTAGTACAGTCAACACGAAACAAAAAAAAAAAACAAAAAAACAAAAAACATTTGTATGTATGCGCTTCTTCAGAATGCTTAAACCAGAAAGAAATGTGCGTGTTGGTTTTTTTTTTTTTTTTTTTATGTGTGTGTTTTTAAACTAAGTAATACGAGTTCAAATGTAGACAAAATGAACTTGAAAATGAAAATGAAAATGAAAATAAATATAGTTGTCGATGATGAACAAACTAAGATGCAAGTATAATTGTTACTCAAAGATAGAAGTTTTAAGCAATTGATTCGAATGTGGTGAAATAATTTTTGCAAAATATTTACGAGATTGAAGTATTGTACTATTCGATTGACTGCTGCGATCGACATTAGAGCAGCGTTGGCCAACGAGAGCGAGGCACAAAAGTGAGAGCGCCGTGAATTTGCTTCGACCTGACCGCATCAAAGGCAGACCCGGCCAGCCATAGCTACCACGAGCCGAAGTCAGTCATGTTTTTACACAAACGCGAGCCGAACTCATGATTGTGTGAAGCGGTGAATATTGAATTGCAAGTAAAATGGCTGTAGTCTGGAGAGGGCTCGCTTGCTCACCATTTGGCCGGCACTGATCAAAGGTCACAGATGATAGAAGGATGGATTCAACGTTTGCGCAGTCCCTCTTCTCTATCAGCTGCGCTGCTACGACGCTGAGGTTCAATCCTTGCCCTATGTTGCTCTGTCGCAGTTGCATTTTGTTTGCGCCAAAGCATGACTGATGGGAGGGAGTGAAACAGAGTTCAATTTGAGACGAAGACGGTTGCCGTTGCAAACTGAACTTGGTTCGACCGAGCAAAGGTTCAGTCTAGATCAGGCATGCCCAAAAGCAGCAAACGACAGAGCACTCACCAATACTCACAAAGAAAAGCACCAATACGAATATTGAAATTGTTGTTCATCAGTTTACATGCGCGCTCAAACACCAATCAAAGAAGAGAACAAAACCGGTTTTTGTTCTACGCGACGCACACACACGAAATCGTTTGCATGTGTGTCGTTTTGTAAACGTCACGCCCTGCATGTATACGATCATTGATTTGCCATCTTCGGTGCAATTACAAAAACAAAACGTACTCAAAGAGCATACGGCTGGGCATCGCTGGTCTAGATATTAGATGGTCGTTGTCGAAGGCTAGCCAACGACTGAATGGCTTTTTGCTCTCTTCTCCTCAGCTTCGGCATGCGTTCGGCTCGTATATGTGTAAATAGCGAAATGTTTTCGCCCCCCCAGGGGGTTCTAGTTACCATCGCTATACACTACATATTTATAAAGTGTGTAGGTGCGTAGATTGCTTAAGCGCCCCATACACCACACAAATTTTTGCGCCTAACGCTAATGTGTGTTAGTGAAATATGGGTGTATGCGTCACACGCACGCATTTGTGCAAAGCGAGACCAAAATCAAAAGCGTTTGGACTTTGTGGCTTCTTTGCGCAAAGTTTTAGTAGTATTTGTGTGGTGACTGGGCATTTTGCCCAAATTGTGCTCAGTTCGTAGCCAAAAATAGTAAAAAAAGATGCTCATGTGTGAAAATTCGACGTTGGCTTCACCCACAAGCGTTTTTCTTTTCTTTCTTGCATTTCCTTTTCACTTCCACTGCCAAAGCAACGGCAACAGCTGCGCCCTTCCTCCATCTTTACTCGCCGAGAGCTTGCTTTCAACTGAAATTTTGCGCAAATGCTGGTGTAGTGTGTGGTGTATGGGGCGCTTTAAGCAAAGAGATTCACAGAGCTAAGTTACTTTACCTGAGCGACACACTCAAATGGCAATCCAACAGCATTAAGCCAGGAATGAATGCACTTGCTTTCAACGAAGCGTGCTTATTGTTCAGTTGTTGATCCAAATCTGACGCTCTCTGTTCTCTGGCTACTTCCATTCGGTCTTGCTTCTCGCTCGTTCGGAGGCAGTCGACACTGGGCTCCTAATCTCAGCGTAAGAAGTAAAACCAAATCAAACACAAGGTAGTATCTTATTGTTTCGCTTGATTGATTCTTCAATTCCTTAAACGGTAGCCGCTAGAGCTCGTTTTTGGGGCCTAATATACTCAATTGTTTTTTAGCTAATAAAACTTTGCTTTTTTAAGCTATTGACATAAAACTTTCCCCTTTATATCCTACGTACAATCCTACATAAAGCAGGCAGATAGCTTTCGAATTACTAGTTTTTAACAATACGCCGTCGAATGAATGATAATTCCTATGATGCATAATTTGATCAAAATCGAATAAGGGAACTGCAGTAAATTTAATGTTCTAAGGGCCGATTTCACTGTGGATGAGAGTAAGGTACGCATGTTGTTGGAAATATAGAAGAAAAGTTTAGAGTAGAGAAATTTTGAAAAGAGAAAGGGTGGGGTTGGGGGAGTAGAGAAGCGGGTTAAGGTGTTGCTATCGAGATGGTGTCTTCCAGGTCCAGTCCGAGAAATCTTGCTACTTGGACAAGATTTGTCCAGAGGTGAAGTGGTGTGAGCTGTGTTGGGTCAGCTGGGCAGTGGAAGAGGTGGTTTATGTCGTGCGGCGATTGCCCGCATTTGGGACACTCATCGATCACTGCCTGGTTGATCCTTGCTAGGTAGCTATTTAGCGTTGTGCCAATGTTGTCCGCGCGCTTCTGGGCAAAGATTGCTGATGGAAGGAGGTTTTCCTCCCAGAACAACATTTGGTTTGAGGCGGCATATCGCTTCAGTCACGGTAGTCTGGTGGATGGCGCTTCTCGCAGTGATAGCCTTTGTTTCCGTTATTGTGGTGGAGTTTGCGGTGAGGTAGGTGGGTTCTCAGGTCCTGTCTCTTAGTTCGTGGGAGCAGTGCGAATTGTAGGGCCGGATGGTTGGTATGTTCTGCCAGCAGACCATTTACAAGGAATTGTTTGGTCAGCATGTTGCAGTGGTCGCGGACACCGAGCATGTGGGTTTCCTCGTGTAGGTGATACACTTGAGCCATAATGATGGTGTGCCAGATTTTGTTGAAAAGAGAGAGAGACAGGTTTCTGCCAGCCAGATATGCAGAGACTGTTGTGAGGTAGGAATTTACACTCTCAACTACCTTGTTGTAGTCCCTATCCGATCCTAGGATGGTGCAGTCGTCTGCATAGCTGACTAGCTTGAGTTCCGGAGGCGATGTTGGCATTCCTGCAACATAGAGTTTATGTAACAGTTAGTGCTATGTAGGAGTTGTAAAATCGGTCATAAATGTAAAAAGTTGTGTCCTTTGACCCGAAAACCAATGCAGGCTATCGCTCAGAGTAATCGAGGATCGTTCCAACAAATTTATATTGGACTTGGAATTATAAGACGGTTGGGATTCTTTATACTATTATGCACCAGAGACGTGGTTCACTTTATTGTTCACTTTCTTTGATATTTCACTTAGAACTAATTGACAATTGTATAAACTAGAACATTCGAGATTCTAAAACCTTCCATACGGCAGTTTTCTCTGCCTATCAATATCACTATTTCGGCTTATGTCAGCGATATTGCCTATTTAGCCTGTTGGAGCGAGTGCGACAACTAGCTTTTGCTCCAAACTTAATGGATCTTTCCGTTTAACTGCTTCGAATCCGCTGTCTGTCGTCCCCATCCATTTCCCCTTTCCATTGAATCCGCCTTGATTCCACTTTGTTTATCGAATTCGCCGCATTTCCCCATTATATCCATTCCTCACAATTGTATAAACAGGATTCTGTCTGTCGCATTGTGCTGCCAACAAAACTGTCAGACTACTCTCGGATCAAAACACAAAGCTCTAAATAGCTTACTATAAGAAAAACGCTATGGACTATGGTTGAATGAAGGGGAAGATGCAATAACAGAGACTCAGAAGTCTATTAGCAATTTTCCAAAAAGAAATGTAGACTCATGACAAGACATTTGCGGGAATTGTAAGGGAACATATTGTTACATATTTGACAATTCAGGGACGTCATACCGCGGCTTTACTATAAAAGTAGCTCATGATACAATAACTACAAGGTAGCGCACTGCGCAGCTTCAATATTCTCAGTCGGCCTTGGTTCGATGACTCAATGCTGTAATCTGGTATATCGAACCTTCGATTTCCTGATGTATGTAGTACCAAACTTCTTTCAAGAGTTGTCATTAAATGTAGGTAACAACTGCCCAAGCAAACCAAGTTCGGAGCGCTCCAAATTATGTGTTTGAAAAGAGCCGAGCTTAAGAGCGTTTTTGGAGTAAACACATAAATTTAAGGGTTTTCGGAGCATATTCAGAGCTATCTAGGCACGGGCTCATAAAAAGCACTTATGTCTGTGCACTCCAAAATGCGTCTCGAAAGAGCCTTTCAGTAGTCCTTCAAGTGCCTAGAAAAATAACTTTTATGTGTATTTTATGAGGTTTTTCTATGCTTTATTGGGAGGGTGAAACCACTTATATCTGTGTCATAAAAGAGTCAGATTGGACTCAGAAAAAAACGCTCATTCCGGACTCTTTTTTGTGCACATTATGACGGTGAATGCTCATAAAAAGTGTCAGAAAAGTGGCAGAAAACTCACATATTGTTTTTTGGGTGAGTGTTCCTGGTTTTTGTGTGTGTGTGTAGTAGCCCGCTGTGTTGTAGCCCATACGAAAAAGCACTTCCGGTTGCGCTACCTTGTAGTTATTGTATCATGCGAGTTGCTTGCATCAAACCAGACGTGAACCAACGTATTAAAAATTAAAAGAAAATGCCTTTTTGGAAAGAACACACTTTTAGTTTTCCATTCCTCAATCTAGAGATACGAAAAGAGGTAAAAAGCGTGCACAGTTAGTGACAGCTCATAATCTTCTATGAATAAGACCCTTGTTATACTGGCACATTCTAGAGGTCATTCTGTGGATGAGCTAAATGAACTCATATTCTCTGTGTATTTCCTCCGGTCATCCATTAGCGATGGATGACCAAGTCACTGTCACAACATTGAGCATTTTTCCGCTAAAAGGTTAGATTTTCTATCGATAAGTTATCGAATTCCCAAGTGGCAGCAATAAGAACAGCTGCTGTGTCAATGGCGTTGCCATGGGGGGGAGAGGTATTTAGCTCAGTGGGAAAGGGTTTTAGCTTTGTTGAACACTGACTAAGCCCATGAGTTGTCAGCTATTCTTTTTTAACGTTAGTGTGACCGCATTGAACCTCCACTTTTTGAGAATAATGTTGAATGTTTGCAAGTGGAACAAGGGTATAAGGGTAAGGCTGCCTTCACACTGTTTGATACATGAAACATGAGCTTTTTGTTATGTTTTGTATGTAAAATGCAGGCCCACTATCATGATTATTATGTCTCATGTATCAAACAGTGTGAAGGCAGTCTAAGCTTATCTAGCTGAAAGTCAAATAAAACTAATTTTAGGGAAGCGCTTAGAATTCCTGTTTTCTCAGCCAAGCTATCTTCAGTTTCGAATGTTAAAAGACATGCCTATGAAGCTCAGTTGAGTCAGTTACAGAACCACTAGTTCATTGATATTATCTGGTTCATATGAACATGGTGACTTTACTATGTTAACATAAAATAAGAAAACAAGAAGAACTGCATTGCGGAAATCCTGTACGATTTACTCTTAAGGAGCTTAACATCATACTTGTTTCACTCCGCAGATGTTTGAAAAAGTAGTGTAATGATTGTACGAAAAGTCGTTAAGTGGCAACGTCAGCACACTTCAATTAGGCAACCCGCATCAGCTGACTACTCAGAAGCCTATTCACACGGACTGACAGTAACTCATATGAAAACTCAGCCAAGTAATCAGCTTGAATCAACTTGATTGAACCGAAATGGTATGTTCTTGATTCGAAACAACGACGCTGCGGTCCAGCTTACCAGCTGTTATAAGCTGTTTGATTCGCTTTGATTCGATACAATTCGTACTTTGTACTATTCACACACTCAATTTCCCAATACTCTCGATTCATACGATGTTCTTCTTTTTGAGTAACGATTAATGCCCAACCACAGACTCTATGCCAAAATCCTAGTTTTGAGTTTAATACCTTATTTCATTATGTTTTTTTTTTCAATAAATGTAAAAATTCACAAAATTGTATAAGTAAAATAAGTTTAAGCGTAAATAAATAATTAAAAAATATATGTATATGTACAACTGTATTTAAATTGTAAACTATAAGTACATTTTTTTTCTACACAAATAAATGAAAAACATAAACAAATTACATACTATATATATATATATTATATATACAAACCTAAGGAGCATTTTCATTTGATCACCGATCTAAACCCTCCGCTGTCCTCTTTTGTAGCGAGCTTTTGTAGCTTCTGTTGCCAAGTTAAGTCAAGCGCCTTGTCCGAGCTTTTTTTACCCTATATATACAAATATGAAAATATAACAAAAAATATACAAATTTTTAAAGGAAAAAATCATCCTAAAGCTACACCCACCACACACACACACACACAAACACATTGACACACTGTAGGAATGTTTTTTTTGGCAAGCTGCCTATTCAAAATATGGCAAAACACAAACAAAATGGAGACAAAACAAACAACTTTTTTTTTGTATTTTGTTTAAAAGGCCGTGTGTAGCTTTTTATATATAACTTAAATAAAAATATTATATATATATATATATATACATATATATACAAACATACATATATAATAAAGAAAATTTGAATGAAACATGAAACAAAAAAACTGAAGCGAGAACAAATAAAGTCGTATTTACTGTACTATAAAATATTAAGAATTTAGATTGGTTTCATTTCATCATTAGGGAAGGCACAAGAAGCCGCATGGAAGTGGGTAAGTTCACATGGGTGTGTAAGTTCACATAGTGTAAGATTTACAAACCAAAAATAAAAATTTGCTTCATACAGAGATTCAAACCGTAACTGAAACCATTACCTTTAACCGCTAAAAACACTTTAAAATTTGTAACCGAAAACCAAATTTTTCTTATAACCTTTATTAACCTTATCATTGCCGAAACAAAAACTGTTTTTTCTCTACAATTAAAAATTTTTTGTTTTTTTTATTTAATTATTTATACAAGTATAAAACTTTAGCTTTATAACACTACCCAGCGGCGCAAATTGCCATTACGAAATCGAATACTCCATGATTACTTTGAATTCAGTATGAAGGAAATAATAGCATACAATTTGCATTACTTTGCCGTATGCATGGCCGCTTTGTAAACGGGGTGCGCACAGCCTGCATTACTAGTAATAAAACATGTATGCCAGAGCCGAAATGCCATCGGATTCCAATTACGAATGCGTATATTTTTTTGTTAAATTGTAATGCAGAATGTTCCCAGTCCGTTTACAATTCAACACACAATTTAGGAATCGTATACTCAGTCGTAAAGCACTTGTAATACGATTCAATTTACTAAAGATGGAAAAGTATACGGGTGGGTAAAGTACTTGTTTTACTACGCAATGTACTATTGATAGAGAAGTATATGGGTTGGTAATGAACGTGGATTACAGCCTATAAAAGTGGGTAATAAGGTAGTAATACAGTGTTTTGTATATTAGATTATTTTAAATGATTTTATTTGTTATTCCTTGATAAATAAAATGTATGTTTTTACAAAGTTATAAATTGTCCAGACTACAAATGGGAAATACGTCGTCATCAGGAGGCATGTTCTTTTTCGTCAACTTTTTAAGGATGGTCAATATACCAATTTGGTATTTTTCAATTTTTGGTTGACTCTGCATCATCGTGCTTCCATCACTTTTACCAATTGAGTTTTCAACTTTGCGATTTTTTTTTTCCGACAATTATATGTATGTACACTATAATTAATTAACAACTAAACCAAATTCAAGTGACTTCTCGCCAAGTCACAGCTACACTTACAAATTGGTTCTGCATACAAATATAAACTTAGAAAATAGAAGAAATGTCTAAAAACGCTTATGGATAAGGGGGAAAGGCACAAAAGCGAACGAAATAGACATCGGCAACGATTAGTTGCTAGTGTGTTTCCGATTACCATCTCTCTAACGAAAAGCAGCGGTTGTATTCCATTACATTTTCGTCAGGCGTAATGCATACTTTCGGCAGAACACGTTGAGCTCTGCGCCGCTGGGTAGTCACAAAAGTACTTTAGATAGGCCAATAAAAACGCGGAGAATTGAATTAATATTTAGAAAAGTTAGAATTAGAAATTATTTATTTAAATTATAATAAATTACGTTAAATTGGATTTTTTTTTTTTATGTAATCTTAACCTAGTATTATTTTATTTTGTTGTAGTTAAATTTAAAGTTATCTTGTACTGTAGTATGTTTTGAGTTTAGCTCGAAATAATGTTGCGCTACTAATTGATTTTAGTCCATGGGGTAAGCTATTCCACAGGCGAACAGCATGTATAAAGAAGTGCTTTTCTGAACGCTTCTGCGTTCAGCAGAAGCAATCTTAGTGAGAGAGAGAGAGAGAGCGAGAGAGAGAGAGAGAGAGAGAGAGAGACTTAGAGAGCGCACTGCGTTGTGTGTTAACTGGCCGTTTGACTCGTGACCAAATGCGAGCTGCGACATTAAGGGTGCAGAGTATGTTATGGTCGGGCTTGACCGACTTTCTTTCTTGTTTTGTGAAGTAATATTAATGCTTTTAAGCTTGGAATGCTTGGAAAGGTACTCAATTTTCTTACCTAGGTAAGGTACAAGGTAAATGTCAAAAAATATACCTAGGTAAGGTAAAAGGTATACGAAATTTCCAGTACCTAGGTAAAGGTAAAGGTACAAAAAAGATAATTTTTAGATGACTTTTAAAGCATGGTTTATCCAACACTACCTACCGGAAAATGTTGTGAACTGAATAACGTGAACTATCCAACCAAAACTTTAAGGTTTCATCGAAATTTCAACAAAAGTGTACGGAAAAAGAGCAAAAGATTCTCAGGAATCAGTACAACAAATCTGTGTCCCTACAGGGACATACGTTTTTTTTTAGTTTTAAGTCAGAAAAATATATTTTTTTTTTTTTTTCTTTCCGACTATTTAGTCTAGAACTCCTACTATTTGAATTTTCGACATAATTTACAATATATATTTTTAAAAATTAACATTAATCATTAAGTTCCACATTCGCGTCAACTTCACAAATTGCTTTAAATATATACTTTGATCTTGGTCTTGGCCTAGATACATAGGAAGTAAAGCGATATGGACAAGTTTTTAAAACTTCCTAAGTAGTAAAATTAGCGACCTATTTATTTAAGCTGATAGCAAGAACTACTGGTGATAGGGTCCTAGAATATAATTTGCTTTGTTGTGTGTTAAATAAAATGCTGTCATTTATAATCAACTCTGAATAGCAATCGAAATTTGAAACCATTCAAAAGATAGTTCATGCTAGTTGTGCGACAGCTTTCTGTATTTCCTTGACTTAAAGCGTCTTAAGGATCAACACAGTAATTAGCTCAAGACTATGTTATTTTAATAGTCACATCGACAATCAAATTGATAGAATAAATAAATTAGATTAGTTTCCGACTTAGACCATCATTTGAAACTAAATTCTCATTCATATTAAAGTACCTTATATCTTGCTTTTTGATAAGGTAAATGAAAATGTGGACCTAGGTAAGGTAAAAGGTACTGGAATTTAAAAATACCGAGGTAAGGTAAAAGGTACACAAAATATGTATCTAGGTATGTACCTAGGTATTTGTACCTATGTTCTTCCTAACACTGCTCTTAAGCTTGTAAAATCATTAAGGGTAAGATTGTACATTTGATTCATGGTTTCACTCAAGGTAAACAAAGAGATGTTATCTTTACTGATTTTAGTAAGGCTTTCGAGGCCTCTGGAGTTCCCCAAGGCAGCCATCTTGGACCTCTTCTCTTCGTGTTATTTATTAATGACCTGCCTAATGTAATTAAGCAATCTCGTGCACTGATGTACGCAGAAGACTTAAACATATTTCTGAGCCACAACTCGCCCAACGATTGACGCTTTGTGAATACTGGTTGACAGGTGTGTTCAAAGCCAATATAGCCTTCTCCAACACCTCGCTACTGTGGCTGTCGGCTGATTCTAATGATTTTTTACAGGTGAATTGAATATACAGAATGTAAAGAAGGACTTAAGCTTAAAGTAACAGATTATAGATATATATATAGAACTGAAAGAAATACTAACTAGGGCAAGTGAATAATATTAGATGATTTAAGGAATTTCATTATATCTAGAAGGTTTTTTGGAGATGGATCTGTAAGAAAGGAGGTTAGGTTTCGGTTGGAGAAGCTGTTCCTTTGAAATGCACTCATTTAGGACGTGATCTATTGTGAGGGGGCTCATTTGTGTTGCAGAGGTGGCAGTTGTTACTATTGTTTTCGTGGGTGAGTCTTGTATGTCCAAGTCGTAGTCTGATAAGTTTTACCAGATCTTTTTGTTGGTAGGCGACTGATTTCTGTCTGCTTGAGGTAGTGGTCGATATTGTTTTTGCTCGGATTTGTATGTAGATGTATTAGGTTTATGTTAATATTTGAAAAGGCGTGTTTTATGTATCTATTAATGTCTGTTTTATTAATGTTTGAGGATGTGATTAGAGGTGATGTTGTTGCTCTTTTCGCTGTTTCGTCAGCATATTCATTGCCTAATATTCCAACATGACTGGGTATCCAAAGGATTTTGATTTTTGTGAAGTACCTAATTAAAAGAGTTCTTATGGTTGCTGGATAAAAGGACGAATTGTTTATGTTCGAAATAGCATCGACAGCTGATAATGAATCGGAGCATATACATATTTTCCGTTTTTTTTTAACTGCTATTTGTACTGCTTCTAGTAAAGCTATTATCTCTGCAGTATACACAGATGAATAGCTGGGCAAAGTCGCAAGCTTAAGAACTTCCTTCTCAGTGGTTATTGCACATATCCTGTTACTTCTTTGTTTAAAGATATGTCGGTGTATATAAATGTATGGTTACTTAATTTGTGTTTTGTTTCGTTGAATTCTCTTAAGAAGACGTCTTTGCCTGTATTCGATTTAATAAAGGATCTAAGGTGCATATCTATTGATTCTTCTTTAAAGTGCCAGGGGGGTGGTCCTTTAGACAGAACTTTGGTTACACAGGGCTTTATATCTAATGTAGAGCAGACATTTATAGATTTGTGAAGGGCAGAGGCCCTAAATCTTTTAGTTTTGTTCTTTGTGATATTTGCTGTTATTTTTCTAAGGGGCGTGTCATATGAATGCGTTATTGTGTTAAATAGTTTGGCTTGTAATTGTTGGGTTCTTGTTTCAATTGTGGCAATTACGGCATAGATTAGGAGATGTCATCGAACAATAATAATAAATAAATAATAATATGGGTTTAGCCCATTCGATTGTGATAAGCTCGACGCAGCAAAGTAGGCAACACAAAATTTGTACACCCACAAAAATTTCCATTCAGCCGCGAAGTAGGCAACACGATGAATTTGTTATTATATTTTGAACTAATCTTTAGTTGGCCTTTATTTGACAATATGTACAAATTAAACATTCAACTCTGATCCATGACAAATGCAAATCTTCGATTTAAATACAGTTTTTGTTTTTTTTTTGTGGGGCAAAACACGCGCACAATAAATTCTCTAAAAAATGACTTAGCTATGCCAGTTGATTCCTGCGAGTATATACGGGTACACACATTTCTATGTACATTAAGGTAAGATGAGTGTGAGTTTGAGATTACGAGCTTAAACCTCCATACCGACATCTGAGCGTTTGCCCTGACGCTGCAATGCCTCCTCGGCACTTAGTTTAGTCTTCTCCGTGCGCGTATGCCACACCAGCACATCGCGACACTGATTGGCCAGCGGCTGTAGTTGCTCCCTTGTGGTCAAATGTCTTAATATCTCCGACTCCTGATAGCCACGCTGCACCTCGTACGAGAATTGGGCTTGGGGATTCTTAATGAACAAATCCAGGCTAATGGCAAATGCCGCCATATCAATGGGAAAGGGTCGCTCCGGCCGCCAAGCGGCATTAAAGCCTATCACATGTGTATTATCCGCATTGAGCAAGGGTCGCTCCACCATAAGGCCACCCACCAGACCCACCGGCCAAACGCCCACGCGACCCGGTTGGATTTTTAACATTTCCGCAAACAGCTCCACGGCATACGAATTGTCATCGTCCATGAAGAAGACAACAGCATGACGCTCCACATCGGCATTGGCACGCAGCCAGGATAAGGCCAGATTGCGCTGCTCCACACCGCGTGGCTTAATCCAATTGGGATCCTTGCCCTGTAGCTTGAATTCGGGCGGCGTTTTGATGTTCAGCTGGGTGAAGCGTTTTTCCAGACCAGCGCGCAGTAAAAGATTTCTAACCAGCGCAGTGGTGGTGTTTGAGTCCTCCACAATGATCCAATGCAGATGGGGCATCAGCATGAACAAATGGGATAATCTACAGAGGCAAAGTGGGTTTAAGTGGCGGGGGGGAGAGAGAGTTGGGCTTGGAATGTTGGCAACTCACCTGGTCAGCTCTGCCTTCTGGGCGGGACGCGCATATGTGGGCGTTATGGCATAGATTTTGGGCAACGTGTCGTCGTGGGCATAAATGGCCTGCAAATATTCGGGTCCCTGGCAAGTGCGTTTGCCATTGCGATGCACCATCAGCAGTATAACAATAAATATGATGATTAAAATGAGAACTTGACGTGGCCGTATGCGCACCTCCGACATAATGGCCCCGTGGATTGGACTAAAATAATGGTGGCCAATTTAGGCTCTTAATGGGGTGCGGGGGGAGGGGGGGAGCTAAACAAACAACAAACAGTGTGGCCAGAGGTGCACAAAATATCAAAAACAAACAAACGGTGATGTGCGGACTATTAGGGATGAGCAATGTGTGTGTAACGGTAAGACACAGTCACGCAAGAAAACACACTGAAAAATTGACTGCCAAAAATTTCGAAAATCCAAATTATAATCCAGGAGCATTAAGGGGCTTAAACGTAGGCCAGCCCACAAAGAGGCAGAAATGTGTAAGGATCAGTGTTGCCAATTTAGCTATTTTCCATCTGAATTCCAAGAATTAGCTAGACAAAGTTGAAATGTTCAACCCGATCAGAAAAATATTCCCAAATATGAAATCGGAGCACCCAAAAACCTACAAAACGATACCCAATTTGATTTTTGTTTTAATTTTACCATCCTAACCCCACCATAAGTCAGCCCCATCTCAACCGATGAGAAAAATACTGGTCAGAATTGAATTTGGAGCACCCCATTACCTATAAAACGATATCAAAATTGATTTTTTTTTTTAAATTTAAAAATTGAAATAAAATTTGATCCAAACAAGCCTTGCCTTTATATTCGCCCCCTTGCCCCCAAGTTGTCTCCCAACTTTTCACTCGAGTTTAGTATTCCATTTGATTAATACATTACATACATATATCTAAAATAAGTAAAAAAAAAAAAAAACAAAAAAAAGAAACGTATCTAAAATGTCTGAAATTTCGAAATCTTTCGCATCCACACAACCACCACGCCAGCAATGCAAATTGATATTCGCTGGCTGTTGTCTACTCACGGACAATGAATTGGCCCAGAAATATCGTCTCAATCAACTTTCGGATGAGGAACTGGCCTCGGTGGGCTTGGAGCGGAAATCTCTAATCGATGATTATCGTCACTTGCATGAGATGGCTCAGCTAAAAGTGCGTCCGCTCGTTAAGCGCAAGTCCGTCCGTGCCACCAAATTGCCACAAATTAAGCGTCCACCGAAAGAAATTAAACCCAAGCGTAAATTTGGTTTCAAGCTATTAAATCAATTGGCCCAGATTGATTTCGATATGGCAGCCTTTAGCGGTTTCTTGGAACGTAATTTTGAAATCTATCCGGATTATCAATCGGATCCCATGATGATGGCGCTGCCGGTCAAAGAACGTGAAAAGTTACGCTTTTTAAACCATTGTGATCATTTGGATAGAATGTATATGAAGGGCGATCGCACTGAGGCCATGGAGATAGTGGTGGATGCACTGATTCGTTTTAGCAAACGTAAAGCCGTGAGGCAGAACAGAAGAGATAATGGCCACAGCCGCATACCACGTCCAATTTAATTTAAATTCGTAATTCAAATACCGCACAATCGATAGCTTGCTGTTGGTTAATCGATACGTTCATCGATAACACCATGTTTAATCATTTTTGAGATTAGTGCGACCATGTTTCGATTACTTTTGAGATTTTTTTTGTTAGCCAAACTCCCCTGGACACAACGTTTAAATTTGTTATTGTTTATTAATGGACCCTCCGCTACCCACTACTGCCACCAGGCCGGATCAGGACATGGCGGACATACAGTATTTGTTACATCTGGAGGCCCTCAAGCATTATTCAGACGACACGAAGCATGTGCAGCATCAGGTGCAGGAGCAGGCACGCCTTTGGGCAGACGCCAAATGGGAATATCAGGATGCTTACACACGCTATAGCCGACTGCTCCAGGAGGTGGGGATTTGCCAGATAATACCAAAAATCGATGATAGCCGAGTAGCTGAAACCCGTAGACAGATCAGCGATATACACACCACCATAGCCAATGACCAGCGTCCACTGCGCCTGAATGAACCAGCTCTAATCGAACACACCAGCCAACTGTTGGCGCGTCATCAGCCGCGCCTCAAATTGACACTGGAGCAGCAAGATTTTGCCCAGAACCATGAGAATCTAAAGGCACTCGCCAGCACGCTGGACAAGGTGGAGGCGGCCATAGAGGTGGCCGTAACGCAGGCCATGAAACAGATGGTGCTTGAACTAAGGCATTAACACAAGTGTTTAATTTTAGATTTATTGTACTCAAATTAATATACATCCACATCTTCATCAGCGCGGCATAAGTCAAATCTGGCAGGGGGCGGGATAAAGGAGCATTCTGCAAACAGACAAGAATTTGATTATTAGAGTAGTAGGCGGCAGTCAAGGGTTGGTTTACCACTTGGATCGCTTGGTCCAATCCTTGGGCGTCCAATGCAGACACTTGGAATCGATGCGTATTTTACGCTTCTCCATGGCACGACGATGCTGCTCAATGGTCTCACGATTGATGCACACAATATACTGGCCCTTGTAGTAGTTGATGAGGTTCAAGTTCTGCAGGGTTGAGATCACATCCTCCTTTTTGATCGAAGTGCATTCACAGATGTCGCTGTCAAAGAGAGCGAGAGAGAGAGACACAAACGAATACATTTTAGATTGACAAAAAGTTGAATTTAATAAAAATTAAAAGTAAACCGAAAATCCAAAGAGTTTAATTAGAATTTACTTTGTTTTGACTTGGAGAATTACACTTGGAAGCTATACTGGTAAGTTTAGCCCTAAATTTTGATGCGCTTGTTTTGGTGGACTTGCCACTCCCACCAAAACGTGATTTGCGGCTTTGCACAAATTTTTTTCGTTAATTTGAAAAACAATTTCAAAAATCATAAAGAAGAAAAAAATGTAAAAAAAATAGAGGGAAAGCTAACTTCGGCTCGACCGAAGTTTATATACCCTTGTGGCTTGTTTAATTTATATATATTAAGGTTTTAAATGTTTTTCGTCGAACATTCTTAGCTGAGTTATTTTCCAAACTCAGCAACAGATGGCGCCACTACTTTGACCATTCGCTTGCCAGTTTGTTATATGGCAGCTATACGATATATTTATCAGATTTGGTTCAAACTCGTCAAAATTGTGTGGAACTCGATAATATTCAGAACTGGAAGGTATTAAGACGCTACCATTGAAAACAAAAAAAGTTTTTCTCACTACAACTACTTTTTCAACCGATCGTTCCTATGGCAGCTATATGCTATAGTCATCCGGATTGAATCAAACTTGGCAAAATTGTGTGGTAGCATATAGTATTGATCAGTAACAAGTTTGAGAGCGATAGCATTGAAAACAAAAAAGTTTTTCCCACTAAGACTTTTTCTTTGAACTAACTTTTGTATGGCAGCTATACTATATAGTAGTCCGATTTTCATCAAAATTCGTGGAATTATGTAAAATCATAGAAAACTAAAAAATGCGAGGTTTGGGGGCGTTTGCATTGAAAGCAAAAAAGTTTTTTCACTAAAACTAGTTTTTTGATCGATCGTTCCTATGGCAGCTATATGCTGTAGTCATCCGATCCGACTGGTTCCAACAAATGTGCAGCGTATTTGTACCAAAAGGCTTCGTGCAAAGTTTGGTTAAGATAGCTTTTAAAGTGACGGAGGAGATAGCATAGAAACAGACGGACGGACGGACAGACGGAAATGGCTATATGAACTCAGCTCGTCATGCTGATGAAGAATATACATATATACTTTATGTGGTCGGAGATGCTTCCTTCTATGCGTTACAAACATACGGACAATTATAATATACCCTCTATAAGTGTATAAAAAAAGGGTTCAAATTAATTTTGGCGCTACTCATGAAGTAAACTTTGCTAACCCAAAGCCCTTTTTTTGGTTCGTAGGTGGCGCCAGCTGTGGTTGAGTGTAGAAATGGGCGCGGCAAAGAAAATCGTTACCGTCCCGTCCCGGTCCCGATCTCGAGCCCAAATTTTTAATTTAATCACGTCCCAATATAGATGTTTTTATCGTTTGATGTTCCTTGTAGTTTATGTGTTTATGTGCCGTAGACTTTTGATATAAAAGATAAAGTTCAAGTTGAACTGTGAAAGCAAGAAAGTCTGCTGAGGCCTTTGAAATTCGCCAGTTTAAAACTGATGAATGAGTCTCCCACGAGCAAAAAAACCATTCGCTCGGGTGTGCCTCAGGAGCAAAGTGTTCTTTCTGTCCCTGATCAGGCTCAGGGCCCATCTTCTCCTAACATACAGCGTCTAATATCGTTAAATAGGATAATTGGTACTGGAGATTTTACCACTACAGACAGTGGCATCTCTGATCCCAATTTAGCGATATCAGATGTAGTGTCCGAAATGTCCGTCCAGGAGTTCCCTACCCCCCCCCTGTTGATGAAAGTATACCTATAGGGAGTGCAGTGGTGACGCTACGTGTTCCTCCTATTTCGGTAAACATTACCGAGGTAGCTGGGGTATCAAGTGCTCCAAAGCCCCTTATAGGTATTCCACCGAAGAAACATATATTTGCTTCTCGGCTTGCCCCTGATCTCACATCTGATGATGTTAAAGCCTACATTCAGGCCAAAATTCAAGCCGCAGGTATTTTGGTGGAAAAGTTTAAGTTTTCGTATGAAAGGGATGTTGCCTCTTTCAAAGTAAGTGTCCCGGATAAAATTTTTAGACCAATTTGTTCAAAGGATTTCTCGCCGGAACACTTAATAATCGTAGAGTATATTGCCAAAAAGAAAGATCGTCCTCCTATATATTTGTCTTTACCTTCTAACCCTTCTGGCGCCTCTACCTCTACTGTTGCGTCAAAAAACTAACGTCCTCCCTTCTGCTTGCCTATCAAAATGTACGTGGTCTTAATTCTAAATTAGCTAAACTCTTTGTAGACAGCATATCGTTCGATTATCATGTTCTAGTTTTCACCGAGACGTGGTTAAAATCTGACATCTCTGATTCAACCGTTTTTCCCACTAAATATACCACTTATAGATGCGATCGCTCTTCCCGCGTTGGGTGTGGGGTTTTAATTGCTGTGGATTCCGGCCTTTCGTCGGAGTTGACACATACTTTAATACCCCATGACATCGAATTTATAAGTGTTCAAATAACTTTTTCTACTTTTTCCGTATTTATACACAATTTACTCCTCTCACCTCTCTGCCATTGAGTCGATCTCTCTGTTATAATCAAACACAGACCTATTGATTGTTCTTGGAGACTTTAACTTGCCTGAAGTTATGTGGTCCACGAACAATGAATCAAATGCGCATTTACCTTCGAAGTTCCATGATTTTATCGATGGCCTATTTGAGTTGTCTTTGTCACAAGTTGATACTATTCGCAACGCGATAAACAGATCTCTTGATTTAATATTTTTGTTGTATCCCCCCGGCAATGTTGCATCTAAAATTGACCCCATTGGTTCTTCCTGAGGACCCCTTTCATCCTACATTGGAACTTACCATTGAATTGCCCTCCCGGGTGTGCTCTGCTTCTGGAAACTCGACGGCTTAAACCCGTTTTTTTCCAAAAACAGATTTTTTAAAACTTAATGATTTAATTTTTGAAACCGATTGGTCTCAATTGTACACTTGTACAGATATTGATGTTGCCATACAACTTTTTTATGATACCTTGTACTCGCTTTTTGATGTTTGTGTTCCACTTGAGCTCCCTCGCTGTCCTAATAGGCAGCCTGGGTTCACAAGAGAACTAATAAATTTGAAAAACAAGAAATCAAGGTATTTCATAAAGTATAAGAATTCGAAAAAATCATCTGATTTCTTCTGTTATGTGGATGCTCGTTCTAGATTTATTGTAATGTTAATGCATAACCGTTGCAGACTTCAATTCTCGCACAATCCTAAGCAGTTTTATACGTTTGTTAACTCTAAACGCAAATCTTCCACTAGGCCCTCTTCTGTGCGGTATGGTAATGAGAAAGCAAACACTGATCAGGCCATAGCCGATCTGTTTGCCGAGTTTTTTATGTCAACCTATTCGCCTGCTAGCTTCTTTGAGAATCAACCATACCTTTATCAGTTGAATGGGTCACTGAAAGCTCTCTCCTTTGCGATCTTAACTCTGTTAAACTTGTGTATGCACCGGGTCCCGATGGAGTATCTGCTTGTGTACTTAGGTTTTGTGCTGATGCACTTTGTAAGCCTATTCATAAATTATTTGAATTGTCTTTTGAGTCATCCTCTTTCCCTGTGTTGTGGCAGAAATCTTATATCATTCCTCTCCATAAAACAGGTAATAAGTCCGATGTTGAGAATTATAGAGGTATTTCCAAGTTGTCTGCAATTCCAAAAGCTTTTGAGAGAATTATGACATCTCAACTGCAAACATTTATGTAGTTCCATTATTTCACCCTATCAACATGGATTTGTGAAGCGTCGATCTACTACCACTAACTTATTAGAGCTTACATCATTAGTGATCAAAGGGTTCTTTGGTAAGATGCAAACTGACGTCATTTATACTGATTTTAGTAAGGCTTTTGATTCTGTTAATCACTTCTTGTTGCTTAATTGGTTTTCCAACTAACCTTCTTAGTTGGATCTCTGATTACCTAAGTTCTATTTTGTAATTCATATTCGAAACTAATCCAGGTTACCTCTGGAGTACCCCAAGGTAGTCACTTGGGTCCATTGCTTTTTACTCGCTGCATAAATGATCTTCCGTCTGTCTTGACTCACTCTCGTGTTGCTTATGTACGCCGATGATGTGAAACTATGTTTAACATATAACGATTTGGTTTCACGCTATAATTTGCAAGCTGACTTGGATGCATTTCAGTCTTGGTGTAAAGATAATCTATTAAACCTTAACAGTTCCAAGTGTAAGGTTATGACATTTTACAGGAGCTTGCCACAATGCGTCACTTATATGCTGGATAATGTCCCACTTGAGTGCTTAAATGATTCAGCCAATGAGGTAAATGATCTTGGGGTTATACTTGATCACCGACTTAAATTTGACTCTCATGTTACTGCTACTGTTTATAGGGTCAGGAGTGTTCTTGGGTTTATTAAGCGCTGGTCGAAGGAATTTGATGATCCCTATACGACGAAATTTTGTACACTTCTTTTGTCCGTCCGATTCTCAAGTACGGATCATGTCTGTGGTCTCCGCAATATTCGACCCATCAAGATAGAATTAAATCTGTGCAAAAACAGTTTTTATTGTTTGCTCTTCGTGGTTTGGGCTGGAATCCTGAGGTCCGTTTACCATCGTACTCTAGTAGACTTCTTTTGATTAACCTTCCCTCCCTTATTAACCGTAGAGTTATGCTTGGAGTAATCTTTATACATAGACTAATTAATGGTGAAATTGACTCAACTGAGTTGGTTGGAAAAAATAACCTCAACGTTCCCCTATCACTACATCGTTGTAATACTAACTATGCCTTGCATGAACCGTTTCGTGGTCTCTGTGCTGATTATAATAAACTCTACCGAATAATTAACTCTGAAGCTTCACTTCCTGCTATAAAAATTTCTATTTTAACTTATTTAGCCCGTAGTTAACATTACTTTATGTTCTTCCTTCGCCTCTCGGTCGGTTGGGCGGGAGGTGGGCTGCTATTTTGCGTAACAAGCTTTGGCTTGGTGTCGCACGTCAACGTACATCAAAAAGACAAAAAGGTAATCCATCTGTTTGCAGAGTTGAATACCACAATTGCTAAAATTATGATATGGAAAATCATTAGATCGAGCTCAACAACTAACTGCGAAGACAATGAACTTCCTGATCTAACTACAGGTCCGCTGTTAACTGAAAATGAAACGTTGTTTGACTGTGAAATTCCTGGAACTGAAGCAAATGCGGTTATTGAATTCTGCAACGAGGAACACTTTAACACAATATCACAAGATGTATACGGTTCTGCAACATTTAATTTGGAACTAGTATCTACAAGATATTTTATTGGATACTGTGAAAAGTGCTCCAAAGAATTAAGGAAAAGTGATGAAGTCTTGAACTGCATCAACCGAAATATTTATCTTTCATAAGAATTACAATTCAGACACTGATTTTGGAAACCTTGTAGCTCCATTGCAAATGTTTTTGGAAGCAAGCTCAAAACATGTGTCAATTTTCTATCAAACTTTTGAGTCTGAGCCGGAAAAGTTAAATAGTCGGGTGTGTCCCAGAAATCTCTAGAGGTTTTCGTATAAACGTTAGCATTTCATATTATAGCTGTTTGACTTCATATGTAAAGGGGCACAAATATGCCGGGCAGTGTTGCCAACTTTTTCCAAGCAAAAAAATCCGTTTTCGGCGGGACGGAGAGGAAAAAAAGCTGGAAAAATTTATACAATTTATATACTGAATGTACCATCAGAGTGATGAAGTTCCACGTCCTCATTCTTACCGTAGGCCACAGTTGTGCCTATTAGCTTAAGGTAACTGGGAAGGACCTTATAATCGACGCAGCATTTCGCATGTCGACGTAACCCGTATCTACCTAGTACTTGCAATTGTTTTGGTACACGGTTTCTTTGGTCATAAAATGAAAACGAATAAATATTTTTCAAAACTTTTTTCTGCTTTTTATTCGGTAACTTAATGGTTACCAATCGTAGAACAAATTATTCGAAATGGCCGTGTTGTGCCTTTCAACAACGCTGAAGTCTCTCTGGCCACTCATCGCCAGCCTGACAACATCTGAATCGCAAACGAGGCTAAAGGCCTGTTCTGAGAAGCGCGGAAATCAATTTTTATGACGCACTCCATATAAAAAAAACAGTGGCGGAAACTTTCCACTGCGGAATTTAGTTTCTGTATTCTGAGACGCGCTAAATAAATAGACACTTGGCCTATCGATAGCTGACGTATCGATAGCGGTGTGAATGAACAGCTGATGCCCTTACGAAAATAGAAGCAGCTCATTATTTTGACGTCAAAATCGACAATGCACGGAAAACATGAACCCAAAAGAAAACGCACCGAGAGATTCAATCGCGAGGAAACTATAAGCTAAGGGCCACAAATCAGCCCATACCCCTAAAATCGTCTCCAATGCCAGCGGACGCAAGCTTGGTGACATCACAACCCGGTCATTACCACCACCGCGGACCAGCTATATGTGCAATGTACATACAAACATAGTTTTCGCTTCTTTTCATCAAAGGCATGTATACATTAGCATGTACATACATACATAAAGGCAGGATATTTAACTTTCTAAGCACTTACATACGAATTAAGTATGTTTGTTTGTATATGCATGAGGGAAAAGTCTCCAAGCTTACATATGTATGTGCATTAGACTGAGTATCATTGTACATTGTACATACATATGTACATATATATATGTATATTTCTCGGAAAGTAAATTCGTAAATATCAAACTCAGCTTAATTTTTTGTCCACACTCGTTAATTACTCAATTGCTTACATTTTCTTCAATGTCAAAGGCGAAATACTTCCGATACACATTTGTTTTTTGGCCTTGGCGTATTAAGCGATCGTTTAGATTGACTTGCAACTCTTAAATAAATCAATTACTCCAGTTTCGTAGCACAAACACGAATAAAAATTTTACAACGATTAACCATTGGCGACTGTACACTGAGCTCTTTTGTTTTACATAAAAAAGGGACAGCATCCAGAAGAAGAAAAACGGAACTTAAGTGAAAGAGCGCCAAATATATACATATTTTTGTTGCTGTTATTGTTTCAGTCTTTCTCACAGAAACCTATATGCATAGTCAAAAATAATATCTTTTGTCTCTCTCTCACGCGCAGTCACCAGCTCTGAATATAGCGATGACAAAATTCCGTCAGTGCCACAGTATCAATCACGTAAGTTACGAATTGTTGTAAGCTTTTGTAAAATGTCATAGCCTTGCAATTCAATGACATCACCAGATTCAATCAATGAGCTTTAAGACTCTCGACTTTTCAATTTGATCCACGGAATTTAGAGACAGGTATATTTCTGGTTGGAAACTAGACACTTTCCCTGCAGGGAAGTACTACATACAATAGCACGCTCTGATTCTTAACGTATTTAAATTGTTTTAAATATATAAAATATGTATGTATATGTATATTGTCATGAGGAAGGTTAAGTAGACGTGTAAATAGAGTACAGATTCTCATGAAAACGACTAATGGAATAGTAGGTGTAGATCGAACGGTCGAAAAAATCGCGAAATATGTTAAATTCATATATAAGTTTAGAGTATTATGAAGACGGTTAAATAGATGAGTAAATAGATGGGTAAATACACGGGTAAATGGGAGGTGTGGATCAAACGAACCAAAACATTGTGAAATTTTCAAAATTTTATGAGTTTAGATTATCTTTATGATACGGCTAAATAGACGGTTGGTTAAGATCGAAAAGCCATAAACAAATCGAGAAATTTGCAAAAATTTTATGAGTTTCGATTATAATCAAGATTTGATGGATGGCAATTGTCAAGTAAGCTTCACTTCTACGTTTTGTGCTTGCTTAAAATACTAAAATGGTCGTAAAAACTGGTTCAAGGATTAAAACGAAAATAAAATTGAAATAACCCACTCACTTGATCGTTATGGTTGGCTTCTCTCCATCCGTGCTGGGATTCTGACTGATGAATATCTCCAGTATGGTTTGTGCCCAATACGAGCGATACGACAGCAGACCCAGATCCGATAATGGTTTCTCTGGCGAACCGGTTTTACCCTCAAATTTGGACAGTTCATAGCTAAACTCAATCAACAGCTTGCCATAGCCCTTCCTTTGGTATGGCGGCATGGTCAATATGCAGGCCACATTATAATCCTCTGTGCTCTCCTTCTCCTTGGAGAAATAGCCCACAATGTGAAAGCCACGCGAATCGAATTCGGTCATCACATAGAACAGAAACGGATCCGTGTCATAGTACAGCGTTTTATGGTCCAGAAAGAGTTTGGCCAGCAGGCACAGGTTCTGGGCATACACTTTGTTCTTGCGTCCATCGATCTCGAAAAAGGATATGGTATGTTTGCGATAGATCTCATTGCCGGGCGGATGGCGTAGATTGCATTTGGACAGATGTCGCTCAAGGCACTTGCGACTCTTGCGATACTTGAGACAGAACTCGCATATATAGATGCAGGACATTTGGCACAGCTCCTGGGGATAGGGCGAGAAATACCAGGGTTTGATGCGATGCCTGCCCAGCTCAATCATTTCCACATTCTTCATGCGCGTCACCACATCATCCTGATGCGTGACCATGCTGCCCGATTGTCGCGGTGTGGGTGTTTTGCCATCCTGCGAGCCATCACCATCTTCGGGCTGAGGATTAGCAGTTGTGACAGCGGGTGTGCCGCTGGTAATTAGCCCATCGCCAGTCACATGCAAGGGTGTGGGCAACGACGATGCGGCCGAAGTGTGTGTCGTTGTCTGCATGTGATGGCCATGTGCGGAAACACCATGGACTTTTCGCTTGCGATTGATGCGCTTCTGTAGAGCGGCAGCCAAAACATTATTACCATTGACCACCAGATCACTGCCGCCGACATGAGGCAGGCCGCCGCCGCCTATGCTGGGCCCTCCAGCGCTCGGATGCTGCGGCGAGGTGGGTCTTGATACACTGCCGGCCAGGGAGTGATGTCTTTGCGGTGTGGTCACACCCGTGCTGGTGCCTGTCTGTGAGCCATCGCGACGCGGAAATTGCACTTTTCGGGTATACAAATCCTCCTCATTTACCCACTCGTCCAGTCGTTTGTTGACTTAAAAAAGACATACCGAATTGCAGCAAAGTTAAAGTAAAGATTTAGTTCCAACTTACAGTCTACATAGTGCACATAGAACTGTCGCCGGCCATCCAGCTCCTTAATGCTAACTATCTCCGCCAGGGGCCAGTCATCCGTTTTATGCATGCGTACGGGCAGGCGACAGCCCTCGGTCAGGGCGGCCTGGAAATGGAATTTGGGTTAGGCGGATGATGTGGGGGGGATGCGTTCGCTTACCGTTGATTCGCATATAGAGGCCACATCGTCATCAAATTCATATTTGTGATTTATTTTCATTTGTTTATGTTATTAAGAGCGAAACTTTGGTAAAAATGAGGATTAGTGTGACCCTGTCAGAGGAAGCTGCGAAATCCGCCAATAATCGTAGAGCGTGGGGCATGTTGACAAACAAAATGTGGACAATACAGTGAATCAATAAAGTATTGGCACACATATATATTCAAAGTTTGTTTCCAAATATATTTGTTTATATTTAACTTAAAGAAATTATAAAAATGCAACATTCATTGTTCAACATTTGATTTAATTTTTGGCTTGTCTTTGGTAAAGCTAAGTTCACACAGGCAAATAATTTGGAAAATTGTTTGCTAAAATTTTTTTGATATAAATATATGTTTTTTTTTTTAAAAATGAAATCGAATAATGAACAATGAATGTTGCATCTATATAACAAATATATATGGTAACAAACTTTGAAAATAAAGGTGTGCGAATACTATATTGATTCACTGTAGTCGAACAAGGTCGCACTAATACCAAAAATGTTCGAGCATGGTCGCACAAATAACCAAAATAGTCGAACATGGTCGCACTAATACCAAAAATAGTCGAACTAAAGCGTTAGGTACAAAAAAGTTACACGATACATCGATAACTGAAATTCGTGAAAACTATCGATACATCCAAAAAGTGTCCATATCGATGGCTATCGATAGTTTTTGCAGCTCTAGGCCAAAGGCATAACGCGTAGTCGGCTCTATTGTTATTGCACAAAACAGATTTCTCTTAAATTGTCATTAAACTATCAAGTGGAGTGTGTCTAATTCGTGAGCGTGCAGCAGAAAAAACCCAAAGTTTCGACCCAAAACAACACTAGCTGCAGCTACATATACACACACTTTGTTGTTGTTGTTGTTGTACCTGCCTCTGCCTGGCCTCTGGCTCTCCCGTTTGTTGAGATGATGCTGCTGCTGCTGCTACTTTTGCCTGGGCTGGGGGTAGAAGTGGTGGAAAATATAGTGTGTGCAACACAGAAAAACAACAACATAAACAGTGCAATTTGCAACTGAATGTGTATGCAAATCAGTGATTCAAGTTTGAATTAATTTAAAGAATTAAAGAACTGGCCATCAAAATTGCGCCAATAAGCCAAAGCAAAACAACAACAACAAACAGAGTTTGTTTTATTGCATTCCTGGCAAACACTTACGCGCGCGCACCTACAGAGAGACACACACACACACATATGCAACAGCAGAGATTTAACGAGAGTGCAACAACAACAGCAGCAGCAAAGGAGTCTTCCTCCTTCACCAATGTTTGGCTTCAGGTAAGGATTAGCTGCCAGCAGCAACAAATTGTTGTTGTTTTCGATTTTCCATTAGAAACCATTTCGCTCTGGCTGAGTATTTTTCTTGGCTCGCTCTCGAAATGT
Source organism: Lordiphosa magnipectinata (assembly GCA_037044535.1). NCBI lineage: Eukaryota > Metazoa > Arthropoda > Insecta > Diptera > Drosophilidae > Lordiphosa > Lordiphosa magnipectinata. The sequence goes on along the minus strand of JBAMBO010000583.1, from coordinate 77,447 downwards.
TGTTTGTGTATGCGTGCGCAGGCACTAGCGTGTGCTCGCTCGCACACACGGCGGGCTTATGGCCCAGGCATTTGTTGTTGTCGAGAGTTTTGTTAATTATGTTTTTATGGTTTTTCCTCCAGTGCCCAAATCACTTGGCCCATAGAGTAAACTAAACGCAACCCCAAGATGTCGCGCTGGGGCAAGAATATTGTGGTCCCGCTGGACTCGCTGTGCAAGGAAAAGGAGAACACGAATCGTCCAACTGTGGCCCGTTCCGTGGGCACTGTGGGCAAATGGGGAAAAATGGGTTTCACCTCCACCCGCACCTACACACTGTCCGCCCTGCATCCAATGGCCGCCGCTGCAGCAGCAGCGGCCGCTGCCGCCAGTCCTGCCCAAAGTCCGGCCTCGACCCATGACCATGATCCAAATGATTTGTCCGTTTCGGTGCCAGAGCCGCCGAAACCGAAGAAATTCTTCAAATCCCGCAATGCCGCTCCACCGGAGGTCATTGCCCAGATTATCCAGCATATGCCGCATTGTGTGGCCACCTCGCCCATGCGGGACACGCTCGATCATCATCAGCATCAGCAGCCACTCAAATTGAAGTTGGGCAAAGGCGGCGGCGCCAGTTCCGCAGAGCGGAAGCGCAAGTCGCCCAAAAAGAAGATGTCCACAGCAGGTACACCCTCGACGCCAGGTGCAGATCGAGACAGTCTAAGCCTCTCGCTCGACGAGCAACTGGAGGGCAGCGATGAGCCCACAACGGCCAAGGGCAGCACAGCGAAAAAGAAGAAACCCAAGGAGGAGAAGAAACTCAAACCGGAGGCGCCGCCCTCACGTATCTTGGGACGAGCGCGCAAGGCGGTCAACTATTGTGAGGTGGACGAGGATGAGCGCTATCCCACGCCCATTAAGGATCTAATCATTCCCAAGACGCGAACACCAACGGAAACGGCAACTGTGTCCGCAGACGCTGCAGTAGTTGAAACAGTGGCAACCGTGGCCGCCGCCAGTACGGAGGAAAGTGCCGTCGCCGCCGCACTGCCGCCACCCACAACGGTGCCCAGTGTAAGTGCGGCAACGCCTCCGCCTCCAACTGCACCCACAGCTGCTGCTGCTGCTACTACAGCTGCTGTAGCTGTAGCTGTCACCGCCGCCGCCGCCTCCACAACAAGTGCAACGAGTGCGTCACGCACGCCCGAACATCCGCCTATTGTCCTGCGCATTTCCAAGGTAAGCTTATTAAGTCTTCCGATCTTTCGTTTACCCAGCTTGAGTAGCTCTCTCGTGTTTTGTTCGATAGCTCAGACAAATTCGTACTGAACAGCTTTAATGTTTATGCAATTCGCGTTGTCTGCCCCTGGGCTTGGTACCCTATACCAAAGGTTTAAGGGGTATGATGAGATTGTGGCATATATCTCAGAGCTGGTAAACCTTTTTTATATGTGCAGGCAGAGCCAGCTCAATTTGAGAAAAAACATTCAAGTCTCAAATATATGGTAATCAGTCCTAACGATCAGTGGAGAGATAAAAGGTCAGCGCTCTCAGCAACTCTCATCTCTCACTTTTTGGCCTCGCTCTTCTTGACAAACGCTGCAGTAGACTGAGAATGCAAGGGCGAGCAAAGGAACTGCAAGTGTGTCCCGTCTCAGGCAGTTATAGGGTATATTTCAGTCGTGCTTAACCGCCTTTATTATTTGTTATTATCAGTGTGCAGCGGGTAGGCTTACACAATAACAATCTGATGCGCCGTCTACATCGATAGTGTTGTGTATACTCTCATTCCTCGAAGGCAAAAGTTCTTATTTGGATTAGGTTGAATTACGGGGGGGACTCTAAAATTCTGTATAACCGTCACAAACCGAATATGTTATCCCAGTCGGACCTGTCACCATCAAAAATGCTCATCTTTATAACTTCTTTTTTCACCGAAGAAGTACACTTTACCCTCGCTTAACACGGGGGTTACGTTCCTAGAAAACCTCGTGTAAAGCGAAACACGGATTCAGTACAAAATAAGGGGTTACTTTCCTGAATTCAAAATTGGCAACAAAAAAATGTTTTTATTGTTCAAATTTGGTCTGTTTTAATTAAAGTTTCATACATTTGTTCAAAATTAACCAAAAGTTACAATGTAAGGTATGCGAAATAAGTCACCTTACAATCATATAATCCTTGATATATACTAAAGCTAGAAATAAATTCAAATATTTTTCTTGTTTTGTTCAAATGCACGAAGTAACAATTCAATTCCAATTCTTAAAAGATTTAATGAAATCATAATACTTTGTAAAAAATTAAATTTATATTTTCCAGAACGAAATAAGTGAACTGATAATTTCAGAATATTACGATTTTAATAAGTCACCGTGATTTTTTTTAATATACCTAACAATGTCCTCCATTACTGTTAATAACCTTCAATACACGTCATAGCATTGAATTAACCAAGTTTCGAAGAATTGATGCATCCAATATAGCCCAATCTACGATAATAAACTTTTTAAGTTCATTTACCTTGTTAACTTGCCTCCCATGCATGTAGACTTTGTTGGAAATTATCTCCTAAAATTTTTCATTGGAATTAAGATCTGGACCTTTTGCGGGCCACATCAAAACCGCTATTTGTTTATCTTAAGAAAATAGTTTAGTGCGTTTTGAAACGTGGTACACGGCATTGTCCTGTTGGAATGTCCAAGAATCTCTGAAATATACTTGTGCAAAATTACAAAAACTTTGTCAAATAGTTCGACATACTTTTCAGAGTTCATTTTATGTGTCACAAATCATATTGAACACATTCCAGCAAAGCCAAATGCAGTCCACACCATTACGGAACCTCCTTGACAATTGCGTGACACTCTTACTTATTTTGGCGTCCGTATATCCCGATAATATTATTGATACCCATCTTGGTCATCTAAATTAAATTTTTTTTATCACTAAAGATAATACTTTGCCACTAAGTCCTAAAATTTATGCATCTCAGCAAAGTGCATACGGGCAACTTTATGCCTAGGAAGTAATTGACATTTGACGGTCCTTTTTCATATGAATCGAATTGATCGTCACGTTAAATTTGCTGCACACGACGCTTCGATACTGGGAGAGCTGGGAAATATGGCCTGCACTTAGGTTTTCTTTATTCTTCTTTTATCACGTTTTTCAGCAATGGCGGGCGTCCAAAACGAGGTCTTTTTCTGTGATTTTCGGAATCTTTTAAATACTTTTGAATTTTAAAATATCTTCTCACCATTTTGGAAGCAAATTCCTGTAGAGGCATCACCATTTCGCGATATGGCGATATTTTAGCTCGCTCTTTATTAGAGGGGTATTGACTTTGAAATATTCCTCCAAAATTTAAGTTGATTTAAGATTCAAATCTACAGATTATGAATTAAACCTCACTTTTTTATTGGCTACAACTTATATTGAAAAATCTCCTATAAATTTACGCTTGTATGCACGTGTACGAAGTCAAAAACTGATAATATAAGCTCAATTATTTCGTTCCGTAATGCGAGGCGCATGAGCTTTTTAATAAAATTAACGACACCTTATAGAGTCTTATGCTTAACATTGTTATTGCAAGCATGGAAATTGTCTTAGAGGAAACTAAGCAAAAAAAAAAAGAAATTGAAAAAATTATTAGCAAAGCTCTGGCCGCAGATCATAGGATTTACATATGCCTTAAATATATGTATAACATTCATATTTTCAAAATTAAAAGTTGCTATTAAATTAAAAACTCAAAAATGTTAAAAAGTAAGAAGATCATATGTTTCTATTTATATCAAATTTGAAATGCATTTGGTGGCATTTATAGTTTAAGCCGTTTTGTTTTAATATGTTTTCTTTTTTGGTGGTTCCTTATCAGAAAAATCAGTTATTTTCGATTGTTTTGGTGGGTTTTAAAGCTTCTTTTATAGGCAAAGTATTTTTCCAACTCTCTCTTTAACTTAAGTCGTCGTTCGATGACCGGATTTGAATTTAAAAAGCACGATTCCAAGCTGCTAGCATATGCGAATCCTTCTTGGAGCTTTTCTATCGTTAAACTAATCGGATCGGTTTCTTCAGAGCTGCTGTCATCTGATTTCGAATTGTTTGCTTCATTCACCGCAATCTCAAGCAATGATTCGTCATTAATTTCTTCATCTTCAAACAACTCTGTCGTCGAAACCTTCACCTTCAATCAAGTGAGCAAGGTCCAATATATCCTGGAATCCACATTTTGGCTTTTAACAACCTCTGGCCATAATTTCCTCCAGCATCTATTTAATGTTGACACCTAAATCTCTTTTAAAGATAAGTTTACCAACTCATGGCTTACTTTAATAGAAAATTTCTTCCAAGCACTGGTTACATCGATGCAGTCAGTTTCAGTTGTATCCAAAATCCAGCGTATAGAGCGCCTGATGTAATATGTCTTGAAAGTGTAAATTATACCCTGATCCATTGGCTGCAGAAGTGATGTTGTATTAGGTGAAACCCGTTGTAAAGTCTAATGTTCGGTTCGCGGACCCGTTCCTGAAACCTCCGAACCCAAGGTTCTGGTTCGAACCTCGGTTCTATTTTTTTTTATTTTTATTTATTTTATTTTTAATTGCAGCTTCGTCTAAAAGACACAGCTACAATATAATAGAATATAAAATGATACAAAATAGGGGGGATAGAAAGGAAAACAAAAAGAGTAAATAGAAGAAACACCTTCCGATCCGGTGGGTGTAATTTATTTTGTCGTTATGACCAGCTACGCCCCTGCTCGCAGCGTAGGTGATCGGAAGGAATTTCCTAGAAAAACTAGAAACTATGCAAGTGCAAGATTGTGAAGAATAAAAGACCGCAGGCCTTCGTCGGAAAGGTTGTCACTGAGAAGAGGAAAGATATTATTGTATTCCCTAAACACAATGCGAAAAGGACCATTAGAGGCATATGAAGTAGAAGCAACAGGAAGCCTCAAGGGAATATAGTTTCGTGTTTGAAGGAACATTCAGGTTCATGCGCCCGAGTGGGTACTCAGCATCAATATTACCCTTTATAAGCTTGTTTAGAAACATTATACCCAACATGGTACGTCTATGCTCAAGTGAAGGTAAGTCTAAAAGCTTAAGCCTGGAAATATAGGGAGGAAGTCTCAAATGTGGGTCCCAACCCAGGTTGCGAAGGGCAAACAAAAGGAACTGCTTCTGGACAGATTCGATACATTTACACAGGGTGAGTGCTTGAGGGTTCCAAATACACGAACCAAACTCCAAAATAGGCCTCACTAGGGATATAAACAAAAGCTTAGTCGTGTAGGGATTATTGAACTCCTTAGACCAACGTTTAATAAAGCCTAACAATCCCATGGCTTTATTCACAGAAAGTTCAATGTGAGTGCCAAAAGAAAGTTTAAGGTCGAGGGTAATAGCCAGATCATGGATAGATTCAACTTGTTCAAGTTGATAAGAATCCAATAAATAGTTAATCAGAAGAGGGGTTCTACAATAAAAAGTCATAGATTTAAACTTGTCCCTGTTGTAATGCAACAAATTGTAAGAGCACCACATAAATATGGAATTCAAATCAACCTGAAGCAAAGCAGAATCGTTGGGCGAGTTGTGGCTCAGGAATATCTTTAAGTCATCTGCGTACATCAGCGCACGAGAATGCTTAATTACATTAGGCAGGTCATTAATAAATAACACGAAGAGAAGAGGTCCAAGATGGCTGCCCTGGGGAACTCCAGAGGTCACAAATACCGGATAAGAAGTGCTACTATTAAAGACTACTTTCAGAGTTCTAGACTGGAGATAAGATTTTATCCAATTAAGAAGCCCCAGTGGAACTCCCAGCAGACGCAATTTCAAAATCAGAAGGCAATGAGAGACACTGTCGAAAGCCTTACTAAAATCAGTAAAGATAACATCTGTTTGTTTACCTTGAGTGAAACCATGAATCACTAAAGAAGTAAATTCCAGTAAGTTTGTAGTAATGGATCTGTTTTTAACAAATCCGTGCTGGTTCGGCGAAATAAAAGGAGAACATGAGTGCTGTAACTGAGATGTTATACTTTGTTCAAAGAGTTTAGGTATTGCAGAGAGTTTCGCAATGCCCCTGTAGTTTGAAATGTCAGAACGAGAACCCTTTTTATGTAAGGGAATAATGAAAGATTCTTTCCATGGAGTTGGAAATCTAGACTGCTCAAGTGATTTGGAAAACAAAATGTGGATAGGATAGGCCAGCGAGTCTGCGCATTGCTTTAAGATGCGCGATGGCACATTATCTGGGCCAGGAAAAAGGTTAGATTTTAGGGAAAGTAAACCATTCAAGACAGAAGAAAAAGAAATGGTGGGGCAGCTTATGAAATCATATGAGGAAATAGGATAAGAATAGCCTTTGCTGGCATCGGACGACGAGTAAGTTGATTGAAAGAATTTTGCGAAGAGATTTGCAATGTCAATGTCGGACGAGGCATTTTCATGTTTAAAGAAAAGAGAAGAAGGTAAAGCATTGGAACGACGTTTGGTATTTACGAATTGGTAGAAGCTCTTTGGATCGTTACAAAAGTTACTCTGTACTCGAGACAGGTAGTTTTTATAGCAAATTCGATTTTGGGCTTGAAATTTTGCCGTAGCAGTCGAGTATTTGGAAAAGTCCGTTGCTTTTCCAGATCTTTTGTATATTTTGAAAAGGCGAGACTTCACATTTTTCAAGTGTCTCAGGCTTGCACAACTCCATGGAACAGTTTTGTGAGCGCTACTTACACTCTCCTGAGGAATAGAGATATCGAATAGCTCGTACAGCTTAGAATAAAACAGATTGGTGGCAGTTTCAACACAATGCACTTGATTAAGAAATGACCAGTCAGTATTAAGCAACAAATTGTTCAGAATATTGTAATCTGTCTTCCTAAAGCAACGCCTAAGAAGCGCTTTAGTTGGCTTTACTTCCTCGGTTGTGCCTGGAAGACCCAATTGGAGTTCTATGGTAGGATGATAATTATCTTCAGGCAAAGAAATTGGAAATGTACGAGATATAGTTGCACATGGACTATCAGTAAACAATAAATCCAGTATACGACCAAGCGAGTTTTTAATGAAATTAGCTTGAAGCAGAGATAGACCAAACATACTGTCCAAAAAGCTATGCTGGCAAGAAGGAAGAAAAAATTCAGAATCGGGGGAAGAGACCCAAGAAACAAAGGGAAGATTAAAGTCACCCACAACGACTAGAAAATCACAGTCGCGACAGGTTTTCGAAATGTACTCTATTGCTAAAGCATGCTTAAGATAAGTGGATTCATCAGAAGACGGAGGAACATAGGAACAGCTCAAGAATATGCAAGAGTCTCCGATGTGCACTGAGACACACACAAATTCAATGTCGTCAGTGTTAGGAATATGAAAAATGGATGCATTAAGATTTTGCTTAACAGCAATCAATACACCCCCTCCATTCCGATTGCTACGGTCAACCCTAAAAATGCAATAAGAGTCGCACAGAATTTCACTATTTAGTATGTGAGATTGAAGCCAAGTTTCAGTCATCATTAAAATGTCAGCTTCGAAAGCAAAATGTTCGCTTGAACAAACGAGAAAGAAAGTCAGTCAAGCCCGACTAGAACATACTCTGTTCCCTTAATGTCGCAGCTCGCATTTGCTTACGAGTTATACGCGCTCATCTCCAAGTTTCACTTTTTCTCTCTCTTTCTCTCTCTCACTAAGATTGCCGTTCAACGGAATGCTGTGGTTATGGGTGGAGGAGGTGCGGGGTGTTAACTGGCCGTTTTTTGTTCATAACTTGTGTATCGTTCATCCGATCTCTATCATTCCTTCAGCAAATCGATAAATAATTGTGATTACTAGATATCTCTAGAAGGTACGAACCATCTCCCACAGTTTTGTAGATAGATATTCCATACTATAGAGAGATATTTAGTAATCAAGATTATTTATTATTTACCGAAGGAATGATAAAGATCGGATGAACGATACTTAAGTTATGAGCAAAAAAAGATCAGTATCTCGGGTCTAAGAACACTGCAGGCAATATTAATACTGAGCTCATAATAGAAGAATGTTTATTGAGGCACTTAGATAGTAATTAACAAAGTTTTGTTTAAGATTTTAGAACAATTGAACGACATGACAAGCAAGCGTGAAAAAAATCATTTGGTTGAATCGCGTGCATATTGCATATATTTTGAACTACGTTCCATTCAGATGGTTTTAGATGGAGCTCTTTTAAGAAGCGTTTGCACATGTTGTAGATTGAGTTCCATTGCCGTTACATAGTCTAGCACTGGTTTTTTTTAATTAACCTATATGAAATAGATTTCATATTGTGTGAGTACGGAGTTTCTTACAAAGTGTGCGAACTCTACTAATGTCAAGCTGAACTTCCTTAAAAATATCGGTAACTACTAAGTTTAGAGTGTATGCAGCACAACGAACTGTAATTATAAAGTCTTCCAGGGAATCTATTGATGTAACTTGGTCATCGTCCAAATCAAGAAATGCTTTTGATTCACATAAGCAAAAATCATCAAAACTACACTCTTCATAGTTGCATTCCTTTTATGCTCTTCAGTTGTCATTGAAAAGTTCTGCTCGAACCATATTCGCTCCATGGAGGACTTCTTGAATGATAGCAGTCAGATTACAAGAAATTTATATATTTACCTGTATGTGTTGTTGTAAAAACTATTTAATTTTGTAAAACGAACCTAATTTTTCGAAAAAGTGGTCCAAAAAGGGGGCAAAAATATTAGGGGTTCGGCGAACCCAAAAAAACCCGAACCGAACCGGTTCTATGGGGTTCGGTTCCAGACCGATTTGCAGCCTTAGTTTTTAATGCGTTTTTCTGATCAGTTTCGACTCATTTACGAGTCTTTTTCACATTTAATCACATTTTGAGCAAATTCATAAGACATTTTCGAGTCTTCCTTAAATCGCACATGAAACTAATCTCTTTTTAATGATCAAATGGGCTCGAAAAAGACACACCAAGGTGTGGAAACACCTGATGATCTTGCAAATGCTTGATGCTAGTGCTGCATGATTGCAATCAAAGCAATTCAAACTCGAAATGAATTGAATGAGTTTTGACACTCACTCCAATGAATTGGAATGAATTGAAATGCTGGTAGAGTGTCAAATTTACAATTGAATTAAATTGAAAATAGAGTGAGGGTCTAATACATTTAGATAATAAACCATCATTGTCAAGATGAAAAAAAAATGTAGGGAAACAAATTACGAAAGCGTCAAAGAAATATATTGTGTAGCAAAAATGAAATGATGTTGGAATGAAGAAACTTTAAATGATTAACTTTACGATTATGATTAGGGCGGATGAATTGATCATGCATTTCGATACTTAATGCTCTTAACTCTTGGAAGTTCAGTACCATCAGAACGCAAAGCATCTGCAAGCAAACTAGTATATGGGCATTTCAAAAAAAAAAGGTTCACCGAGGCCAAAAATATAAAAGTGATTAAAAACACGATGTTTTATCAAATTTTTATGGGGAAACAGTCAAATTGAACAAATGTAAGCTAAGCTCACATTTACTCATAACCCATTTCGAAATATTCGGTTTTACTGCCGCGCAAGAGCAATTTTTCTAATTTGATAGATAGATTTCTTTTACTTTTGCTATCTAAACTCTTTCTGAGGGTACAAATGGTGAAAAAACAAATGCACAAGAAACCATGAGAAACTATGTGATTGCAATAAACTTTCAGTTTTATAATGGAAATCACATAAATATAATGATGGGGAAAAATAGTCACATTCGACATGTCATGTATCGACAGAAATAAATATTTATTTAAAGAAAAAGTACAGAAGATTTTCAAATCAAATAAAATACTTTTCAAAGAACAATTCATTCATAAGATATTAAAACTAATTGGGCTTCGTTATTGTTTCAGGTTTCGCTAATCTTTGTCTTTATATAGCTGCACCCGAAAACAATTTCTATTTTTGTCACATTCGAATCGCTTCCTATTGAATTTCACTTGATATACACTTTAGCACTAATTAAAGTGCTTGCTAAGAGCTATATTATAAAGTAAAAAACGAATTGAAAATTTGTTTTATTTTGACTTTTTTTTTTATTCATTTTTAATGTGTACCACTGTCACGTTCGACAGAATAGAAATGCCCATATACAGACGCCCGCATCAAATTGACTGGATCTTTTTCAAATCACTATTGGTAAAGAGCAACAAAATAAATTTGCAAGCAGAATCTGTTAATCTTTAAGGTCCTCTACTCGGATAAAATACAAATTTAGTTTGGCACAATACGTCCCATGAAAAGAAACACTTTTGAACAGCTTTGAAATCAGATAAATTTTGAACAGCAGACATTACTACTAAGTAGTAGGCACTTTTAAAGTGCCTATCTAAATTTTTACTTACTAAATCTCACTATAAATGTACTGTGTAGTTTCAGATAACAAAGTCATTTAAATTTTAAAGTTATCTTAAAGATTTTAGTTTTCTTAAGCTTTAGAAATGATAATGATATATCGATGTTTTTTGGATGCGATATATCAAATATCGATATTAAAATTTTTGATATTTTGAGAAATATCGACAACCCTAGTTGCAGCTATACAAAAAAGGTTTCAACTTGCTTTGTGCAATAGCGAATACATCGCAAATACATACATAATCAACGCTAAGTCAAACATTTGTCTTTGGAAAATGGTCCTTCGGAAATGCGTACCACACAATCATAGGTTAATTGGCACATACATATAATGCCTCTGATAGTGACATTGCTATCTTTTCAATTATATGATGCTATTAAAATATTTAAAAAAAAATGTTTTTCTCCAATTTTCTTTACCCCTGTTTTTATACCCTTGCAAAGGGTATTATAATTTTGCCCAGAAGTTTGCAACGCATAGAAATATTCATTTCCGACCCCATAAACTATATATATTCTTGATCAGGGAGACGAGCTGAGTTCATTGAGCTTTGTCCGTCCGTCTGTCTGTCTGTCTGTCCGTCTCTCTGTCTGTCTGTCCGTCTGTCTGTCCGTCTGTTTCTACGCAAACTAGTCTCTCAGTTTTAAAGCTATCGAGCTGAAATTTTGCACAGAGTCTTCTTTTTACTGCACGCTGCTAATATGTCGGAACCGACCGGATCGGATCACTATATCTTATAGCTGCCATTGGAACCATCGGTCGAAAAATGGGTTTTAGTGAGAAGAACTTTTTTGTTTTCAATGTTAACGTGATTAAACTCGGTCATTAATAATATTATATGCTTTCAAACAGATTTGCAAATTTTGGTCAAAGTCAGATGACTATAACATATAGCTGCCATAGGACCGATCGGTCGGAAAATGGGTCTTAGTGAAAAAAACTTTTTTGTTTGCAAGTAAATCGTTCTTTAAGTCGGTGATTCTAAATATTAAAAGCATTCAAACTAATTTGAAAAAGTTGATCGACATCGGGTGACTATATCTTATGGTTGCCATAGGACCGATCGGTCGAAAATAGTTCTTATTAAGAAATTTTTTTTGTTTTGAGTGTTAGCGTCTTTAAACTCACTGATTACTAATTCTGTATGCTTTCAAATATATTCGCAAAATTTGGTCGAAATCGGATGACTATATCAAAAGGCTGCCATAGGACCGATCGGTCGGAAAATGAGTCTTAGTGAGATTAACTTTTTGTTTTAAATTTTATCGTTCTTAAACTCGGCGATTTTTATATTTTGATATGTTTTCAAAAAGATTCGCGAAATTTGGTCGAAATCAGATGATTATCTGTCGGAAAATGGGTTTTAGTTAAAAATTTTTTAGATTTTTATGTAAGCGTTCTTAAACTCTGACATTTCAAAAACAGCATTTGCAAGGGTATAAAAACTTCGGCACAGACGAAGTTAGCTTGGCCTTCTCGTTTTTTTTAAATTTACATATTTTCCACTTAAAACATATTCAGCCATGTTCTCAATTCCACTTACACAAAAATTTTGTGATTTAAATTCGGTTTTAGTACTAGATTTAGGGCCGTTTTCGCATGTTCACATGTACATGTAAATACAGAGAAGGAGAAGGTTTTTCTTTTGGAACGACTTGTTATTATGATGGAAGATTAAGCAGTAGGTTCACACAGGCAAATATTTTTGGACAAATTTTCATGAAAATTGGGCTAAATAGGCCAAATTGTGGAACTTTCCGGCCATATTTGATACAATTATTTGCGTATTTATTGCGTGGAACCATAGTTTAAGTTTTTAATCCTGTAAAATCTTTAATCATGGCTATTTTTATCAAAATTTAGCCAAATTATTTGGATGTGTAAACTTAGCTTATGAATTGAAAAAATTGGTCTTGAAGAAAAGTCATTCAGGTCTGTTCCCCATTTCCGAGTGGATTTAAAAAGTAAAACGATTGGAATTCCGAATCGTTTTCATTATGATGTTCCCGTTTCCGAGTGAAGACTAGTACTGAGGGTGTTCAAATTTTCCTTTCGTCAAAGTATTTCACATAAATAAAAACACTTTCTAAAAGCACATGAGCATCTATGCAAAGCCAAGGTGTTTCTAATTATATAATGACGAAAGGAAAATTCGAACGTCCTCAGTAATAAGTTTGAAATAGAAATCGATTTACTTTTTCGAATTTTAATTCAGCTGAATGTCAACCTTAACAATTTCGATCAACACTGCACATGCGCTGATGCGGAATTGCAAACGGCTCGGTTTCATTTCGATCGTTTTTGCTTTCTTCGCTTATTTCGAAAAACTTCACAATATTTGACTTTGACTAAACATAAAAATATTTGATAAACGAAATGTATAACCGTTGACATGAAAATTGTCAATTACTTTTCATTCCACTGACTCGCAAAACTTTTGAAACCGAATAACTTGGTCGTTACCAACTACGATTCCGCATGATCTGATCGAAATCGGAAACGGGTACAGACCTGATTAACATATCAATGGTCACTTAAAACCCTGGGGAAAAAAAATAAATTATCTCACTTGTTAGGTGTTGGTCCTTGAAAACCCTCTCTATACTCTGTAGACTGCTCTTATACCCTAGCAGAGGGTATATTAAAATTGTTCAGATGTTTGTAATGCATAAAAGGATTCATCTCCGGACCACATAAAGTATATATATTCATGATTAGCATGAGCTGAGTTGATATAGCCACAATCGGTCGAAAAGTAGATTTAGTGAGAAAAGCTTTTTTGTTTTCAATGGTATCGTCTTTAAGCTTTCCAGCTATGAATATTATCGGTTAAACTTACCTTAACTTGATACTGATCAATATTATATGCTACCACACAATTCTGCCAAGTTTGATACAAATCGGATGACTTATAGCATATAGCGAGAGCGCCTTTCTTCCAGTACTCTACTGGACGTAAAGAAAACACCCTCTTGCTAGTGGCCAAAGATGTTGGCACATTTAAAACTTGTCTAGTAAGTTGTTGTTGTATCAGAGGAATGTTCTTGGAATTTTTCCATATTTATATTCATTTGCTCAGAAATGACATCCAGTGCACTTCTGCGAATTCATAAAACCTGAAACCCACATTAGACAACTCAGGTTGTTTATTCTCTTCGTTACTCAAATTCAGGTTGTCAATCATTTCTCTGTTTATAACTTCTAACATACCTCTTATCGTGCAATGCAATGAGTTTCCTCTCAATTCCCTAAAAGGGGGGTTCAAAAATAAAGCAACATAATGCAGCGTTTCATTAAAGCTTCTTTACATACGCTTTTGATTTGTCCCATAACAATTCAATCAAATACAATCAAATCAGAGCAATGGTTAATTAATTTTTTATACCACAAGACATCTTCATGAATTGTTAGAGTGTTATGTGAACTCAAAGACTCGGAGCATTCTTTAAACAGCAGTAAAAAGTTTCCCCACTTGTTTTAAAAAATTAAAATCTATGTTTGACAACCTGTTTTACTAGCGAGCATAATAAATATAGAGTTTCACCTAGTTTTAACATGCTGTTGAAGAGACTTTAACAAATACGCTGCACATTTGACGGAACCGGCCAGATCGGATGACTATAGCATATAGCTGCCATAGGAACAATCGGTCGAAAACTAGTTTTAGTTAGAAAAACCTTTTTTGTTTTCAATGATAACTCCCCCAAACCTCGTACTGATCAGTTTTCTGTGCTTTCACATAATCCCAGAAAGTTTTATGAACATCAGACAACTATATAGTATAGCTGTCATACAAAAGATATGTCTGAAAAAAGTCTTAGTAGGAAAAACTTGTTTGTTTTCAATGCTATTGCTCCCATACTTGTTACTGATCAATAATTCTGGCAAGTATGATCCAAATCGGCTGACTATAGCATATAGCTGCCATAGGAACGATCGGTCGAAAAATTAGTTTTAGTGAGAAAAACATTTGCTAAATGCTAAATCAGGGCTATACGGCGGATGACCCATCAAAAGTCGCTTCTGTGATGTTAGAGAGCTCGCATTGTCATGATGGAGAATGATTCGTTTTCGGCGGATGATTTTACGAATTTCTCAGAAAGCTTCCGTCAAACAAATGGACGTGTACCACTCAGAATTGATCGTCCTACGTTTATCAAGCGGAACAGTGCGGCCGAAGAAACAGGCGACCATTTGCTTCGAACAACTTTTGTGACAGTCTTTTTGACTCGTCTAGGAACACCTACACGGTCGATTGCCGTTTTATTTCCGGCTCATACGCAAACAGTGATTCAATAAAATTCTGGTACACCTTCATTTTCAAAGTTTGTTCCTAAATATCTTTGTTTATATTTAACTTAAAGAAATTATAAAGATGCAATATTCATTGTTATACCCTTGCAAAGGGTATTATAATTTTTCCCAAAAGTTTGCAACGGAAAGAAACATTCATTTCCGACCCTAAACTATATATATTCTTGATCAGAGCTGAGTCCATTGAGCTTTGTCCGTCCGTCTGTCCGTCTGTTCCTACGCAAACTAGTCTCTCAGCACGCTGCTTACATGTCGGAATCGACCGGATCGGATGACTATATCATATAGCTGCCATAGGAACCATCGGTCGAAAAAGTAGTTGTAGTGAGAAAAACTTTTTTGTTTTCAACGCAAACGTCCCCAATCCTCGTATATCCAAGTTTTCTATTCTTTTACATAATTCCACCAAGTTTTATGAAAATCGGACAACTATATAGTATAGCTGCCATACAAAAGATATGTCTGAGAAAAAGTCTTAGTAGGAAAAACTTGTTTGTTTTCAATGCTATCGCTTTCAAACTTGTTACTGATTAATACTATATGCTACCACACAATTCTGCTAAGTTTGATTCAAATCGGATGACTATAGCATTTAGCTGCCATAGGAACGATCTGTTGAAAAAGTAGTTCTAGTGAGAACAACTTTTTTGTTTTCAATGGTAGCGTCTTTAAACCTTCCAGTTGTGAATATTATCAGTTTCCACACAATTTTGGAGAGATTGCTCAAAGTCGGATGAATATATCTTATAGCTGCCATAGTGGCGCCATCAAGCTACAAGTGTATATAAACTTCGGTCGATCCGAAGTAAGCTTTCCTCTATATTTTTGTTTATCGAGGTTACTAGCCAGTTTTCGTGCCCAAAATTCAAAAGAAACTCCAAGTGGCCTTGAAGAATTTCAGAATGGCAGGAATACCCCTAATGTTTTTGTTGGCTTCTAATATTACCTGAGGGGCTGTTGTTTTTTTTGTTTTTGCTTTGAGAGCGAGTTTCTCACATGGCAAAGAGAGTTAGGCGAGCGATCGCTCTCTCTCCCTCTCTCTTTCTCTGCTCGAGTGTGTTGGGCTGTGTGTGTGGGAAAGAGAAAGCGACAACAATAACAACAACAACAGCAACAGCGACGCAGTGTTAAATTACGCGCGCTTTTACATTAAATGGAGTTTTTTTTTTTGTTGTTTTTGTTGTTTTACTTTGGTTTGCCTTGCTTTTGCTGTACTGTTAGTAGTTGATGGCAGCTTGTCTCGAACAGCCGCTTTAAAGTAACTCCAACTGTTAATTATACTTGTGGAGAGGAGAGGTAGGAGTTGTGTCGCTCGTGGCGGCGGCGGGTGGAGGGGGGGGTAACAGTAGAGAACATAAACAATGGAAATTTTCTTTCAACAAATTTTCACTTTGCAGGGCACTTCACGCTTAGTCAGCACCGACAGCGACGAGGATGAGGAACAACAACAGCAGCAGCAGCCCATAGTGACAACAGAGCCCACACTGAGTTTAAAGGAAACTGATAACCCAGTGGTTGCAGCAGCATCAGCAGCAGCAGAAGAAAAAGTTCCTTTAAGTACGCCAAAAATCATAGTTAAACCGCTGCCCCCGTTGCCTCCAGCTAATGAATTAGTTTCCGAAGACGACACCAAGCCGAAACAGCAGCCACACGAGCTAAACGAAGACGACGACGAGGAGGAGGAGGAGGAAGAGGACGACGAGGACGAAGACGAAGAGGAGGAACCGCCTGAGATTAACTATTGTACGGTAAAAATCTCACCCGACAAACCGCCCAAGGAGCGCCTGAAGCTAATCATTAAAACGGACGTGATACGGAATGCCATAGCCAAGGCAGCAGCAGCAGCCAAAGCCAAGGCCAAGGCGGCCGGTGAGGAGTCGCGCAGCGAAAAGAAATCCAAAAGCAAAAAGCACAAACACCTGAAACATCAACTGGGAGCAGCAACAGTTGCAACAGCAGCAGCAGCAGCTCCAAGTGACAACCATTCGTCGGAATTCAAAACGCCCTCGCCACATTTGGCTCTAATTGCCGCCGAACCGACTCCGCCCCCCAACCGTGGTTCGGTTATATCACCCACCAACCGCTCGGATCACGATTTCGATTCACAGTCCTCGGTGCTGGGCAGCATCTCATCCAAGGGCAATAGCACACCCCAGCTGCTGGCCCAGGCCGTGCAGGAGGATAGCTGTGTGATACGTAGTCGTGGTTCGAGTGTCATTACCAGCGATTTGGAGACCAGTCAGCATTCCTCCCTGGTGGCACCACCCTCTGATATAGAGTCCCGTTTGGAGTCGATGATGATGACCATGGACGGCGGTGGGGCAGAGTCAACAGCAACAGGAGCAGCATCAGCGCCCGAGCCACTGGAAGAGGATATACTGGCGGTATTGAGGGGTGAGGTGGTAACCAAACTAAATGGTAGCACAGAAGTCGAGGAGGAGGAGCCCAAGAGAAACACGCGTGGTCGTGGCAGACCACCTGCTGCAGCGCCACGCGGCCGACCCAAGCCAGCCGCCGCCAGTTCGCCACCAGCGGCCAAACGACAGACGCGTGCACGTGGAGGAATGGCTGCTGCTGCTGCTGCCTCCTCCTCCTCATCCCCCACTGAAATGGTGGAGCCGCCTCCACCGCGTCGCGGCCGCCGTGCCAATAACAATAATCTGGCCAGCATCAACAATAATATTAACAAAATCGCCGCCAATCTCTCGGCCAAGGCGGAGGCCACCCGTTTGGCGGAAAGTGTACCAATTGCCGGTGGACTAGCCCCCATGCAGCAGCGTAGCTATGCGGGACGTAAACGTAAGAATCAGCAGGTGACGCAGGTACTTCAACCCGACGAGGAACAGCAACAGCAGCAGGATGAGGATGATGATCCGCCCGCTAAAATGGCCTACACTGAAAGCCATCCCGATTTGGAGGCGGCAGACTCCAACAATTCCTCCCTACAGCAAGATGGTTCCTCCTGCTCGCCACCGCCCAGAGATTACAAATTCAAGGACAAATTCAAAAGAACTTTGACGCTGGACACCTCGGCAGCAGCTGCAGCGGCAGCCGCAAATGCACCGGGTCCAGCGGCCCTACCGGACTCCACGGAGCCCCGTGGAGCCGTCAAGCTGGTCATTTCCAAGAAGAAGGGTAGCATTTTCAAGAGTCGCGCCCTGGTGCCCTCCGATCAGCAGGAGGCTGGTGCGGCCAAACGACATTTGTACAAGCATAGTTGGGATGCGGCTCTAGAGGCGAATGGTGCCGGTACGGGGAGTGATGCCAGCAATGCCTCCGCTCCAAAGCTGGATAATCCTCTGGCTGGTGGCAAAACCATCACTGGCGTTGATGCCGACGATAGCTGCTCCTCTTCCAATAATAATACCTGCCTGTCAGCCAGTTCCGCCTTGCGCGGCGACAGTCCCGCTTTGGCCAAGCTCGCCGCCGCTGCTGCTGCCTCCTCCTCCACCTCCTGCTCGGCCTCATCCTCGTCCGCTGCTGCTGCCGCTGCCGCCAACAACAACAAACAAATCCCCGCCGCTGCTTTAACCGCCGATGCCTATGATTTGCAAGCGGATGCCACCGGCGAGGAGGTTAACTCCTCCGGACTGCGTGTGGATCGCAAGACCAAGGAGTACTACACCGTGGTGCGAAATGTCAAGACCGCCCATCAGATCCAAGAGATTGGCGAATACCAGGAAATGGATGACGATGTCGAGTACATTCTGGACGCTCTGCAGCCGCACAATCCGCCCGCCACACGTTGCCTCTCGGCCCTCCAGTTGGCCACCAAATGCATGACGCCCGCCTTTAGGATGCATGTGCGTGCCCACGGCGTGGTGACCAAATTCTTCAAGGCCCTGTCCGATGCCAACAAAGATCTAAGTCTGGGCCTCTGCACCTCGGCCATTATGTATATACTGTCCCAGGAGGGTCTCAACATGGATCTGGATCGTGACTCACTCGAGCTGATGATCAATCTGCTCGAAGCGGAGGGTGTGGGTGCCGCAGCGCCCTCGGATCGGGCCAATTATGAGCGAAATAAACTAAAAGTCCGTGAACTGTGCGAGGAGATCAAAGCCCAGGGCAAGGGCACACACCTAAATGTCGAATCCATCACTGTGGGCACTTTGGCCATGGAGACGCTGCTATCGTTGACCTCCAAACGGGCAGGTGAATGGTTCAAAGAGGACTTACGCAAACTGGGTGGCCTGGAGCACATCATTAAGACCATTTCGGACTTTTGCCAGCCGGTAATTGGTGCCTCCAGTGAGGTCAGCTGGCAGCCGGCCCTCTTGGACAACATGCAGACCGTGGCCCGTTGCCTGCGTGTCCTCGAGAATGTGACCCAGCACAATGAGGCCAATCAACGATATATGCTGACCTTTGCCAAGGGTCGAGCGGTGGACACATTGTGTCTACTCTATCGCCTGTGTGATCGTCAAATTATATTGCATCCGTCCAGCACAAGCACCAACAAGGAGCATCCGGGCGTGGCAATGCGTGAGCTACTTATACCCGTCATGAAGGTCCTGATCAATCTGACGCACACCTTCAATGAGGCACAGCCATCGCTGGGTGCAGAATTGCTGGGCAAACGCAATGATGTCATCGAAACGAGCTTCCATTTGTTGCTGCTGGCCGCCAATTACATTCCGGATCGTTGTGTCTTCGAGCTGAGCATACTGGTGAGTTGGGAACACCTTTTTTTTTTTGAAATTACATACTCGGTTTAACCCAAATGGGTTAATAATGTATACTCAGTCTGGTCTTTCCAATCCTTTGGTAAACATTTCAGTTCAATCGATATTATATATAGGCCCTTGCTCTCATTGCTCCGAGAATTTTTTTTCGGCAATTGGCGCCAGTCAGTCTCGAAATAAACTGCGTCGCAAATTAACTCGCTTCAAATTATAAACAACAACAAAGTCAATGCGAATCGGAGAACGGCGCCAACAAGACGCTCACACAGACGGCGCAGCAGCTGCATTTCGGGCGATCGAGACTTGCTGATAACAGTTGTTTTTTCTGTTGTTGTTGTTGGGGTGCTTCCAAACTCAAATTTCATGCCCACCGCTGATATAGACCCTTGATGCAGCTTTGAGACGCCTTGTTTTGACAGATTATATGGGCATTAGACTGAACATAATCGTACTGGAATTTTTTTTTTTTAAATGTTCTTTCCTCAAAAAAAAAAAATCAAAAAATTTTTAATCATTTTTAGTTACTGTAATGAAAAACCAAAATTCGAAATTTTACGGTTTAATACCTCCGCCATGGCTTTAAAGTTGCTACATAAAATTTCAATTTCCCCTTTTTCATTTAACTATTTCAACAAAGTAACTTTTGAGATGCCAAACTTTGTTGAATTAAAAACATATTTTAAAAAATATTTAATGCAAAGCAAAATCGAGCATATAGAGAATTCGAATAGCGTTTATATGGTTGGCGAGTTGCGGGCAGAGCTGGAGTCAGCAAAGCTACCATCAAGAAAAGATGTCTTGGCGGTTCTTCTGCATAATACAAGACTACACTAATACTCATTAAGAGAGAGCTTAAGCCGCACTGTCCTTCAAATTGATGATGTATTGAAATCACTTGAGCTTACCATGAAACTGGAAAGAACTGTGTGCACAAGCTTAAGGAAACTCTATGATCAATATGGGGTTCTAGGAAAAAATGCTTCTCGCGATAAAGAGTTGTACCGCAACAGAGAAAAGAATTTTATGGACTATTTAGAAGGCATTTTAGATGTCGCTTCAGAAAAATTATTCAAATTGAGTCCTGATGCTGCTTTTAAAAGACAGAGGTCCGATGACGAGGACCCAGAGCTGTGGCAAGACGACCCTGAATATATGGCAACGCAGAAATTACTGAAAACTCTCAAAGTTGAGAATGATGTCGCAGAAAGAGGCGTGAAACTAGTTGGGGGCTTCGATGCGCGTATTACAAAACGAGATCAGCATCATCTTCTTCAATGCATCGAAGAGCACAGACAAGCTTATCCAAATAGCAGAAAAAATACTTCTATGAATAAATTTGAATAACTACTTTTAAGTTATACTTTTTATACCCTTGTAGAGGGTATATTAAAATTGTCCAGATGTTTGTAACGCATAGAAGGAATCATCTCCGACCACATAAAGTATATATATTCTTGATCAGCATGACGAGCTGAGTTGATATAGCCATGTCCGTCCGTACGTCTATGCTGTCTCCTCCCTCAGTTTCAAAGCTATCTTAACCAAACTTTGCACGAAGCATTTTGGTACAAATACGCTGCACATTTGTCGGAACCGGCCAGATCGGATGACTATAGCATATAGCTGCCATAGGAACTATCGGTTGAAAAAGAGTTCTAGTGAGAAAAACTTGTTTGTTTTGTTTGTTCGTATGGGGTTCAATTACGGCCGTCCTACATCACTCCAGCATTTTTTAGTTTTCTTTGATTTTACATAATTCCACCAAGTTGGAAAATCGGAAAATCGGACAACTATATAGTATAGCTGCCATACAAAAGTTAAATCAGACAAAAAGTCTTAGTAGAAAAAACTTTTTTGTTTTCAATGCTATCGCTCTTAAACTTGTTACTGATCAATACTATATGCTACCACACAATTCTGCCAAGTTCGATTTAATCGGGAGCATATAGCTGCCATAGGAACTATCGGTTGAAAAAGTAGTTCTAGTGAGAAAAACTTTTTTTGTTTTCAATGGTAGCGTCTTTATGCTTTATAGTTATGAATATTATTGGTTTCCACACAGTTTTAGGAAGTTTGTCCAAAATCTGATGAATATATCGTATAGCTGCCATATAACAAACAGGCAAGCAAATGGTCAAAGTAGTGGAGCCATCTATTACTGAGTTTGGGGAAATAACTCGGCTAAAAATGTTTCACGAAAATCTTTAAAAGCCTTAATTCATATAAATTATACAAGCTGCAAGAGGGTATATAAACTTCGGTCGAGCCGAAGTTAGCCTTCCTCTATTTTTATACCCTTGCAAAGGGTATTATAATTTTGCCCAGAAGTTTGCAACGCATAGAAATATTTATTACCGACCCCATAAACTATATATATTCTTGATCAGGGCGATGAGCTGAGTCGATTGAGCTTTGTCCGTCCGTCTGTCTGTCCGTCTGTTTCTACGCCAACAAGTCTCTCAGTTTTAAAGCTATCGAGCTGAAAATTTGCACAGAGTCTTCTTTTTACTGCACGCTGCTAATATGTCGGAACCGACAGGATCGGATGACTATATCTTATAGCTGCCATAGGAACCATCGGTTGGAAAATGGGTCTTAGGGAAAAAAAGTTTTTTGTTTTCAAGTAAATCGTTCTTAAAGTCGGTGATTATTCATATTAGACGCCAAAAATTAGACACTAATTTGAAAAATTTGGTCGAAATCGGATGACTATATCTTAAGGCTGCCATAGGACTGATCGGTCGGAAAATGAGTCTTAGTGAGAAAAACTGTTTTGTTTTCAATTTTATCGTTCTTAAACTCGGCGATTGTTAATTTGATATGTTTTCAAAAAGTTTCGCGAAATTTGGTCGAAATCAGATGTTTATCTGTCGGAAAATGGGTTTTAGTTGCAAAAGTTTTTGATTTTTATGGAAGCGTTCTTAAACTCTGACATTTCAAAAACAGCATTTGCAAGGGTATAAAAACTTCGGCACAGACGAAGTTAGCTTGGCCTTCTTCAATTCATTCGAGAACCTGTAAATTTTTTATTAGAAATTATAAACTATATTAGATGTTGATACATATATGGGTAGGGTTACTCCAGTCACCTTCCCCGCTCGTCGCGAGATAGTCGATCTTTCTCGCAGAAGAAAACCCGACAGCTTCTTTTTATTTAAAAGTCCCCGCTTATTATGCTGGATCTGTAATGAGTTGCCACTTTGAAATGGGTAGCTAATCTGTTCCAGTCCATGCCGTTGAATACAAGTTGGATCTCCTCTATTGAGAACTGGTTAGTTTCATGCGAGCAGTCGATGCTCCCGGAAAATTTGACATGTTGCGCAGAAGTTGATGACATCTTGCCTTTCTTCAAGGTTACAAAGGCTGTATATCTCAGATGGGTTATGCCTGTGTGGGGAAATAGTAAAGATTCATCATTTCAGTTCTGGCTTGGAAAATAGCTGAGATCGTAGTTGCGTCATATTGGTCTTGGAAGTACATAGAATATGTTAGATAAGCTAAACTTAAAATAAGCTAACCTCGGCTAATTCTATGGACTCCTTAAAGCTATTTCATTTTTCAATCATTGTTCTGCTGTAATTTCCTTACAAATGTAAGTCACATTCAGCAAATCTTTTGTATTTCCTTAACTATGCCTCGACTGAAATAGAATTCTTTGCCTTTGTGTCGACAAACGATTCTTTTAGCATCGACACCCAATAAATTTATGTTTGATTTGCCATTTTTAGGCATCCTCTAATCCATGTCAGTCTGTAAGAACCAATGCAAAGCAAAGGAACTTAAGGAACTTATCTCAACAGCTCATTTTACACTAGCTTATCGCCGTTGGATAGTTTGTGATAATTTAAAAGGGTGTCTTGCATCCAGTGTTGCCAATTTGTCCTTTTTTAAACTGAGATTTCCGGAAAAATTTTGAAACGTCCCCTTTTCGGAAAAATTGCCTTTTTTATTTTGTTTTATTCTTTATTCATCCTTTTTTAATTGTTCTGAAGATTTTTATCAATTTCAACTATGTGGCATCGCTTTCATATTGATTTTCCGCTTGTGATTATTTGTGTGTAATCGAAATTAGATGTATTGAATATCGGTTCATTGCGCTTTAAAGTTTCAACATGCCGAAAGACGTTTACAATCAAAAATTTTGGGAAACCTGAATTAAAGAATTAGATGCACCGAAATGTCAATTATCCGGATCCGGAGACACTGCAAATACTGCAATTGCAGTTTAAATCCAAAGATTGACCCTAAAAACACACGCAAAATGTCGTGCCCTTCGCACAGGTAAACAAAATAACGTTTTAGCCACTTTCAACATCAGCTGCTTGTCGTCAGGAGGCGGCACTAGCAATGTTTTCGGTTAATTGGAACGAATACATCATATGCACACGAAAATTGATGCTGATAATACTAAATGAAAATAAAGATATTCAAAACTCCGTGTCAGACGGCACAGATGTGTAAAATAATTATCCCTGGTGAGCAATCGAAATATATCGGAGAAAAAGCATACACATCTGTGTATTTCATTTGACCTCGAGCCGGCTAAACTCAAATTTCCACAATTTAGAAAGGTCGCCAACTATAAACTTGATATTGATTAAAGCTCTTATTATATTAATAGGGAATCATTGTTTGTCCTGTTTTTTTTTATCCTTTTAAGGGTACCGCCTACATTAGGAGGCCAAAATCAAGCACTTTTTCATGATTTTTTTTCAAACAAGGTACAGCACGGATCGTTTTGAATTTTTAACTGTTTATTGTGTATATCTATAGGTAAATATACAAATTTTTTTATTCAATTTTATTAATTCGGCGGCGGATTATATCGGATTCAGCTGGAGTATCCGAAATATTTTCTCCTCCACGGCGTACACGATACCGCCTCATAGAACCATCTGAAACAAAAATGTATGGAAATCTTTTTTGTAGCTTATGAGTATACCTTCTATGTGAACTAAGAAAAAACATTATTTTGTTGAAATTAATAAAAGTCCCTGTTCAAACAAAAAAGTTGATTTTTTTCGGAAAATTTCCACTTTATTTTGTTAATAACTATTTTTCAGCGAGAATTTAAATCGAACTCTTTAGTTCACATAGAAGACAATTTAATAAGCTTCAATTTAAAAAAAAAAACAAGTCGATCCGTCAAGTAGTTTTTCTTTAATCGTGTACGCCATTTTGAAAAACGTCGTTTCGAGAAAAACGGGTTCAAAGTTTTCAGACCCGAAAAATAGTTGATTAAAACTTATTATCGTTTATTTACCTGCATTTTTCGATCAATCTGCTATCCCCGGTCCATATAGAAGTCCCTCCTCATCTTCATATAGTTCGTTTAATTCAATTTGTTGTTTTTGAATCTTTGCTGTTGCGAGTCCGACCGATCTGCTTCGACGGCTTTCACTCCTCGTGTGCTCTTCGTCGACCCTGGACGCGACTTCTCGGCAAACCGGCCCAATTATAATCTGCATGCTCGCCATAATCCGTAGCACAGACATATAGCCTTCGTTGAAAATCCCCGCGGCAATCCAAGCGGCGATTTCGACAATTTTACGACTACAGTGGAGGTGTTTCGGTGCCAGTCGCCAAATCATCGCGTTGAAACTCTCGTTCGCGTTTTGGATGTGTCCACCTACACACCTCTCCAGCAAGTCTTTTCTAGAAAGATCTTCGAATATGGGGAAAATATTCTTTGCGACAGTAGCATCAAGAGGAGGTGGGTGGGTGTATGGAATTCCGCGACTTTCTGCGACACGAAACTTGCACCAGCTGTCTCCTCCTGCGGGGCAGTTTTGATGTTTGGGATTTTCGTCCGTCGAAATTAAATGACAGTATGTTTTCCACAGAGTCGCTGTTTCTCATAATGGCACCATAATATTTTGTGATTTTTTTAATAAGATTGTCGGTCAATTCCCCGGTTTTCATACTAAAGTTCGGCGGGAAGGACATCAAAATATATACTACGTACATCACGGTTCCTTTTGAAACACACACAATCAATATTGTATGTATTAAACTTTCACACTGACAATGCCTGTAGAAATGCCAAGTGGCTGTGTATCTGCCCTCACCGACCGTTGAAAATTCTGACCTGGCGCTCGTTTCGGAGCGCCCGGAGCACGAACAATACACAGGCTATTTGAACCTTTTCTAGTTGAGATTCAGATTTGGGACTTTAGGAGCATATTCTATACATGAAGGACTTTCGATTTAAGCAAAAAAAAAAACATCGATTTTTTTGATCCTCTAATGTAGGCGGTACCCTTAAAAAATATATGTGCGCTTTTCGTCTTTTTTTCTGGGTTGGCAACACTGCTTGCATTCTTCGATGTTTTCAGAACATATTCAAAAGTCTTCCCTACTCCTAATTTAAAGCTAAGCCTTTGTTATATGAAATCTATTCAGTTTGTTATCTTTTGCAATCAAAATCAATGGACCCGACAATGTTTTCAAAGCTTAGAACAGATTCGTTTGCTTGGCCCCTTCTTCTGCCTTGATGTGCGTGATTTTCCTCAAAATTCAATGGAATTTTCGACTTTAGCAAGGTCTTTCATATTGTCAACCATTGACTACTCCTAGATAAACTTATTTTTGCTTGGCTTTGGCTTATTCTCTGTCAGTGTCTGTTCATACTGAGTATACATGGCAACCGTCAACTGGCACTGCCTCTGGCAGGTGTTTACACATGTATGTCAGCAACAACTGGCACCTTAAATATATGACTCTTAATAGCTTTTTGACTTACCGTTTCCATTTTTAATTAAAAGGTGCTGACGCTGCTCATCAATCTGTGCATGCACACGCTGCCCAATCGCCAAATCCTAATGCAAGCTCATGCACCAGCTGAATATGTGGCCGATAATCCCCCAGTGGCTGGTAATTCCACAGTTAATGCGCTCCAGGCGCTTATCGAGTATTTCTACAAATGCGAAGAGCTGGCCAGGTGAGTGAATTTGACAAAATCACGTGTACCAAAAGTGTTATGTACATCATTCAACAGGCTGGTGGAGAAGAACACGGATGCCTTTTTGGAGAACAATGAGAAGAGCAAAAAGAAACAGGAAGAGGTGGAGGAGACGGTCAACAATTGTAAGTGTTTTGAAGAGCGCCGGAAATGAAGCTTAATTCTTAACTCTAAACTTTCTTTTAGTGGTTCAACGAGCGGGCCATCACATGGAGCATACGCTCAAGGGTAGCTATGCGGCCATACTTATAGGCAATCTCGTAGCCGACAATGAGCAGTATGAGGGTATAGTGCGTCGCCAATTGAGGGGACATAGCTTCAAGGAGATTGTGGGTGTGCTGGAGAAGTATCACACCTTTATGAATCTGACCTCCAGTGTAAGTAGAACAGAGAGTGAGTGAGAGAGACAGGAAAAAGGGAATCATGCTTACATTTTTACAGTTGGAGGCCGCCTTTGTGGCACACATGAAGTCCACCAAGAAGATTATTGACAATTTCAAGAAACGTGACTACATCTATGAGCACTCTGAGGAGGATCATGGCATGCCTTTGCCCTTAAATCTGGAGAAATCGGCCGCCACAACAACAACATCAGCTGCCGCCGCGGAGGAGGGTGCCACAGCTGCTGGCCCTTCTTCGCCCAGAAGCAGCATGCCGCGTGTCTACAAGACCTACAGCAGTCATAGATAATTCCACACACACACACACACACACACAAAATGAGAGAGCCTGCCACCAAAATGAATGAATTCTGTTCTGTTGTTTGTGATTAATGTATAAATTTTTAATTTGTTTATATGTTTGTGCGCTTTATTCTCTCCATTTGATATATGTAAAACAAAATGTGTACCCAAAAAAAAAGTGATAGCAAATTCTTGAGCATGGTCAGCGTTTTAACTACACGAACAACTCACACACACACACACACACACACACACACACACAAGCATCCAAATTATTACTGATATGTGTACGTTATATAGTCATAAGCAATATTTAGCAACTATTAATTTCGCCTAAATACAACAAAAAAAAAAGAAAAAAACAAAACATAATTATTGTAATTGTACATATTGTTTAATCGAACGATTTTATCGAACCCCGCGTCTTAGATTCTATATTTACGTTATTCATATATGTATACACAAGTAAATATCGATATATGTAGTGTATTTTTTTTTTAATAACTTTAGTATGCTCTACTATATATAAATATATATATAAACCTAGCAACTAGTTAAGCACCCACACACACACACACACACACACTCACCATGTATAATTCAAAAAATGATTAAAAAAAACACGAGTTATTTTATTGTCTACATTTAGAAGCTCTACTTATAACACATATATGTATGTGTATGTGTATGTATATGTATATTGTATGTTTAACAACAACAACAACAACGGCAAATGTCATATTTAGGCTACCAAACAAAATGAAAGAAAATACAATTTCGGGAACAAAATATTTATGTATATTTATTTTGTGTTTAAAAATTGTCGATAAATGTGAAAAACAAAAAAAAAAATCTATATATATTATATATAAATGTATATTAAGATAAAGTACATCATATATTGTTCTTGCAAAAAAATAAAACTCAATTGAAATTGCTCGGCTGTTTGCACTTGGGCGGTGGTTTTTCAAATTTGGCGCGCTAAACGAAAATCAATAGGTGCAAATACACGTAAGACGTCAGCCTTTGCAGTGATTCCCTCAACTGGTTCATTTAATTACATTTGTGAACTAAAGTTCACACTGTGTTAAAAAGTTAAATTCCAAATTGTTGTAAAATAAAGTAGCTGCACCATCTATATTAAAGGATGATTCTTATTAGAGAACGTCTTCGTTCGATTGCAAAACACTCATACCAAAGATTATACCATGAATGTATGTTTTTTATTCTATCAACACCCAAATAAACTCGCTTTGCGCTCCATGCATCAAACTAAACATGTTCGCCGATGAGTTTTGTTCGTTTGGCTCAACGACAATTGATTAAAGTGAGCGAAAATCACCTCGTATGAAGCAGAGAGCGTTTCTCTCTAACACACAGGGATGCATGACTTTGGCAAGCATTCGGTGTGAATGGGCGAGTATGTTCGTGCCCCAGGGGCTATCTTCAGTGTTTCCATTTTAGCTATTTAGTTGCTAGATCTAGCAGTTTTGAAAGTGGCAATGCTATTACATTTTGGAAAATGCTATTAGCTACAAATCTGGCAATTTTTAAAATTATGTTTAGCTATTTCCTTACTTTAGAGTCGTAGTGCAAAATAATGACTAATAATTTCTTTTGAAAGCGAAACTTCCCCTTAGCACAAGGCCTTAGATGTAAGATGAGCAGTAATGAATTCAGTTCATGAGTGATTTTATTAATTTTTCATGCCTAATAAAGAACGCCCTGCCAGTGTTAAAATGACGAAAAATCCTGTAAGGAAAGCCGTTTTTAAAACCACCTATTTCAAATCAGGGCTGATTTCAGTTCTAACACTACTGTGGTCCATTCAAAATGTTGAACCTGTAGACGTTAAATGAGATGTTAAACAGTCAGAAAAAAGATACAGATCTAATATCTATTTGGAATGGATATTATCATATTCTCTTAACTGTGATATTATAATGTCCTTTTCTCATATCCTTTTGACGATTTTCAGCTCCATTAGATGGATTTATAGAGTAAATAAGGTTTTTGTAAATTCAAATTAAAGAGTTGCTGACAATTCTGGTTGCTATCGATATACACTCTTTTTTTGGGAGGGTAACATCTTATGAGTTGCTAAGAGGACAATTGCTGGTGTGCTTCATTTATGGATTAAGCAATTGTAAGTGCTCACAAAGTGCATATTATTTAGCTATAGCATTTTATTTCGTTGTTCGGTTCAAACCGAGTGGTATGTCAGTTCTGGTTTTTTGTTCATGGCTTAAGGTTAAAATAAAGTTAAGTGTTTTCATTCACTATTAAACATTATTTTAGTCTTTGCTGCTTAAAAAGTGTTTTTGAATAATTTTTTGATAAGTTTTAGTTCTAAAATCAATAATTTTTTAAGTTTTGACTTTTAGCATCTTTTTTAAGCCACTTTTTTATTTTTTAGCTATTTCTAGCAATTGTTTTTTGCAAATTTAGCAACTTTCGGTCCTTATATTCTGGCAGCACTGGCTATCGCTGGGGAACTCTGGAATAAACTCTTTGCAAAGACGCATAGGCTGAGACAGTGCTGCTGACAGATTTGGAAAAAGATAGAGCAATGCTGTGGAATTTGTTACGGACACTGCTTTCGGGCTGACACCGGCTAGCTTCGGCATTTAGGGCGGGATACTTAACCCTAGCCCGCAGCGCGTACAATCACTACAAATAACTCCTCACTAACAAAAAAAAAAACGGCTAAACAACAAAAATTCAAATCTAACAGACAAACAGCGCCATCTGACGGCAAGCGTGGTAACCCGGTATAGCTGTTCCTACCGGCAACGCTCCCATCCCTCCATGCAGCGATTTGGCTTTATCAGCTGCCCTAACATAGGGTTACATCCACATCAAAATCAAACATAAGAACAGGAACAGATTCATGAACCAGGACGGGAAGTACATACATATGTACGTCGCTGCTGTTTTCCCTGCTCTGTAAGACTTTAAATTCCAGTTTTAGAGGGGAACGGGAGTTAATTAGCCAGTGAAGGCTGTTAGCCTTTAGCCTTATTTGAAGTTTTTTCGAGTCTATATGTTTGCGCCAAGTGAGCCTTCTGTCGAGGTGGACACCAAGGTAAACAACATCGTTTAATTGTGGTATCATAGTCGCGTTTAGGGATATCTGGGGACATGTGCTTCTGTTGAGTGTGAACGTCACGTGTTTACACTTTTGCTCGTTAATCTGTTGGCCAGCCACTCCTCCACGTGAGATAGGTGGCTTGGCAAAAGTCTGGATGCGATGATTGGACATCGTGATCTGCTTAGAATTGCCGTATCATTAGCAAAAGTGGACATTGTTAGTCGGGGGTCTGTTGGGATGTCGGCAGTGTACAATACATACAGAAAAGAACCGAGAACGCTACCCTGTGGCACTCCGGCTCCAATGGTGAACTCTTCCGTTGTGTACTCATTTTGACGAACAGAAAAAACTCTGTTGCTGACATAACATTCTAAGAGTTTGTGTGTATTTGGAGGAAGCAGTGTCCTAATTTTGTATATAAGCCCGTCCAACCAAACGCTTGGACAACATCTAGGAAAATGGCAGAGCAGTATTCGTGGTGCTCATAGGCAGTCCGAATATCTGAAGTTAAACGGTTGACTTGCTGAATGGTCCCGTGTTTTGCTCGGAACCCAAATTGATGTAAAGGAATTATATTTTGTGCATAAGTATCAATTTTGCAAAGTAAGATCTTCTCAAATACTTTTGATAAGCAAGGTAGCAGGCTAATGGGTCTATATGATGACGCTTGTGTTTTATCCTTTCCTGGTTTCTGAATCATTATGATTGTCGATTTCTTCCACTGAATTGGAAAGTATATACGGCATTGAAGATTCTCGAGATATACACACCTGATCATATTAATAGGGACACACCGGAATTTTTTAATTATTATATAGATGGTTTTTTCGTACTTTTAGTTGTTGACAACTTTTTAATTTTTGGTTTTTTGTTGTTGTCAATGTCTGGCCGCACTGTGACAAAGAGTTGAAATAGGGGCTGCCCCGTATATCAAAGCTTTTCTATAAATTGCGAGTCCACCACACATTTCGCCTGATCATAATAATAGGTACAGTCTCCGTTTCTCACAAGTATCAAGTGAATAATTTTGTAAAGGTAAATTAAGTATAGCTCCTGTCAATACAGAGAATTAAATAATTATTTTTTTTTTTAGAAAAAATGGGTCGAAATTCGCATTGTACTAAAAAAGAAGCTCGATTGGTTCTTAGTCTGAGAAAAGAAGGCAAATCTTTACGAGGCATCGCCAAATTAATGAACAGGTCTCATAGTTTTGTTAAAAATGCATTAGTAAGAAAACCAAGACAGGAAACCCGTGAAAGGCCACAATAAACAACAGAAGCCCTTGACCACTACATAGTAACTTTGAGCAAAAAGGACCCATTTAAGTCATCGAAGGCTATTGCAGCCGAAATTGGGAAATCAGTTAGTGCTCCAACTATCCGAAGACGACTACAAGATGCCAACCTACCAGAAAAGTTCCACTTATGCGCGAAACAAATATCACCATGAGGCAAACTTTTGCAAGGGACCACAAAGACTGGGTAGGATGCACCGGGGAGAAAAAATGGAGAAACATACATATTATGGAGCGATGAAACCAAGATTAATTTGTTTGGTAATGACTGTGAAAGGAATGTTCGACGCATTAATGGAAAGGAATTCCATCCACGGTTTACAAAAAAAACAGTCAAACGAGGTGGCAAATATTATGGTATGGGGTTGCTTCTCCTGGTACGGCGTAGATCCAATTTATCAGACTACGAACAAAATGAATGCTGAAGAGTACAAATCCATATTGTAAACAGTTATGGTACCGTATGCTGAGGAAAATATGCCATTACGTTGGGTATTTCAGCAAGATAATGATCCTAAACACACATCAAGGCTGTTATGTAAATTTTTCGAGGACCAAAAAGTTGACGTTCTGAAACGTTTTCCCCATTGAAAACTTGTGGGGAGACTTAAAAAAGAAATTGGCAAAGCATTCATTTTCAAATAAACAAAAATTATGGGAAGGTGTCCAAAAACTGTGGTATGAGACACCAGTAGAGACGACCTGCCAGGCTCTTATTAAAAGTATGCCAAAAAGAATAGAGGTGGATACACTGGATACTAAGTTAGGAAATACTAATTTACCTAAAAAAAAGAACACAAAATGGAAATTAAAATTTGTTTTCTTACCAACACATGAAGTGTACCTATTATTATGATCACACTGAAAACGCATCTGAAACACAAAATGATCTCTTTTATGTTATATTATTATTCTATGTTACAATTAAGTTTATTTTATTAAAAACAAATAGTTTAAGAACCAATGAGAACAAATTTTAAATTTGAAACAATGAATAAAACTATTTTCTGTTACCTTAAAGTCAGAGTTGATGTGTGTACCTATTAATATGATCAGGTGTGTATATGTAATGGCAGGACTTGGAAGTTCCATAATCATTTAAGGCTTAATAAGATCATGTCCTGGTGCTTTTTTGGGATTGAGTTTTGTTATAACGTTTTTTATTTCAAGCGAATGAACTTTGTTTGGGTAAGTCTGTGCGGCAGTGGGTATGCATTGGTTGATGGATTCGGCTGGAAAACATTTCTTAAGTGAAGTGCAAAGACATTTGCCTTTTCTTCGTCGCTGCGGTCCCATTTTCCTCTCTGATCCCTCAAAGGCGTGTCTACCCTTACAGTTGGCTTTATGCTTGCGTGTGCTCTCCATAGGGAGAATTTGGTGCTTGTAGGCGATAGTTTTTCGATGTAACGGCTATGGGCTAGCTGCTCCTCAGCTTCGAGTGCTTTGTGAAGTACGCGTTCTGCATGTCTCAGGCGATTCCTTACTAGTATAAGAAAAACCCAATTTTCTCAAAAACTGTTTAGACGATTTCGATGAAATATGCATCAAAATGCTTGAAAAATTGTAGGCCATTGTCTGGGGGGCAAAAATAATAGTTAGCGTCGAATTGTCGATTTTCGATTGCCGCTTGCTCCAGTTCCAATGACTGGTTCCGGTTCGCAAGCTGTGGAAAATATGAAGACGAGGCACCCCCACTAATAAGCGTTTTTCACAAAAACGGTTCACACGATTGAGCTCCAAATTGGTAGACACACTCTTGAATATCTCTGTTATAAGCTAGTATACCGTGCAATGTGGGGGCCATTATCTTGGAGCTTAGCAGTTGGCACATAATTATGGATGTAATTTTTTGAAGATTTTTTGTATGGGACTTTTGTGAGTTTGGTTCACTGATAAGCGTTTATCTCAAAAACTGTTCAGACGATTGAGCTGAGATTTTCAGAGTATATTCTTGAATATGTGCCTGAAGTTTTTGCATACCGTGCATAGCGGGCCATTATCTGAGAGAGGAGATATAGCCCAAAATGTGTGGAGACGATTTTTAGGTGTCAATCTTTCACTACTTGCAATGCTCAAACCCACCCACAGGTCAATAAAAACAGTAGTTCTTGCATTTCTGAACAATTTTGCATTTACAGATCTTTATATTTTTGTTTAAATACAGAGAAATTAAAAAATAAAAAATGTTAAAATGTTTCCGACGCTATTTTGACGCACATTATCTACACTGCGTTAGACTACAATGTAACAAGTGTAACATCTGTGTAATGATTTTTGGCTGCTAAATCAGCTGGAACCAGTGATTCCGAACCAGTTCTGAGTGTGGTCGGACACAGACCGAAAATCAAAATCCCAAAAAACAGTCGCACCTGGTCGCACTAATACCAAAATGAGCCGAACGTCGTCTCACTAATGCGTTAGTAAATGCAACTTGGCCTTGTCTTCCTTGGATTGCAATCGCACAGGATCTCTGGAGTACAGGACATTGACTCAAGCATGAGTTGGTTTGAGAAGGCCAAAACGGTTCTGATCGAGGCCCTGGACATACAAGATGACGACAGCAAGGCGTCGGCCGAGAAGGAGGACGTGGCGCCAGCGACGAGCGGAAGTGTAACATTAACATTGGACACAACTAAGGCTGCAGCGGTGGTAGGTGTTGGTGGCTCAGATAATAATACGCCCGCACCGGAGCCACCGCCCACATTCTTTGACAATCCACATGCCAACGAAATGGTCACCATACCACCCCGAGCCAGTGAGCCCGGTGCGCATAACTATGCCAAGCGACAATCGGCCACCTCCGATTCGGTGGATTTGTTGTCCTCACCATCGCCCACTTCACACAGCGAACTGGAGCGAAATTCCGAATCGTCGCTGGAGCTGATCACAGCCACCACGGCTAGTGAAATGGATGTCTCGCCGGATACGGAACCATCGCTGCCCGATAGCATTGTCATCATAGCCAGCAATGAGACATCCTCGGACAATGACGAAGGCGATGGCGGACAGCTGGAGGAGCATCACTTAAATGGTGAGTTACGCCGGAGTAAGGCAGGAGCACACACTGATACCCTTTGTGTTTGCTAGATTCCACCAAGACCATGAAGGCTTTGGTCTTTAGCGATACCCAGGCAGCTGCCAGTGTAACTGGAGCAGATTCCGACTCCACCCAAAGTTTCGAGGACATCCAAATGCAAATGAGCCATAAAGGCAAATCCCCTGGTGGGGCAGTATCCGCCGGCAGCAAATCTGCTGATGTGGTGGATCAGAGCTACTCTTCCACCTCCTCTGACATAGAAATAATCTCCAATCCCAATGGCGATTCCAGTACAAACAGCACCACCACACGCACCAGTCCACGTACCAGTGCTCCTGCTGGTGCTGGTGCAGCTGCGGGCGCGTCTGGTGGTGGCCATAAGAATGCGCAGCTACACAAGTCCAAGGGCCACCAACGGGAACCCTCGGAAATCTCGCTGCTGTCGGAAGATTCGCAAACGGAGCTGGACAAGCTGGTAAATCGTATCAGCGAACTCAATCAGGTCATTGAGGCGCGAGAGCAGCGTCTACTTCAGTCCGAGCGACAGAATGCCGAGCTGCTGGAGCGCAATCAGGAGCTGCGCGCCCATGTGGAGGCGGCCAACAATAGCGCCAACAGTCCGGATGCCACTGAGGCGGTGCAACGTTTGTCGGCGCTGGAGAAGAAGTTTCAGGCCAGCATACGGGAGCGGGATGCGTTGCGCATACAAATCAAGAGCCTCAAGGATGAGCTGCTCAACAAAATACCCAAAGACGAGCTCGCCGAGTGCAATGAAATGATAGCGGGCCTCCAGTCCGAAGGCGAGAAGCTATCCAAAGAGATTCTCCAACAGTCGATGATCATTAAGAAGCTAAGGGCCAAGGAGAAGACCACAGATACGCTGCTCAAGAAGAATGGCGAACAAATCTCTCTCCTGTCCAGCGAATCGGAGCGCCTTAAGAAATCCCTGGCCGCCAAGGAAGAGATGGAACGCTCACAAATCGAGGCGGTGTGCAAAATGACCAACGAGAAGCGTCGGGCGGACGAAGAGAATGCCGAACATCGTAGTCGCATTGAGGATTTGCAATCCAAACTTGCCGCTCTGCAGGCCAGTTTCGATGGTGTCAAGGGTGATCTGCAGAAACGTTCGCGTCTCGAACAGGATCAAATGAAGGCAGAGAATCAAGAGTATGTGCAGCAACTGGGCGACTTGCGTGAGAAGCTACGCCACACCGAACACAGTCTGGCCCGGCGGGAACAGCAATTGCGTGAGGAGAATCGCCAGCTAATGCAACGACTGGAGGCGGCCGAGCTGAGGGCAGAGAGCTCCACACAGGAGCTGAGTGTGACGACCACACCGTTGATAAGGCAAATCCAATCGCTACAAAACACCCTAAATCAGCGCACGGCCAGCTGGAATAAGGAGGAGCAACTACTAATGCAGCGCCTGGAGGATGCGCAGCTGCAGTTGCGTTCGCTGCAGCAGCTAGAGTCGGTGCAGGATGAGAAACAAGAGCTGATGCGCACTCGCTGCAATCTGCTGGAGGAGAAGCTGTCCAATGCTCTGATGCAGGCGGAGAGCGCCAGAATCAGTTTGCGTCAGCAGGAACTGGAGGCGAGCCTCAGGGAGGGCGACTACAAGCGGTAGGTCGTGATGATGGAAGAATAGAAATCTTTTCACAGCAACTGCTGAATTTCAGACAACTTGGCGAGCTGCAGGACGAGCTAAAGCTGGGCCAGGACAAGTTACAGCAACTGGAGCTGCAACAACAACAGCAGCAGCAGCTGCTGCAGCAGCGACTCGAGCAGCCTACACATTCATTGCTGACCGTGGAGGCGGTCAAGGCTGTAGCCGGCAGTGAGAAATGTTCACCCACTTTGCCAACTCCTCCCCACTTCTCGCCGCCTTTAAGCCTGGCCGATGGCTCCAATGACTCACATGAGGAAACAGCTCTGGGCGGTATTATAGACTGGCAGAACGATGATCTGGATTGTCTATCCAATTCGGGACGACAGCATTCGGGCATTGTACAGGGTGTGCATCTAAGCTTTCTAGCGGGGAATACCACCACATTGGAGCATTTGCAGTCACTGCTCAAGCAGCGTGATGGCGAACTCTCGCATCTACAGTGGGAGCTGTCACGATTGCAGGCGGAACGCGGTGCTATTGATGGTGAGATTTCACATCTAACCATGGAAATGGAAATGGTACGTAAAAGGAAAAATGGCGAGACAGAGAGAGAGAGATAGAGAGAGAGAGAGAGAGGGGAATAGTATGAGCCTAAGAATGAATGACTAGGGAAAGGTCTCTGGTCTCAACTATGCAAAACTATGTTAGACCTTCTTCTACTCGTAGCAGCAGCCAGCCTGTTCATAGGCATGCAATAACGAAGGGCTTTACTAACGACTCAAACCTGCGATACAAGGCGTGGAACCCCAGAATCCTACATACACTTTTATCGACTAAGGATAACAGTCAAAGC
Source organism: Lordiphosa magnipectinata (assembly GCA_037044535.1). NCBI lineage: Eukaryota > Metazoa > Arthropoda > Insecta > Diptera > Drosophilidae > Lordiphosa > Lordiphosa magnipectinata. Next base: position 40,512 of record JBAMBO010000583.1, on the reverse strand, counting down.
AATCAAAGATCCCAATTGGTGTCCTGCATAAGAGCAACTGCGATGGTCTCATGCCTTGCGAACCCATAATCCTTGCGGATATTGCAAAGACAATGAGCAGCTTACACTTTAACAGCATTGTGAACTTAGACCAGAGTCAGGCACGTCTCAGTCTCCAGTGTATTGAACAGGGCGGCAGCGGCGTCGACACACCGACAGTATACGAGCTTATACTGCTCTCTTTTGCAACAACAAAGATGTGCTAAACACACACACGCAACGCCAAAATGTGCCTGTGTGTGTTTGCCGGCCCCTGACTTAGACCATTCAAAACGCCACAAATTTGCACAGGAAATAGATCTGCTAGATAAACCAAAACTGGTCGCATTACACTTTTCCCCCCAGCCCTGCCAATCGTCTCCGGTTCAGAGTCTCTAGAAAAAGAGGTTCAAGTTTAAAACCAAATATTTATAGTTTCTAATTTATAAACAAGCCAGCTGTCTCGACTCGCGTTGCTACGCTGCCTTTAGCTTTTTAAACAGAAATCGAAGATGGGAAGCTTACATTACAATTGCCATTTATCAAATGTTCATGACAATCTAAACTCAATTTACAATTTAGCAACTTTCATGATTTTGTCATCTGTTCGATCTTTACCATCTATCTTTTCATCCGCAGTCATAATATAAAATTGAATATTTTTCGCCATTTTTTAGAACTCTCGATCTTTACGTATAATATTTTTTTGACCTTTTGATCTACACCTTCTATTTACCCGTCTTTATGACAATCTAAACCAGGGGACGGCAAAACACACCTGCTCATTTTGACTTTGCTTGTGTGTGTTTAGCCACGCGAGAGTGCGCTCATTTAGCACTCCTTAATAATTGCCAAAGAGAGCAGTATACTGCAAACATTTTAAATCGCCGAAGAGTTGCAGGCGACTCGCCAAGGAGTTTAATTTAATCGCCCGCGATATCGCCTTCTGATCGTTTTCTGATCGTCTGTTGGAAGAAAGTGAGCCACTTCAGCGACACTTCCAGAAGAGTCACGGAACAGTCTTCTGGAAGTGTTGCAAGAGAGCCTTTTTAAAGAGTCGCAAAAGAGTCTCCCAGAAGGCTCGCCAAAGACTCAATTGAAAGTTTTGCAATACAGTCGCCCAGAAGAGTCACCTAACTATTACGTTTTTATTACCAATATATAAAAATATATAAAACTCCTTCAAGCGTCCGCACAGTTGTCAAATCAAATTATTACTGCTCAACTCAAGCAGCTTTACAAGAAAATTTAGCTCTCATTTGCTCAGAAGCAATGTAAGTTGTTTTGTAAAACTTCACTTTTTGACTCTAGTCTCTGAAAGTTGCGCGGTTCCGTTACTTAAGCTACTCCCGCGCTTTCGAGATAATATAATATATTTGTTATTGTAAAGTTGCTCTCTTTGATGCTTGTCTCTGAAAGTTAAGCGGTCCCGTTATTTAAGTAATTCTTCAATTCCCTCTTTTTCGAGATAAGCTGACTACCGCCAAACGATCGCCTGGGAGATTGAATCTTTTGGGAACCTCCCCCGCGACTCTCAGAAGATAGCTAGATGATTGAATCTTCAAAAAATCTTCCCCGCGACTCCCAGAAGACGACTAAACGATATTCTGGGAGCCGCGGGGAAGATTGTTAGAATATTAAATCTTCCGATAATCTTCCCCGCGACTCTCAGAAGACTATTTTGGGGGTTTGGCGATTAAACAATCGCTCAATTGTTGGCTGGGGTATAAGCTCGTATATTGTCGGTGTGTTGACGTCACTGCCTTAGAGCGAGTTGTATACACTTCAAAATGGGACGTGCCATACTCTGATCTAAACTCATATATGAATAATGCACATTTCGAGATTTTTTTGAACCGTTTGAGGTGCACCTTCTATTTACCCGTCTTCATGACAATCTAAACTCATTATAAAATTTTGGACCGATTGCCGACTATTAAATCATCATGATAATATAAGCTTTTGTTTTTTGGGCCGGCTCCAGGTCAAGTTTTTAAGGGTGTCTTTGAATAAAACAAAAAACACCACTATTTTTGGGTTCTGCTCCGATATATTTCGATTTTCTTCGAAAATCGTCCTCAGGGCTTTACTAAATAACAATACAACGAATTACAAATATTAACTTTATGAACACATTTATAAAGCTGTCAGCTGTGGGGTTTGAAACTAATTCTTGCTTTTGTTTTTGTTTGAGTCTAGCAGTCTAGCCCGCGAAAGAACTTGTCGAGAGATGTACAAGCGTTTAAGTTACGAGCTCGAAGAAAATAGTTACTTTAGGGAAGACTATGACACTTTAACCATTTCCTATACCCAGCAAACAATATGTGCGTTTTCGGACACTTTTTTATGAGCATTCTCCGTCATGATGTGGACAAAAAAGAGTCCGGAATGAGCGTTTTTTTCTATGAAAACGGTCGCACCTAATGAGGAAGTTTTCTGAGTCTAGTCGGACTCTTTTCTGACACAGATATAAGTGCTTTCACCCTCCTAATGAAGCATATATAAACCTCATAAATGACATATAGAAGTTACTTATCTAGGTACTTGAAGGGAAACTGAATCGCCTCCTCAAAGGCTCTTTCCAGTTTTTAAAAACCCTTTTTTTTCATTTTTCCGTTTTTGACGATTTTTGAAATTGTTTATAAAATTAACAAAAATTGTTTTTTCAAAACCGCAAATTACGTTTAGGTGGGCATGTCGAGATCTAATTTCGTTTTTTTTTTTATTGAAATCAAAAATGGTGAGTTTTTTAACTGTTCGGTTTATAAAAGAATGACCCATATTGAAGTGCAACTCCGAAAATGCTCAGACATAAGAGCTTTTTGTGAGCCCGTGCTTAGAGAGCACTGAATGTGTTCCGAAAACCCTCAAATTTATGTGTTTACTCCAAAAACGCTCTTAAGCTCGGCTCTTTTCAGACACATAATTTGGAGAGCTCCGAACTTGATTTGCTGGGAGCAACCAATATGTGCGTTTTCTGACACTTTTTGATGTGAAACATCTTTAATTTCGGTATGGGAGTAAAATTTGTTTTAAGCGTCACGTGATGATGACGTCATGCATATTTTGTGTTGTTGTTATGGCACACACACACACACAAGAGGGTTGGTAGAGAGGTGGCTAGGAGGTAGAGGATAAAAGAAGGGGGAAAGAGGCGGAAAGAGGGGTAACAGTGACTTAACAGTGACTGAAAAGGGGGGGGATCGAGAGGGTTTTAAATTATTTCTATTTTTTGCTATTTCAAGATTGAGATTATTATTTCTGCCTGTTATTACTTTGCGATTGTTGTTGTATTCATAAATCTAGGGAACTTAACAATAAAAAAGACTTACAGAATAAAGAAAGAGAACACAGCAGCAAGTGTTCTTGTTGTTGGTATTTCTACTCACTGTTAGTCTTCTTATTTTGAAATTTGTTGATTGCCATTTCTGATTTATATACCAATGAGAGAGCTTGTGATTTTGAAACTAAGCCCATAAATGTAGCATCATATTTTACATCAAAGCCTCGTGAGTGTTAACGATACTCGCACCTTTTCTTTATGAGCATTCTCCGTCATGATGTGGACAAAAAAGAGTCCGGAATGAGCGTTTTTTTTTCTATGAAAACGGTCGCACCTAATGAGGAAGTTTTCTGAGTCTAGTCGGACTCTTTTCTGACACAGATATAAGTGCTTTCACACTCCTAATGAAGCATATATAAGCCTCATAAATGACACATAGAAGTTACTTATCTAGATACTTGAAGGGAAACTGAATCGCCTCCTCAAAGGCTCTTTTTCAAACGCATATTGGAGTGCAACTCCGCAAATGCTCAGACATACCAAAAAATTACAACATTCCTCGACATCGCAGTTCAATGTTGTAAAACGAAAAGGTTCGACATGGCAAAACATGTTAACTATTTCGTCAGTTCAAATTTTGATATCTTGGTGAACGTTTCCCGTTGAGACTCAGCTTCCTTGCTATTCTTCTGGCACAAAATAATTTCTGGTTTCAGCTCTTCGCTGCATTTGTTCAACTCCTCAAACATTTTCTTCAGTTTCACAATATTTTTCAACTGTGTGCTGGATGCTGGAATCAAACCCTCTAGAGACAGAATGTCAAGAAATTTTCTATTGAATCTCAAACCCGAATAAAACGAGAAGGCCAAGCTAACTTCGTCTGTGCCGAAGTTTTTATACCCTTGCAAATGCTGTTTTTGAAATGTCAGAGTTTAAGAACGCTTACATAAAAATCAGAAATTTTTCTAACTAAAGCCCATTTTCCGACATCTGATTTCAACAAAATTTCGCGAATCTTTTTGAAAACATATTAAAATAAAAAAACCGCTGAGTTTAAGAACGATAAAATGGAAAACAAAAAAGTTATTCTCACTAAAACTTATTTTCCGACCGATCGGTCTTATGGCAGCCTTTAGATATAGTCATCCGATTTCGACCAAATTCGCGAATATATTATATTTGAAAGCATACAGAATAAGTAATCAGTGAGTTTAAAGACGCTAGCATTAAAAACAAAAAAAATTTCTTACTAAGAACTATTTTCGACCGATCGGTCCTATGGCAACCATAAGATATAGACCCGATGCCGATCAACTTTTTCAAATTAGTTTGAAAGCAAGTAATATTAAGAATCGCCGACCTTAAGAACGATTTACTTGAAAACAAAAAAGTTATTTTCACTGAGACCCATTTTCCGACCGATCGGTCCTATGGCAGCTATAAGATATAGTCCTCCGATTTTGACCAAAGCTTGCAAATCCGTTTGCAAGCATATAATATTAATAATGGACGAGTTTGAGGACGCTAACATTGAAAACAAAAAAGTTTTCTCAGTAAGACCCATTTTCCGACCGATCGGTCCTATGAAAGCTATAAGCTATAGTCATCCGATTTTGACCAAAGCTTGCAAATCCGTTTGCAAGCATATAATATTAATAATGGACGAGTTTGAGGAGGCTAACATTGAAAACAAAAATGTTTTTCTCACTAAGACCCATTTTCCGACCGATGGTTCCTATGACAGCTATAAGATATAGTCATCCGATCCGGTCGGTTCCGACATATTAGCAGCGTGCAGTAAAAAGAAGACTCTGTGCAAAATTTCAGCTCGATAGCTTTAAAACAGAGACTAGTTTGCGTAGAAACAGACGGACAGACAGACGGACAGACAGACAGACGGACAGACAGACGGACAGACAGACAGACAGACAGACGGACGGACAAAGCTCATTCGACTCAGCTCGTCGCCCTGATCAAGAATATATATAGTTTATGGGGTCGAAAATGAATATTTCTGTGCGTTGCAAACTTCTGGGCAAAATTATAATACCCTTTGCAAGGGTATAAAAAGATATCATGAGGCAATGTAAACAAGTTCAATAGGTTATGAAGAGTTATTTTCCATCGTATATCGAAAGTGTACAATATGAGATATATTACTGAAATCCTCCACAAAACGTGGTTTACTCAACCAGTCCAACCTTCACCAGCTATTCGCGCCAGCTATTTAGTAAGTAGCCATGAAAAAGCTTATAAAATTTTTACGTTTCACTCACTAAGGCCCGATTTCTCTTCTTTCAGATAGCTGCTATGTGTCAGATAAATATACAATTTTCTCTGTTATTTGTTAGTTTATGTGACATATAGCTCTATGTAGAAGATGTGAAATCGGCCCTTAGTCAGCAATTCTCTTGATATTTTTCAAAAATTACATCGAAAGATGTTTTAAGTAACAACTCAATCACATTGGCGACGTGAGTATAGGCTGATGATATCTAAAGAGTTCTTCTGTGCGTCAGGATTGGAGCATTGAAAGCAGTAAAGACTTGCAGAGAGATAAGAAACTCAGTTTTCTAATCACACTCCTGAGTTTTGAGTTGTGCCGTTTTGATGATGTCTCGCTGTCGAATCATGTATTACAGGAATTCAGAAAATGTGTACACAAATTCATGTTTTACGACCCAACGTAAAGGCAAAGAGTTTTCAGACGAGTTATTTATGATTCCGGAGCTCCATTTTGTATTTTATCTGGCAAAAGTTAAGTTTTTTTTAAAAGAAAGTGTTCCAAGCAGGCTTTAGAACTCCATTAATGGACTTTATTTTGGTTACCAGAAAAGTTGAACCCTTCGTAGTACCCTTGTCTGCGCATCTTGTCTTATAGCCCCCCCCCCTCCCTCTGGATCCGCTACTGCTTACGAACATCTCTGATACCGGTAAATGTTTAGTATAGGTCCATCATGGCCTAAAATTTTGAATTTCTTGCAAATTTTCTTCAAGTTGGATATTTACCCTCTTTTTATTCGCTTCCGACTCTGAAAATGGCGCTCGACAATAGATGAAGCTTCTCTGAACTATTTTCACACCACCAATTTGAGGTGTTGTTCAAGGCGAGTTTTTCTCTATGTGGTTTCCCCAGGAGGCCTAGTCCACATGTGCTCAACAATGTGAGATGGTCACTGCAAAATGAATGCTATTGCCATGTAAGAACAAATATAATTTTACCTTACACACCGCGCACAAAGGATACGCTTAAGACCCTTCTACAGCGTCCTCCTCATCCAACCCTTCCTCTTCCTCCTTCAATCCTTCCACCGATTCCTCCTCTTCCACCGCTTCCTCTTTTACCTCTTCCTGTGTAGTTTGTTATAGGTGCACCACATACAAAGGCGAAATTTTTCTTCTTCGTATGTGGTGCATTTTTGTATTACCGCTTCAAAATAAACATCTTCATTTATAATATTTTCTTCTGAGGGCTCATAAAGGTGCCCAATAGTCAAGAAAATCGCAAGTATACGCTCTGGGTGCGTTTTATAGACTGTGAAACTGGCATTTCGCCAGATATCCAAAGTAGTGGTCTTTTTTTCGGCCAAAGTGAGCAATCGCACCCACATCACGAAGCGGCAAATGTCCTGAATACTAATTTTTGAACCCGCGAAAAAAGTATTTTTCCGCACGGATTTGATGTTGCCGCACTGTCTCCTGGCATACTTATTCTTCTTCCTATCTAGTTCAACGTAAGCCCAGCATCTGTACATCAAACCGGAAGGACGGTTTGACAGCTTGCACATTTTTCTTTACGGATGACATTGTGTTGACATAAGAACTCCATTAACTCGTCCGAGCTCATACTCAAAAAACTTAAACAAGAATACAAATGCCCATTTCTCAGCAATATTCAGCAGACTTTCACAAATTTGCACGAAATTTCACTACGTTTGATTCAATTAGACGCTGCTTTCAATTTCGTCCCTGTCCAATTCCACGAATCATTCACTAGCTTCATCAAAAGACTGCTTTAGTTTGCCTGCAATATGATCCAATAGTTGTACCAATTCTCGTCTATTCCACAGCAAAAGCTAGCCTAATCCGCTGAACATAATTTAGTTTTGACCCTTTCTCCCAATTCTTTTCTTTTCAGATGAAAGAGAAACTGTTGTCCTATGAGGCCATGGAAAAGTGTTATGAGGATCTACAGCATCGCTATGATGCACTCCTACAGATGTATGGCGAGAAGGTGGAGCGTACCGAAGAATTGGAACTAGATTTGGTTGAACTGAAGCAGGCGTATAAGCTGCAAATTGATGAACTGCTAGCAGCTCCTCCGCCCAATTTGCAAAGGCCCGGCAAGCAGACATGATTAATGGAACGCAGGGCAGTTGTCACATTGCCGGATTTGCCATGCCTGAGGCGTACCACCTAACCGAAGTGTGGTTGCATTCCCCCCCCCCCCCCCCTTGTTTTTTGTGCTTATTACCGCCCCCGCCCCCTATTCCGAGAACAGTATCATCATCACAGGCATGTTTCCATGGGTTGGCGCCTATTTTATTTGCGATGTTGGAACATTTCTAGTTATATTTATAAATTGATCGATTGTGATAATTTAATTTATACTTAAACATAAAAGTAAAAACAAAATCAAAAAATACAAACAAAAAGAAAACAACAAACGTTATTTGTGGAGGAGGAGGAGGAGGAGTATAGCATCTTTTAAATAAAGCCATAAATCCATCACAATTTGTGCTTATTTTCTAGTTACAACCTAAGCTCGAAGTATGTCCTTGATTAGGCGTACCAAGGGAAAGACTGGCTTATTATTCTTTGGCACAAAACCGCAAGCATTTCTAAGATCATCTGTGTTCAAGGAAAAGATCATGGCGCCACCCACATTCAATGATTTCACATAGTTGGCCTTGCAGCTGATACTTTGAGGATTCTCATAGGAAATCCATTGCTGTAGATCACTCAAATAGGGTGAGCACGAGTCGTTGTCATAGAAGGCGCTGGCCCGACCATAACTGGCGGCACAATCGCAAGTCTCCGAGAGTGTGGTGAAACCCAAGAGACCGCATTGGCCATAACCAGAGGCTGGAGCGCCTATACGTTGATTTAAGGGATTAACCAGTCTATAAAAACAGCAAGATTAATAAAACAATATTAACAACAGTCTCTGTTTACCTACGTAAACGAATGTCCATAGGTGGGCAGACCCACCACCAAACGCTGAGGGTCCAGACCATTCTTCAGCCACCAGTGGGCCGTATAATTGATATTAAATGTGGCCATAATGGAGCGCTCATTGTAGCGCGCATACAGCGGTGCATTGAGACCCGTAAATGGTGTATCCTCCCGATAGAAATGGAAATCATAGGACATCAGATTCACATAGTCCACATATAGATTAATTTCACGTATATTATACGCATAAAAGGCAATACCCTCGGGTGCTGCCACGGCCAGTGAGAGTATATCTTCCGTGCGCCGTTCCCTTGCCCATTCCGCTCTAATCTCATAGAAAAGCTGCGAGAAATGCATGCGCTCCTTGTCATAGGCACTTGGAAATTCCCAATCCAAATCGATGCCATCCAAACTTGGATAGTTGTGCATTACAGTCTTTAGGGAGCGTAGGAATTGCTTGCGTCTGGCATGATTCATTACCATGCTGGCAAATTGTTTGCCACTATCGGCACCACCAATCCATAGCAGCAATTTGACCTGCGGATGGGCGGAGCGAAAGGCGCCAGTCTCGTTCTGCAGCACTTGCTGTAAACGAGGCGATAGCACCACAGTGGCATTGTCCAGATCAGCTATGCCAATGTTAATGTGAGTACACAAATCGCCCGGCACATCCAGTAGGCTTAGATTATCCGGACCCGATGTGCCATAGTAGCAGACCAAACGTTGGGGAAAATTCGCTAGCTCCAGGGGCATGTTGCCCCGAAACACAAAGTGCGCGGCAATCCCCAAGGAGATGAACAGGACTAGAGCCAATAACACAATGCAACATATTGAATTTGCTGGCTTTGGTGCCAGCTTTTCTTCTAATTTAATGTAATTGCTCATTTTAAGGGTTCGCTTTGTTGTTTACATAGTTGTTTTGTTATCTATTTTGATTGATTAAAAACAAAGGTTGAAATAAACAAAAACAAAGTGGATTAGTGTGACCAGACTGGGAGAGGGCTACAAATACAGCAAGCAACATTGCTAATTTAGCTATTTTTCCTCAGATCTATCTCAGAGCCGGCCACCTATAGCTATATAGAACTCATGATTGTGTAAATCGGTGAACACTGAATTGCAAGTAAAACGGCTGTAGTCTGGAGGAGAGCACACTTCTCTGTTCTCTCCATTTGGCCGCCACTAATCTAGCTTGTTTTAGGCCCAGAAGAGTTTGACCGCCAGCCAAAGCAATTATCTTGCAATGTTATCGTTATCGAAATTTGAAAGTTCATAAAGCTATTGATTTTAAATCAGGGGTGCCCAAGCCATATGCGCACGCTGCGCATTCGTAAGCGCCCCACACACCACACCAACAATTGCGCAAACTTCAGTTGAAAGCGAGCGCTCGGCAAGTAAGGATGGAGGAAGACGCAGCTATTGCTGTTGCTTTGGCAGTGAAAAGGAAATTAAAAAAAGAAAAGAAAAGGCGCTTGTTCAACGTCCAATTTTTACACCTGAGCATCTACTAAATGAATTGGGAAGTACATCGCCAAAAGACTTCAGGAACTTGCTTCAGATGAACCAACAAGTTTTTGATGGTTTGCTGGAATTGGAGACTGATTTAAATCAAAAACAAGATACCATTTTGCGAGAAGCTATTTCTATCAAAATTTCATATGGGGAGTTGTTTATGTCTCTGTTGGCGCACTCCTTCGCTTTTATGTTCCACAGAGAAGGTACAGAACGATATTTTCCTATGAATTCCAAAATAAAATTCTGCTCCGCTTCTTTTTCCATGATTGCAAGTAGCACACGACGACTTGCTACGAACTGAGCACAATTTGCGCAAACTGCACACTCTCCACTCAAACACTCCTAAAAATTTGAGCAAAAAACCCAAAAAATCAAAACGCTTTTGATTTTGGCATAGATTTGCACAAATGCGTACGTGTGACGCATACACCCATATTTCACTAACACACATTAGCGTTTTGCGCAATAATTTGTGTGGTGTATGGGGCGCTGTAGTTGTTCTCCTAGTGCAGAGTTCCCCAGCGATAGCCCCTGGGGCACGAACATACTCGCCAATTCACACCGAATGCTTGCCGAAGTCATGCATCACTGTGTGTTAGAGAGAGACACAGTCACATTTTCGAGCTTTCTGCTTGGGGAACCCTGTCCTAGTGCAACAACAACTTCATAAGTGTTCTCTCTTCTCTTTCTCTCTTCTATGGCTCTTGCAAATTCGCACGCAACAACAAAGAATTGTAAAGTGAAGTCTTCAGCCTAGATTTTGTTGTTGGCGGCGAATGATTTCGTGTGTGCCAAACCGCCACAAATCGCTTTGCTCTCTTTATTTCTTGCGCTTCTTGTTGTTTCATAAATATTTTCTTCATTTGTTTTGCTGACAACGCTTTAAATATTTAGTTTTATAGCTTTCGCAAATGGAGTTGATTGGAAAAAAAGAAATAAATACCGATGGCACAGTGTTTGAAGCTGTTCATGAAAGTTGTTCTCTGAAGTAAAAGGTCACCAGTATCTTTGGAAGTAAGAACCATAGATTATTTTCTTATCCAAAGCCAAAGACTGTTTATCAGACATTGATGCCATCGAGTTGAGCACTCAAAATGTAGCTTAAGTTAAAGTGAATGAAAAATAGTTCTAAATAGAGTCGAACTTCCATATAAGCGAATGTAGCGAAGGGGATCCTAAAATTAACTTTGTTATAAAGAAAATTCGTAATATACAGCAAGAAATATGTAATTCGCCATTTCAGTGTTCAGGAAACGAATTCGTTGTACGGAAGTTTGTAATAGAGAAGTTCGACTGTACTTATAAAATAGCTTCCAAAGTTTATATAGATCAATCCGGTACTAAGCCAAGACACAAACACCTATCAAGCATAGTTTAGTCACCAACCCCCTAGTTGTTAGTTGAGACACAAACCAAAAACTGAACTTCAAACCTCTTATCCGTGGGCATTTTTTCAGTTACTTAACAAATGACATTCTCTGGATGGGTAGCTGACGTTTTTTTTTTTATTTATTCAGTCAGTTATGAATTAGTTTGAATCGTAATTCGGTAAGTTTTAATACCTTTATCGCTCTTTCAAAGGTTCGTGGTTAAACCATTAGCCCAAATCCCTATTATTGACCTCGGATAACTTTTCGTCATATTTGGGAGTTTACTTACTTTTGATATTTTAAGTTTAGGCTTAGATTTAAGAGATGAGATTTATGAAACTTTTCAACTTCAAAATCGCTGCTCCGTTTTTGATATAAGAACTATACTTCGTGGAATGCAAACTGATTCTGGTTCTAAATTAGAGTTCTAAAGCCATCGCCCCTGGGGGCCGAGCGCTTCGGTAATTCACATGTATAAGAGCCGAATGCTTGCCGAAGTCACTTCTCACTGAATGTCTGAAAGTCAGTCGAAGTTAGCGGTACAAGACCTTGCTCCCTTCCGCCGCATTATATTGCCGAGCAACACTGCTAAAAAGGATTTACATATTTTCTGTCCTTTCTTCTTGGGGAAGAAACGAAACGAACCAAATGTTGAGCCAAACCAAAAACCGCAGAAGAAAACGTTTCGGTTCATTTCATCGTCAAATTTGAGGACGTTATGACGAAGGTATTTAAGTTGTTACCAGTTTTAAAGTTTAAGGTTCGGTTCGCGGACAGCTTGCTGTGCTTATCGTACCTATATAAGGCTTTGGTTCGAGTCTGGGTTCAAAGATAGTCAGAAAGTTGACAGATTTTGCCTCTACAAATTAAGTCAAAATAACAACATATTTTTGTTCAGGAGAACGAGAACAGTTTACGAAGCAATGACTGTTATTCGTAGCTGCTCTAGGCTCCCAAAAGTCCCTGGCTCTTGAATTATGGAAGGTAAACAACTCACCTTCTACGCATATAAATGTACAACATTTACTTTCCCCTTTTCCAACTTGACCCATGTGTTATTCGCTTTATATTGCAATATGGCGAATGTAAATTGAGTTTTTTAAAACGCAACTCAAGCGATTCTGCTCCATAAAAATATTTTTCTTTTTTAAGAAATTGTAATTGAAAACGTAAGACCCACCATTCTCGTGTCTGCCTCAGGGAATGTCTGGATCGATTTCGAAATGTTGACTTTGCATTCCTACAGCTTTGAATTTTTTTTTCAAACCACCCCGATCGTGGAGGCAGATGAGATAACCACACTTGTTATCCACTTTTAATAAGCCTTTCCCAAAAATAATTTGGAATTATTGGAACACCTTTTTCGTCAACAATTCTTGGTTTTGTGTAATTCAGTTTCTGGGAAGCATTAAAAATTGGGCCCCAAGAGTAGAAAATAAGCCTGCAACCCGATTTTAAACGTAACCTATACTGTTCGGGTTTTCGAGTCCATCGAACCCAACCCAGAACCGAATCTTCTAAATTGTTAATCTCCCGAACTGGACCTCCTCTGCTAGGTAAAAGGTTCGGCTAGCAGAATAACTATCGGAATCGGAAAATTATCATTTCAAAATCATATCCAAAACCCGCATACTACGACCTCGAGAAGAAAATAAAGCATCCTCAACAAAATATGTTTTAATTTTGTACCATAAAATCTCTCAATGATCTAAAAATCCATTAACCAAGTTTCAAACCAAAACCTTAGATTCGATTAGTAAAGGAACCTGTCCGATAACCGAACCTTAGTCTTTCCAACGGGTTCAAACACCAGGAACGAAACGTTCCCAGAATTTTAGAGTTTTGCAGCCTTGGTAGCTTGGAAACTATAGTTTATAGCTACAAGTTGTGGTGCTGTCTTTTATGTGGAAATGATATTTATAACATTTCCATGGGATATGTCAATCAGATCGAAGGGATATTAAATTGATATTAATAACAGATCCATGTGATACGTCACTAAGATCAATTGGCTATTTCTAAGGATATTAATAACAGATCCATGAGATATATTATTAAGATCAAATGGATATGGGCAGTTCCATTCTGTCGAACACATTTAAAGTAAATATAGGTCTAAATAGGCTTAGCTTATAACTCTTAACAAGCCCTTTAATTGGTGCTACTGCTGAAATTGGGCAATTTTTTATTTGCAACAAAAAGTGGACCTTTCGGTGAAAATAACCATATTTAGAATTAGATATTAATGGGTTAGGTTAGGTTGAGATAGCTAGGGACAGTAAGACTGTCCCTACACTTAGGCCAAGATAGGCCCATTGCGATACCATATAATTCCCTATTTAAGCGCGGTTATTCCCGACTGAACCATTGTGACAACGTTAAGAATATCAGTAGAGACGGAATCTCTATCTCGGACACTTCCGAGAGATTGAGTAGAAAGGGGTGGCCAAGAGTTTTGAGTCTCCTTCTACTAAGAGCTGGGCAATGGCAAAGAAGATGCAGTAATGTCTCCTCCTCTTCCTCACACTTGCAGCTTTTACAGAAGTCGTTGTGAGCGACGTCCAAGCGTGCTGCATGCCTGCCGATGAGGCAGTGACCCGTTAGGGCCCCAACCAGAAGTGAGATGTTTTCCCTACTTTGGTGCAAAAGACTATTGGTTCGCTTCAGGTTAAACGAGGGCCACGTGACCCTAGCCAAGGTATACTTAACAAGGTAGCCGCACTCGCTCTCTCACAACTTCTTAAATAAGAAGCTGAACCCAAAAAAATTCGTCGGCGGAGATGCGTCGCTCACAAGATTTGTTTACAGAGTGACATTTAAGAAGTAAGCAAAGAGAGCGAGTGCGGCTACCTTGTTAAGTATAAATCGACCCTAGCTACAGCGCAAACCGGAAGGTTTCATTCCTTGTGATTAGCTTGAATGAGGCTAAGGGCATCCCTCTCTTCTAGTACCCTGTCTTGCCAGTTTGTCGGCTGACTCGTTACCCCCAATGTTGCGGTGTCCAGGTACCCAGATGAGGTGGATACGGAGATGCTGAGCGATCGCATTTAAGGATCTACGGCATTCCGTGAGCGTCTTGGCGTTATTGGTGTAGGAGTCAAGAGCCCTTAGAGCGGCTTGACTATCTTAGTCAGCGATGCCCAGCCGTATGCTCTCTGGGTACGTTTTGTTATTGTAATTGCACGGAACATAGGAAATCAATGATCGTATACACGTAGGGCGCGAGGCATACGAAACGACACACATGCTAGCGATTTCGTGTGTATGCGACGCTTAGAACAAAAACCGGTTTTGTTCTCTTCTTGATTGGTGTTTGCGAGCGTAAGCAAACTGACCAAAAACAATTTCATTATTGGTATTGGTGCTTATCTTTGTGAGTATTGGTGAGTGCTCTGTCGTTTGCTGCATTTGGGCATGCCTGATCTAAGTAAATGTATATGTTCCCTTCATCGATTATAAGTGTGCTAAGGGATTTGGCGGCCTCCTGGATGGCCACCAATTCTGCTTGGTACACACTGCAATGATCAGGGAGACGGCATCCGTGTAGATATTGATGGCATTTGCTCTACTGTGGGGCAAGTTATCCCAGTCGATATTAGTCCCAGATGTTAATAAAAGATCAAATGGATATTTCCAAAAGATATGAAAAATATTTTTCAACAGTTCAAGCGGATAGTTTCAAAACTAAATCGACTTCGATATGATCCAATGGATCACAAAAAAGGATAGTTAACTATCTTGTTCAGTGGTGTCCAAAATGCCAAAAGCCTATCCCATGGGATCTCTTCTTCTAGTTCCAATTCCGAGTGGGACATAAGGCATCATGGGATAAGAACTCATAATTATTGCCGGCGTCGCAGCCGACACACGTATAGAGAGAGAGAGTTGACGTGTGTTCTATAAATAGCCCGCTCGGCGGCTTGCTCTCATACGATGCGCGTGTTAAAACTTTTTGTTCTTTCGAGAGGCATTTGTTCGTTTGTAGTAAAGTGTGAAGCAGTATAACGTCTGACTTCGTAAAGTTTACTTCGTGTTTCGCTGCTACGCACACAAGTCCAATGCTTGATTGTGTGAGTTTGGACCAGGGTTCCCCAAGCAGAGAGCGTGAAAATGTGTTTCTCTCTCTAACACACAGTGATGCATGACTTCGGCAAGCATTCGGTGTGAATTGGCGAGTATGTTCGTGCCCCAGGGGCTATCGCTGGCGAACTCTGGTTTGGACACCACCGATCTTGTCCAAATGGCTACCTTTCGGTATCATCTTGAGGATTATCAAAAACTATCCTTTTTTTTAGTGTACCCTTAAATGATTGTACAGGGGATCCGGCTAAGAAGCTTAAATGTTTAAAAAACCTCAAAAACCTCACCGGAATCGGTTCTTTGGTGTTTGGTTCAGGACCAGTTTGCAGCCTTGATAAAAACCATTTGAACCATGAAACAAATCGGTGTTTGAAACGTTTGAAAGCCACTGAGCCGAACCAATTCTTATGTTCATGTTCATTAACAACATAGCTTAAGTGTCCTCAAGAAGGAAAACTTCCACATGTTATGATTAATCATTAAATCCATGGAGTTTAAATCATGCAAAAAAATAAAATGTACGTGTTGTGCATTAAATATTTCCCTGATCAAGAAGAAGGAAGAATCAAGAGTTAACGGTAAATGCAAGCAGAAATTGATAAATCTCTTACCTTTCTTTGGGTACCGCACACGCCCACGCCCACTTTGTGGGCCACCATTTTGTTTTGTGGCTGGTGCACCTACTGCAGCATCTCAAGACCCACACGCACACATACACCAACTGACCTGGGTGCATTCGGATTGGTCTGTGGCTGTGATTTGTTGAACCAAAAACCCGTTCTGCAGGCAGAGTGCAATATGTCGACTGACTGTTTGTATGAGCTAAAAGACCTGCTCTGCCCCCCCTCTCAGGTGTTACTAAATCTTAAGCCAATAAATTATTAACATTTTTTCTTTTTCTAATTTGCATTTGAAAAATGCCAAAATCATCAACGAAAAAACAAACTCTCTCACTTATCGAAATGGGAAAATAAATATTTTAATGCACGAATTAATTATAAATTCCGTTGGTGCCCGCTACGATGCGAAAGTGGCCAACATAAGCAGGCAGGCAGGCGGATGGACAGGTAACCACCAAACCAAAGCTTTTCGCATTTTATGCATAAATGAAAGTTCTTGATTTATGACAAATTATTGAATCAGTTAGCTCATGATGCTGGATTTGATGGATTTACAACCAACTCCCACCAACTGCCGCCGTACAAGTCCAAAAGAAAGCCAATCATCAGGCGAGTACATGCAAATGAGAAGAAATTAACCAACAAAATACCAAACAAAACAAAAAAGGTTGTGCGTGTAGTTTTTATTATAATTTAATTCTAATTGCGTATTTATGGACTTTTGTTGGTGCGTGCGTCAATTTCTATTATAGAGATCGGAGCAAAAGAGACTCCTCCACGCATACAGTGATGGCAAAAGGTATGCTTACTCAGGTGAAAATATGTGAGGGAAAATTAAGCTGATTAGTTGATTAGGAATCGTAAAATGAAACAATCTAAAGACCACTTTATGTATAAATATGTCAAATTTTGACCTAGGTTAGGAAAAATTTGCAATTTATGGATTTTATACAAGCTGATCTTTTGTAAAATCGAGAAATTCCGGGCCATTAGAAGTTGTACCATACCAAAAAAGCACTCTGAAGACCCATATAACCTGAATCTGTCAGCATAAGTTAACAAAATACTATAAATTTTGCGATCGCGAAGATTTGGTAGCAATTCCTTATGTAAATCCCTTCACTAAGTCAAAGAGTCAAGACCAAAAATTTGTATACTCTGTACCAAAGGTACACAGAGTATATTAAGTTTGTGCAAAAGTATGTAACAGGGACAAGGCATCATTTCCGCCCCTATAAATATATATATTCTTGATCAGCATCAACAGCCGAGTCGATGTAGCCATGTCGGTCTGTCCGTCCGTCTGTATGAACGCACAGATCTTAGAGATGGTAAGAGATAGAAGTGTGACATGTATGGGGCATATATTTCTTATACTTGCAGGCAGATCAAGTTTATTTTCAATTATTGCCACGCCCACTCCCCACTCCGCAATTTGGTAAAAACGGCATATCTCCCACAGTTTTCATGATAGATGGTTCGAACAGTACTGAAGTTAGGAGCAACAAATGGCCAGTTAACACCGCCCATAGATAGAAACTTAGAGAGCGCACCGCGTTGTGCGCTCTCTAAGTTTCTCCCCTCTCTCTCTCTCACTAAGATTGCCTCTCTTGACTCGTGAGCAAATGCGAGGGTAGTAAGGATACAGAGTATGTTATAGTCGGGCTTGACCGACTTTCTTTCTTGTTTTAGTATGGCCATTTCAGAGAAATTGCGAAAAGGCTAGTTGTTTGATTGGAAAGAAAAGTAACTTTAGAAAAATGTGCATATCTTCAGTATCGGCTTAAAGGTAAAGTTTTCCTATGTAGTCTTAAGAGTTTTGAAGGTAGCCGCAAATTGTAAATATATCGATAAGTATTTAGACAATGGTCACACTGGATGGATGTCGCTAGCAGAGGAGAACGCGGTAGCAGAAGGCGTTAGTAAACTAGTAAGACGAACGAAGACGTTGTATATATATTTTATGTACAGACAGCACGTATTGATAATGTAAATAGTAACCCGTGTGTGTAAATAACGTTGTGAAAGACTTAGTTTCAATGTTTTATTGTTCGTCTTAGGAGACATTCTTAACATGTAAACCAGAGACCTGCAACGAGCACTTTAATTTTGAGTATACTCGCGCATTTACTCTCACACGCAAGCACATTGAGTCAGAACGGGTAAGCTTATTTTCACAGGAGTAATAATTAAACAAGCTTGGTAAAGCTGTCGGCTATACGTGTTCCAGCGAGCTTTACGGCAGCCACGGGTGAGTATCAGGCGAGTTACACACTTAAACACTTGCGGCTTGCTCGCCTTGTTGTTGTGTTGTGTAAACTCTAAAACAGAAACAAAAAAGCTGCCTTCGAATACAAGACGAAATCAAAATATATCCTTTGCTCTCACAAGTTGTTGTTTTTGCTTGCTTGTAAGAGTTGTGTTACTCGTGTACTAGCTGTGTTCGCCCACAGCCCGCAGTAGATCTTTGATTTCGGCAACAAGAACTCGTGGGAACTCAACTATTTTTTTGTACTTGCAAATATACGAACTCGTGTATACAATGATCCGTAAATGCATGAGTGCTTTTGCATTTTTTCTTTCGTGTATACGTTTTCAACGAGCTCAGCGGGAGAACGAACTTACTCGTGACAGCTCGTTGCGGTTCTCTGATGCAAACATCCCAGCGGCACAAATGCACGTTACTTAATCGATCACCTCTTAAATACTTCAAAGCCAACACAGTATACTTTTACAAAAGCATGGCCGTTTTGTGGACTGCTAGCTTTCGAAACCTCATTACTTGTAATCAATACAACTGCATATAATAATCTAAGAAATGTAATGGAAGTTGTGGATGAGCCGCCCACTTAGCCATACACATAGTATGCGCTGTTGTAATGTAGATACTTTATGACGTAGTGTACTATGGAGTAAAAGGTATATAGACTGGTAATTCGGTTGAAGCACTGATCCTTGTGAGGTATGTTATGTTAAGTTATTTATAAAAGCAATATTTGAACAATTTATTAGCCATTGCAATATACAAAAAAATAAAACAAATCGACTTTAATCTATTTAAAATTAGTTTTTTTTCACGCGCATACATGTTTGTGTGTGAATGCATAAAGAAAACCAAAAAAGGAACAAGCAAACGAACACATTTCGAACTTTCGACAACCGAAGCATCGAAGACATGGCAAACTTCGTATGACAACTCGGTATACATATTGTAGCGAGAGTGCTTTATACTTGTAATGCATGATGTGGGCTCGACTCATTTAGCTGTGCGCCGCTGGGATTCGAAGTTCTACACAAAAAATGGAGGTGTCTGCTATTGGCATAATATCAATGGGTTATACGAAGAAATTGGAAAGTTGTATGATCCTTCTGTATGGCGGCTGTTTATCGATAGCAGTAAGTTGAGCCTGAGTTGAGCAATAAACCCTCGATTCCATTGGTAACAGCGTGCACAATCTAGATTTTTGGACTCAGCAAAGGATCGAAAATGCTGTAAAATTATATAAAATGTTTAATAGTAATAATAATGTTAACGGGTATAACAACACTCTGAGGACCAATTTGTAGGAGTAAATGAACTGAATCTGCCAATAACTTTCACATATTTTGATCTAGGTTAATAAAAGAAGATGTTATGGATTCCTTGGAGCCTGTTTTATACTTTTACAAGCCGCCTTTTTTGAAAAAAGGCCTTTTCCAGGCCTCAGAAGGATGTACCCAACCAAACACCACTCTATGTTCCGATACTGTGAGTAACTCCTACAAATTTTGACCTAGGTTAATAATCATGGACGTTATGGATTGCTTAGAATGTGTACAATACTTCTATAAGCCTGCTTTTTCTTAAATTGAAACATAAAGTACATTTTCCAGTCTTTAAGTGGATGTCCCATGTACCATATCGAGCATATGTTTTGAAACTGCCAGTAACTGACCTATTACCTGTACAAAAAAGTTTTAAAGGATTTTTAGGAGATCTAGTATTAAATTGAATCGGACAATGTGGTCGTTATTCTATCTTTTTCAGTATGTTTCGTTTCGCTGAAGTGTAAACAACATAGTTTTGTATGCTCCGAAAATGTACACTTTTGCGCCAACAAAACACAATTTGCGGGAAAGTTTACATTTTTGCTTTCATTTGAAGAAAAATGCAGCTAAAGGCTAGCGAATGCTGCAATAAGCTTATGGGGGAAAATGCAAAAAAAACATAAAAGGCCGCCGGCCATAACGCTGAAATCGACGCCAAAACCGAGTATTCACGGTGGCAAGGTCAGGCTCTGTATTGGGTGGAGCCAATTGGGCGTGGTGTACTATGAGTTGCTACAAACGGTTGAAACCATCAGAGGGCAACTCTACCGAACTCAATTGATGCGTTTGAGCCGAGCATTGAAGCAAAATCTGCTAAAATAAGAGCAAAGGTACGACCAGTTAATTTTGCAACATGACAGCGCTCGGCCACATGTTGCGCAGACGGTCAAAACATACCTGGAAATGCGGAAATCGGAAGTCCTACCCCACCCGCCGTGTAGCCCAGACATTGCCTCTTCCGACTACTAATGGATTTCGTCGATGACGCATGCCTTTGTGGATTAGGACTTTCGGTCTTTTGAAGAACTCCTAAATTGGATTGGTTTTTTCGAGATGGTATCCGAAAATTGCCAGAAAGATGGAAAAAAGTAGTGGCTGGCTATGGACAATACTTCGAAAAGTCAAAACGTAACCATATCGTTCGGAATGCGTTTCGTTTTTACTTTTTAAAGACGTTTTGAATTAGGAACAGGCCTGATTAAGTACCTTTTCCTGTTCTTAAGTGGGTGTACCATGCCAAAACAAAAATCTCTAAAGCATTGGTGTCCAAACTCACACTATCAAGCATTGCGCTTGTGTGCGTAGCAGCGAAACACAAAGTAAAAGGGTTTGACATTTCAATATGAACAACAAGAAAACGAACAAATGCCTCGTGAGAGAAAAAAAACGCCAAACACGCGCATCGTAAGAGAGCAAGCCGCCGATCGTGCTATCTATACCAGAGTTCCCCAAGCAGAGAGCGCGAAAATGTGACTGTGTCTCTCTCTAACATACAGTGATGACTTCGGCAATCATTCGGTGCGAATTGGCGAGTATGTTTGTGCCCCAGAGGCTATCGCTGGGGAACTCTGATCTATACATAAAACACACGTATTCTCTCTCTCTCTATACGTGATCGGCTGCGACGCCAGCAGAATTATGAGTTCCTATCCCATGGGATAGGCTTTTGGCATTTTGGACACCACTGCTCTAAAGACCAATATTCAAGTAAATGTTCCGAAACTGCCAGTAACTCCTACCAATTTCGCCCATGAACATTATGGATTGTTTGGACTCTGTATTATACTTTTACATGCCATCTTTTTCTTAAATCCGGAACACAAAGTAATACCCCAGGCCTTAAAAGGGTGTGCCATGGCAAAGAAACAAAATTACGCTGAAAACTAATAAAGGAGAATAAGACCAACATGTGCCATATTTGGAACTCGGTTCATGAAAAAGGACTTTATGGAGTGCTTGGAACCTGTACTCTATTTCTAAGCCTGAAAGGGGTGTACCATCCCTTAATCTGGCTTTAACACCGAAAAATGTTGTTCTAGTTTAAAGAAAAGGAAAATCACTTTAATCAATGCTCGAACCGATTCGGTTGAAGACTGAACACAAAAAAGCTGCCCTAACCATTGTGTTTGTTTGGCCTACCAACTTATGTAACCCACTGTGTCCACATACAGGCCATCACGATTTGTGTCGCATTTGGACAATTCTTAAGTTTTGTCAGTGGACAATGCTTGATGATGATGATGAGCTCCCAACCGCCCCTCCCCCGCCCCATTCCAACGTTTTGGGCGCGATACGATCGCCAGAAAGTGATGGAGAAAAAGTTGATTGTTGCATGTCTGCACGCGCACTTGCCTCAGTAGCATACAACTACCAACTTATGTACATGGAGCTGCTGAATGACGATCAGAGCGACACCTTGTCCATACAAAATCAAAAGCTGGACACCATCCAAACAGAAGCTGAAGCTGCCCAACGAGATGTGTGTAATTTAATGGCCTCTTTTCCAGCGGCCACAATTATTATTCAAGTGTGCGCCACATTTCTCTCTGTCAATTGATCTTTTTTTTTTGTTTTTTTTTCTTCTTAGATCCCTCCTCCACCCAGACGAGACGACTGCTACTAGCCGGGCCAAGCAGCTTGGCCTAAAGGTTCTGGCCCTGGGAAATTTATGATGTGTCATTAGCATGCAGCAGGAGTGGACAAGTGGGGAGGAGGAGGAAGAGATGAAGATGTGGAGATTCCACAAAACTCGCAGTGACTAAATCAAATCAACGTTCATAGACCGGGTCAAGCCACTTTTGTGTGTGGCTGCTAATCCGCACAAAAGTTTTTGCGCATAAATTAATTTATTTTTGGTTAGTGATTTCTTTGTCTCTTTACTCGTAGAAATTTGGTTATAAAGAAATTTTTGGTTTTTTTTTTTTTTGCTTTCTTTGCTGTCAAAGGTCAATTTCGCATTGATTTTTGTGTTTTGGATTGGCTAAAGAGATGCTGCGCTACACGTGTGCGGAGGGTCGCTTTGTCTAAGATAAGCGATTGATGGAGTTGCTGGAAATACTATTACCGTTTCATTCATTGTTTTGAATGTCTATGCTAAGAAGGTATTGGAATTTGGTAAGAGATGTTGTATTTGGCCCTGGAATTGATTGATTCTTTTATAATGGTTTTAGTAAGTGTCACTAAGGCGACTCTATCTTATTCCGATCTCCCTTTACAGAGAAGAAAAGGTTATTTTTTGAGAATAAGAATCGCTTTCGTGTTTCCCTAGCAATAGTTGGAGTGTTAATAAAAGGGAATTACCATATATCGCTTGTAGGTAAAGAAAGTCAAACTATCGACAAATGCTAGCCTCAACCCATATTCATACTCTCTGATAAGAAACATGACTAAATGTTTCCAAACTGCTTAACCAAGCTAATGAAATCTTTGGAATATGTTCAAGTCGATATGCAAAGATATATTATACGCAGTCCCAAGTCTGTGAACCGTTTCAAAATCAACATAATTCCGACGACATAATTTCGAGCGATATTGTGTCGCTTTGTTTTGTAAGTTCAATATTGTTTAAAAACAACATAATATCGAACGAATTCGTACCAGTTTCATTAATGGGTGTTCGAACTTGAACATCTTAATCTTGAACGATTATTAGATTAAGATTATTATAATCTTGAACATCTTAGGCCAGGCATTTTCCCCGGTTCAAAACCGGATTCAAACCAGTTTAAATTTGAGAAGCGACTTCCAGATGATTTAAACTTGATTACACTTAATCACATAATCGAGACCGATTCTTTGTGATTCATTGGGCGGTTCCATATAAGAAAATAAGTGAGAGAGATGGTCAAGCCCGACTATAATATACTCTGTACTAGTTCGGGCCGCCGCTCGCTTTTGCTCCCGACAAAAAATTGTTAGTAACACGAAAGAAAACGCAACTTTGTATCATGAATGTCTATTATTAAGGCAGAGAAATTTTTTTTGAGCATATTACGAAACCTGATATTACGCACAAAAAAAGTTTTATCCAAGGAGTCACGCGGTTATAGTGCAATATTTTTGTTATACTCTCATCTCTAAATTTCTCTCTCTCTCTCTCTCTCTGAGATTGTCTTTGTTGAATGAAATGCTGTAATGGTGGATGGGGGTTATCTTAACTGGCCTTTTTTTGCTCATAACTTGAGTATCGCTCATCCGATCTTTATTATTCCTTTGGCAAATCGATAAATAATATTGATTACTAGATATCTCTAGAAGGTAAGAAACATCTATATACGAAACTGTGGAAGATATGACGTTTTTTCCAAATTCCGGGGGCGGCAAGGGGCTTGGCGAAAATTGAAAATAGTTTTGATCTGCCCGTAAGTATAAGAAGTAAATGTCCCATATATGTCAAACCTCTATCTCTTACCATGTCTGAGATCTGTTCGTTCATACGGACGGACAGACAGACGGACATGGCTATATCGACTCGTTTGTTGATACTGATCAAGAATATATATACTTTATAGGGTCGGAAATGATTCCTTGTCCCTGTTGCATACTTTTGCACAAACCTAATATACTTTGGCACAGAGAATAGATGGATTTTTGACGGGCATAAAAATAACCCAACATTTGGCCAGATCAGTTTGTTTTGAAGTAATCTAATCAATTATAAAGGAAATTTCAAAATTCCCGACTTAAAAACGCAACCCCTTCCCTTATCGATCTAGACCAGTGGTGTCCAAAATGCCAAAAGACTATCCCATGGGATAGGAACTTAAAATTCTGCCGGCGTCGTAGCCGACACACGTAGAGAGAGAGAGAGAGAGAGATTACGTGTGTTCTCTAAAAAGCACGCTCGGCGGCTTGCTCTCTTACGATGCGCGTGTTGGGCTTTTTGTTTTACATCACGAGGCATTTGTTCGTGGCATTTGTTTGTTGTGACGTTTACTTCGTGTTTCGTTGCTACGCACACAAGCACAATGTTTGATTGGGTGAGTTTGGACACCACTCGTCTAGACCCTTTGTAATTTTTAGCAAGGCTGCAAACCTGTAATATTTTGATCAAGGCTCGGTCCGGGGGTGCGAACCCGTTGTAAAGTTTAAGGTTCGGTTCGCGGACCGGCTCCTGTACTTATTGAACCTAACGTTTTGGTTCGCGTCTGGGTTCATAGATTGTTACACAGATGACCGATTTATGCCTCTACTTTCGGTCAAAATTTAGCCAATTTTTTGATCAGAAGAAATCGAATGGACCATATTCCTTATTGTTATCGTTCATAGACCCACTAAAAGGCTTTCGAAAGTGCTAGGTCTTTTGGAAGGTAGCCTCACTTTTTACTTACACAGAGGAAATAACTAAGGAACATTGGTCTTAAGATGAGGCGAACGTTGTCAAAAACAGCTTAATAAACAGTCAAGAACATTTAACACATTTGTCTTATAAAAGTTGAGAATATTTCGTTCTTGTTCTGAGTTGACGGCAACTTTATTTCTGAACAGGTTAATTCCCTCTGTGTGCAATGTACATAAATGTACGAGATTTGCTTCCTCTTTTTCATTTTGACTTATGTTTTATTTTCATGTCGAAATCGCAATATGGATTGGATTTCTAAAACTCTTCTGTAATTATGATTTCAAACGATTGTTGATAATAAAAAATGTTCTTCGGTCATAGAAAGGTATTAAAGTTCTTAAGAAATCGACTTAAATGTTTGTTGAACCGAACCTTTTTTTTTTTGTTCGTAATTTAGCTCACTTCGTCATATGTTTCGTCACCGTGGAACGTAAGAGTAGTGTGACCAGAATTAAGAAAAAACCATTCCGAGAATTGAAGCTGGCGGTGGGTCACACTTCTCGATCAGCTGTTTTTCGTTTTGTTAACAAGTTGACAAAGGAGTGCCATATATGAATAAAAATATTAAAAACATACAAATGTGAATTGTTTTTATTCATTTATTTCTTCATTATTTATATAAACTTAATTATTTAAATTTTTTTTATTAATTTGATTAAATCTGCGACTCGCGATACATGTCATGCACAAGCCCACTCACACGCATTCTCACATCTGGAGGCATTTCCTTAATAATGCTATCCCAGAAGGCGTACATTTCTGGGTGTTGAAATTTGGAACTAGGCTCTTCCATTCTAAGATGAAGATCTTGGAAATTGCGCCCATCAATTTGTCGTTGACCCCAGAATTCTCCGATTTTTCTGACATATTGCGACGCCTTTTCTATAAGGTGAATAAAGTAGATGCTTTGATTTGTAATATCACTTAAAGATTCAGTTACTTAAGTAGGAGTAGCTGCTGGTTGTGGCCCCATCTTCGATGCTGTTTCCCATCTGCGTTGACGACAGCACAGACTCAGAAGTGCATCTTTCTATATCCACTGCAGAATTGTCCAGGCACTCAGCAGGAAGCAAGGTGTCCGTCTGAAATGTCCTGTAAAACAATGAATCTTTCTTTGAATTGTACATTGTACATACCTTCTTTTTGTAATATCTCAGCCCACTTCTCCCCAAGCCTTGTTCACAAAATTCAAGTCCGAATGCTTGGGGTGGGAAATATTCCAAATGACATCCCGCTCTTGCACCGCCAAAATTTTAGACATTTTATCATCATGGGAAAACATTTCCAAGCAATTCTTTCGTTTTTGCTTTTCTGCCATGATCTTTTGTAATATATTTTTAAGTTCACTTTAATTAAAAGCACTCCGATGCAGGTCGAAGCAGAGTGACTTAACATGGTGCATTCTCAATGCTGCGTCAGCTGCTCAAAGCACAATAAGGCCCACAGCCAATTTACATAGTCTTCACAAATGTGCTGTTAAGCGTAACATTGACTGTTAAGCGTAGCATTCAAATTCTTAGCTCCGTACTAGAAAAAAGTTGAAGTGGCAATATCGTAACTTCTGCTACTGCTCCCTTCCAACTTTTTATACTCTGTACCAAAGGTACACAGAGTAAGTTAAGTTTGTGCAAAACTATGTAACAGGGAGAAGGAATCATTTCCTACCCTATAAAGTATATATATTTTTGATCAGCATCAACAGTCAAGTCGATATAGCCATGTCCGTCTGTCCGTCCGTCCGTCCGTCTGTCTGTCCGTCTGTATAAACGCACATATCTCAGAGATGGTAAAAGATAGAGGTTGGACAAGTATGGAACATATATTTATTATACTTGCAGGCAGATCAAGTTTATTTTAAATTTTTGCCACGCCCCCTCCCGCCTCCGCAATTTGGAAAAAACGTCATATCTCCTACAGTTTTGATGATAGATGGTTCGTTCTTTCTAGAGATATTTAGTAATCAACATTATTTACCGTTTTCTTGAAAGAATGATAAAGATCGGATGGACGATACACAAGTTTTGAGCAAAAAACGGCCCGTTAACACCCCGCAACCCCCCACCCATCTCCACAGCTTTCCATTGAACAACGGCAATCATAGTGAGAGACAGAGAGGGAGAACCTTAGAGATGAGCGTATAATAAAAATATTGCACGATAAACGCGTGACTCCTTGGATGTATTATAATATTATAGTCGGGGGCAAATGAACTGGTTCAGAGAATGTTATAGTTGGGCTTGACCGACTTTCTCACAAGTTTTTTAATGTTGATCCCCATTACAATCCGATACACCTAGTACGAAACAGTGTCCAAGGTTGTGTGGATGATATTTTCAAAAGTTATTGATCGATAATCTTGAGCCAGCTAGCTGGTGAAGTAGGTCGGTTGTGTAAACGCTGTTTGTGTGTTTATGAATTTCTCTTTTGTAAAAACTTCAATAAAAAACTCACCCTTGAAAAATTTGTTCACTTTACCAAGAATTGACCCTTTGCAGGGGCTCCACCACTCTCTTAATCCCTTACAATTTCGTCTCTTGGACTCCACCCAAAGTCGCTTAAACTTTCCCTTGTTGGGTTTTAGGGCTAGCTGGCCCTTTTGTTTTTGTTTTTTCTTAAATTTTTTCTCTATTTTGGCCAACACAACTTTCTTCCCCGTCTCTGGCTGACTTGGTCGCCCTCTTGGGGTTATTATTAATGATGCTCGATCCATTGACCTCGCTGGCGAAAACGAGTTCTAGAAATCGCAACTGGAAAGAAAGCAAATTATGAAACTATGGATACGGAAGATCAGCATCGTCGATCGTCGATCGTCGGTCAACTGATGAATAATTCAGAGCCCTGCGGTTCGGGGCAACCGTTTTTATTTTTCTTTGATTTCTTTGTTTTTCGTCTGTTTTTTGGCAATTAGCTTTGGGTCAATAGGTCTGCGGCGAGCTAATATAAGTCGCAGTGTCTTCTGGATCGTGTCAGTTTAGACGCGTCAAGATGAGGAATAGTTGCGTCGCATTGTTCGCGCTTTTAGCCGTGGTCTGGTTGGCTCTGGCCAAGGCCGAGACGCGCATCGAGGTGGACGAGAATGGGGATGAGTACGAGCTGAAACGTTTCTATATACAGGGACGCCAGTTGACCGGCGAGGGTAGCAAGGGTCAGTGTGTGGTGACGCGGCGCAAGCGGAATAGTCGGGCAGTGGCAATGCCAAGTGTGGCGGTTAGTTCACAGCAATTGAGTGTGTCGGCGGTACAAAATGGTGAGACGACCATGGAGCATCGTGAGGGAGCACTGGAGATGAAGGAAAAGGATGGCAATAAAAGACGTTTGGTGGCGCTGACGGGGGTGCATTTGTCGGCGAATGATTTTGTTGATGAAGAGGTGGATGATGATGATGATGATGATGAGGAGGAGGAGGATGATGAAGAGGAGCAGCAGCAGCAGCAGCAGCAAACTTCCAAGGGTCAAACACAGTCCTCGTATGTGACTGCTGCTTTGGCTCTGCCACTGGCCAACCAGGGTACGGCTGCCCATCTGCCACAGGGGGTCAGTGTGGTAGCCAATGCGGCCAGTCATGCCAATGTGGCCGGTGATGCGGGTATAGTGGTGGTGCAATCCCATGAACCGCCCCATGTCAATCCCGATACTCATGCGGTATTCGAATTGAAACCCGTGCAGGCGGCTGATGTACAGTCAAGTGTGCCCTACCCCTTCATCAGTGATTGGGAGGAGGATTACGATGAGAATGAGGATTATGATGATGTGGTGTATTATGCGGGTGATGAGGATGACTACGAACGGGAGCAGGCGGGCGGCTATCAACCGCTGGGTGAATACGATGAGCATATAGTCACCGAGGACAGTCCCGTGACAACTGAGGCCATTTGGAGCACGGGTGCTGATAGCGATATACATCCGGTTATCAATCAGGCGAATCAGAGACCCAACAAGAATAAGAATAAGAACAAGAAGAATAAGAACAAACAGAATGGGAATAAGAACAGAAAGAATAAGAAGAATAAGAAACAGCAGAGAAGAAAGAAACCACAAATGGAATTAGTGGATAAGGAGACAGAGTCCAATGAGCAGGATATCAGGGAACCAGCCGAGCAGCAACAGCCGCAAAAGAAGAAGAAGCAACAGCAGCTGCAGCAGCAACAGCAGCAGGAGCAGGAGTTGGAAGAGGAAAGCTCCTTGGAGGTGGACAGCAACAGCAACATTAACAAAAAGAAGCCCACCAAGAGACCCGCCAGCTCTAGCATTAGTTCTGGTCCTTCGAAGCCGATTAAGAAGAAGAAGAAGCAGCCGCGTCCTACCTCCTCTGCCATCAAACGTCGACCCAAGCCCAGTCAGCAGCAGCAGCAGAAGAAGAAGAAGAAGCAGCAGAAACGCAAACCCAGCACCAGCAGCTTAAACAAACGTCGCCGCCGTCCCAGCTCCAGCTCCGGCTCTAGCTCCAGCTCCAGCATCAGCCGTCCCCAAGGCGGCTATCGTCGTCGTCGTCCACAGCAGTCGACGCTCACCACCAAACAGCAGCGTAAACGTCGCCAGCAGCAGAAGAAGAAGAAGCAGCAACAGCAACAGAAACGTCGCCGCCAGGAGCAACGCCGCCGACGCATACGTCAGCAGAATCGCAATCGTCAGTTCTTTGGCCAGGAACCCGTAATCAATTGCATCTACATTAACAAGGATGCACCCACCACCACCACACAACGACCCTTCTGGAACATACTGGGTCGCGAGGCAAGCGAAGGTGCCGAGGATCCAGTGGCCGAACAGGCTGTGCTGCAGGCTGTCAAACAAAATGGTGGCGCTGGCTTTGGCCAACGCAAACGTACCAATCTGAGATTTGTGGCCTAAGCCGGAAGGAATGAATGTATTTTTTTTTCGTAGATTATTTATTTATTTATTGTACATTTTTTTTTCAATTTTTTTTCTCGCTTAAATATATAAACAATTTTTTTTTTTAAAGTTCGTGGGGTTGCACTTCGTTATATGTACAGGTAAATGGAGACGACGAGTGGGCCGGATATAAGCCTGACTGCACACTTGGCCGCCTAGATGGTTTCTTCACTGACTCACTGTCGTCCAGCCAGACGATCGATATTCCAGCAGCCAGGCAGCTGTACGCCTTCGTGCAAGTTGCGGTTAACAAAAGTATCTATCAGATACACACACATACTTACTTTGGCTTCCCACCCACCCAAGTTTAGTTAGTTTGTTCTTGTTTGCTGACTAAATAAAAAGCGTGTGCACACACAGGACACCCCGGTGTGGGTATGGCTGGGTGGCAGGATGGTGGCAGGATGGTGGGTGTATTGGTGGAGTAGGTAGTAGCTGACATGTTGAGAGCGAGTTTTCCTTTCCTTTTGCTTTTCTAGCCAAGTCATTGTGTGTGCTGATGAATGGATAAGACAATACTAAGGGAAGTTTTTGGACTGTTGGACTGGAACTAAGTGCAAGTAGGTGCTTAATGATAAAAACAAAAGTTCAATTTAAAAAGCTTTTTTTTTGATAGAGTTGGGGAAACGGTCTTACAGTTAAACGCGAGCGCCAAGGAACATAGCAGCTCACCTACCGCCCAATTGAGCGACATACAAAACTTGCATGTTAAGTAAAAACCGTATCGGAAATCGTAATATATATACCTCTCCCTTCCAGTAAATTTACATATGAGGATTGTGCATTTCACAGCAAAATTAGCACTGGTTGTCCATAATTGGGAATGTATAGCATTCGAAGTCTTTTCCATAATTTAAAGAGACAATATTTTTTAGACATAAGTCCCGTCTCGTTTAACCAATCAATACGAATTAAAGATCAAAACAAAACGAGAATGCCAAGCTAACTTCGTCTGTGTCCGAAGTTTTTATACCCTTCCAAATGCTGTTTTTGAAAAGTCTGAGTTTAAGAACGCTTACATAAAAATCAACAATTTTTGTAACTAAAAATCATTTTCCGACAAATAAACATCTGATTTCGACCAAATTTCGCGAATCTTTTTGAAAACATATTGAATTAACTATCGCCGAGTTTAAGAAAGATAAAATTTAAAACCAAAAAATTCACTAAGACTCATTTTCCTACCGATCGGTCCTATGACAGCTATAAGATATAGTCATCCGATTTTGACCAAAGTTAGCAAATCTGTTTAAAGACATATAATATTAATAATGGACGAATTTGAAGACGCTAACATTGAAAACAAAAAAGTTTTTCTCACTAAGACCCATTTTCCGACAGATCGGTCCTATGGCAGCTATAAGATATAGTCATCCGATTTTGACCAAAGTTTGAAAAAGGGGTTTGAAAGCATATAATATTAATAATGGACGAATTTGAAGACGCTAACATTGAAAACAAAAAAGTTTTTCTCACTAAGACCCATTTTCCGACCGATGGTTCCTATGGCAGCTATAAGATATAGTCATCCGATTTTGACCAAAGTTTGCAAATCTGTTTGAAGACATATAATATTAATAATGGACGAATTTGAAGACGCTAACATTGAAAACAAAAAAGTTTTTCTCACTAAGACCCATTTTCCGACCGATCGGTCCTATGGCAGCTATAAGATATAGTCATCCGATTTTGACCAAAGTTTGCAAATCTGTTTGAAGACATATAATATTAATAATGAACGAATTTGAAGACGCTAACATTGAAAACAAAAAAGTTTTTCTCACTAAGACCCATTTTCCGACCGATCGGTCCTATGGCAGCTATAAGATATAGTCATCCGATTTTGACCAAAGTTTGCAAATCTGTTTGAAGACATATAATATTAATAATGGACGAATTTGAAGACGCTAACATTGAAAACAAAAAAGTTTTTCTCACTAAGACCCATTTTCCGACCGATCGGTCCTATGGCATCTATAAGATATAGTCATCCGATTTTGACCAAAGTTTGCAAAAGAGTTTGAAAGCATATAATATCAATAATGGACGAGTTTTAGAACGCTAACAATGAAAACAAAAAAGTTTTTTTCACTAAGAACCATTTTCCGACCGATGGTTCCTATGGCAGCTATAAGATATAGTCATCCGATTTTGACCAAAGTTTGCAAATGAGTTTGAAAGCATATAATATTAATAATGGACGAGTTTGAGGACGCTAACGTTGAAAACAAAAAAGTTTTTTTCACTAAGACCCATTTTCCGACCGATCGGGCCTATGACAGCTATAAGATATAGTCATCCGATTTTGACCAAAGTTTGCAAATCTGTTTGAAAGCATATAGTATTAATAATGGCCGAGTTTTATGCTGCTTGCATTGAAAACAAAGAAGTTTTTCTCAGAAAGACCCGTTTTTTGAGCGATGGTTCCTATGGTAGCTATAAGATATGGTCATCCGATTTTGACCAAAGCTTGCAAATCTGTTTGAATGCATATAATATTAATAATGGTCGAGCTTGAGGACGCTAACATTGAAAACAAAAAAGTTTTTCTCAGTAAGACCCATTTTCCTACCGATGGTTCCTATGGCAGCTATAAGATATAGTCATTCGATCCGGTCGATTCCGACATATTAGCAGCGTGCAAAAACAAGAAGAAACAAGAATCACTGTTTGGTCACTGCTAAGTCACTGTTAAGTCATTGTTCGCCCACTTTTCCCGCCTCGTCCACCGTCCTCACTCCCTCTTCAAACACTCTTCACCTCCCCTCTCTCTCTGCTCTACACACATACCTAATTTGTGTGAGTGAGCGTCATTCACTCTCAAGCTCACTCTTTCTCGTGCTCTTATCAAAAGCGCTTAGTTCACAATGTTGCTTAAGCGCCATACCTTATTCGTGGTACCTTATTCTTTTATCATGGCACGCACATTGATCATGAGAGTATGAGAGCAGAAGTGAGAACAGTTCAGAGCACTACTGTTATAGTTACAGAGAAAATAGAGAGGTCAAAGCAGCGAGGGTATATTGTTGTTACTGATTGTACTCTCTGCTCGGTTTCTGCTTTAGACAACTTCCCAATGCTCATTTATGTACCACAAATAAACTTTTTTTTGGCATTTTCAACCACTTCGCGGTCAAATTAATCACCCACTGCGAGCCTCCATAACTAAATGACGGTCTAAGCCAAATCTTAGATCTCTAGGGTAAGCGGTAGTGGCTGTGGGTTGATAATCAGTCAGATTTAAAGGTAAGTACTAGTAAAAGTTTCAATAAACGTAAATTTGTTTGATGTATGCACAATGAACATTTTACATCTTACAATTTCTTGAAGAATGAAAATATCAAATAGCTCGTACAGTTTTGAATAGAACAAATTGGTCGCAGCTTCAACACAATGAACTTTATTAAGATATGACCAGTCAGTATATTGTATTTATTCACAAAAATTTGGCTGTTTATTTATTTTCCATCGCATTGTTGCTTATGAACACAAAGCAAAGAGAGCGAACGAGAAAGAGACAAACCAGCTAACCAAAATCTTTACCTTCCTCATCTTTCCTTATATTTTTTATGACACTGGCAATTTGTTCGTATGAAAACGTAAATATTCACACATATTGTTGTTGTTTGCGCGATCGCCTTTTTTAAGTTACCCTCCTCCGCTGGTTGTGAATGAAAAGGAAAACCTTAAACATGCTTGACAGCCTATCAGTTTAGCGCCGGTTACTTGACAGAGTTGCGCTGTGATCTTGACAATGGATGGCAGAGAGGAATGAACTATTTTTATTCGCGTTTTGAATTTTGATAAGTTTGCTTGTGGACACTACTGTTACCCTAACATTTTTAAAGTGCGCGATCAAAAACAAGCTTTTTCCGGGAATTGTTTTCTTTTGATATAGAAATAAATGACAAGCAGTGTAGAAAAGAAACTAGAAATTGAAATAGATAGATGGGTGTATATGAGTACTGGGTGTGTGTTGTTGATTTTCCTTTTGACGGCCCCAAATGAATAAAACGGCTAAGGATTTTGAGAGAATTAAAGCCTGCAACGGCTAAAATAATCTTCATAGTAATGTGAGTTAACAACATTAAAACTAGAAAGGGCAAACACGTAACGGGAGATATCCGGTGATTTCCGCGATTTCCTTTACTTTTTAAAATACCTTGACTTCTTGTTTTTCAAGTCAGTCAGTTCCCTTGTGAACCAAGGTTGCCTAAATATAAGGACAACGATGATGCTCAAATGGAACACAAACATGCAAAAAAGCGAATTCAAGTTATCATGCAAAAGCTGTCATGGGTAGTTAAAGTATGTGTTAGATCCGCAAGTTTCACTGAACAATAGTCAAACAATAAAGACTTTAAACTAGATTTACTAAACGAGAGCTATTTCACATGAGTCACTGAACAAGACACACTTAGAAAGAGTCACTGAAGAAAATCACTTAAAATGAATCACTTAGCAAGACTTACTGAACAAGAGTCACTAAATAAAAGGAACAGATGAAGAGATACTGAACAAGAGTCAATGAACAAAAGTCACTGAAGAAGGTCACCGGACAAAAGTCACTGAACAAGAGTTAAAAAAAAATGATTCTAAGAAAGATTTACTGAACTAGAGTCCCTCTACATGTTTCACTGGATAATCGTAACTAAACAAGAGACACTAAACACTGAAAAAAATCACTTAAAAAGAGTCACTGAACAAAACATACTAAGCAAAAGAACAGTACAAGAGTCACTGAACAAATGTCACTAAACAAAGGGAATTGTACAGGCGTACCAGAACAAGAGTCACTGAACCAGATTCACTGAACAAAGAAGAACACATGAACAAGAACAAGATCACTTGTTCCGATAATGTTCACTCACTCATGAACAATCCTATACTACTTTAAAACACCAATGGTTGCCAAAATCTATCAAAAGGGCGCAGCAACGACATACACAAAAAACAATTTTTTTGTAGGGAAAAACTGTTGAATCAGAGATGTCGGATTTTAACCATGTCAGAACAGAATCACAGTGATTAGCATACGATCAGCAGTATAAACTCTGCGTATAAAAGGACCATTTCCTTGCGGGTGACCTGCACGATTATGACGAAGCAAGAAGTGAACACTCTCTGTTAAGAACGGCGTTAAACCCATGCCAGACTATATCGAAGGTGTTATCAAAGTATTCCCTTTCGTATAGGGTATCGAAACATCAAACTGATTTTCACGAGCTTTGTTTGAAAGCAAATGCGACTGCAAACTTGGAGTTGATAGCAAAAGCCTTCTAATGATTGGACGGGGACGTTCCCTCGCTTATTATAGGGAATCACAAACCTTAAACGAACTTTATACTCTATGTTCTGTACTAGTTTTTTTGTTGTACCGAGCGCTTCTCTACTCCAAAATGTTTGGAATGTTTTTAGCACCATTTTCCTTGGGTATTCTCAGCTAGTTAAGGCCATTCTGGTATGGCATTTTTGTCTAAGCTAAGTCCAACTATGGGCTGGGATGATTTAGATACCACTGTAGTGTTTCTGTGGATCGACAACACACGACTTACACTGAGGATCTATTAGCTAACTAAACTCATCTCTCTAGTCTCTTGATTCTAACCAAAATTGTACCTTCTGCTGTCTCTTAGCCCGCGCACTCACACAAGTAAATTGCAACCCAAGTTGGTAACCGGTGGAAGTCAACCCCAGGCAACAGACGTTACCCATACATACATACATACAGACAAAACCCGTGTACTTCCAGCCAAACGAAAGACATGTGCATGACTGCTTAATCTAATTTAACTGCAATGCCGGGGACGTTTTAATAGGAAAAAACTTCATTGTAATAAAGAAAGAAAGAAGGAAAAACCTGCGGGAATGCGACGCGACTTCGGGACAGGACAGCGGCAGAGCAATTAAAGAAAACGAAAGACCAGCGACGAACCCAGATGATGATGATGATGATGGCGATGGCGATGACGATGAGGTGAGCGGGGAGAACGAGCACAGTCAACCGCAGCGCCGGAAGTGCAGACAAAGAGATAGAGAGATAGATGGAAAAGATGAAGAGGAGAGTGGAGAGCAGTCAAGTTGGCCAAGTCGATTTGGGCGCCCCCGAGATCAAGCAGCCCAAGTCGGGGCATCTTCGTTTGCTGCCGTTGCATTTCGCGCTTGAGAGGGCACGTGCCCCTGTGCAGTCGTCGGATGAACCCACATGACATTTTGTTACTTTTTTTTTATATTTTTTATATTTTTTTCTTCTTCCCGAAGTTGTTTAAGTGATGCGCCTCCAGGAGCGTTACACGGGGTCAGGTGTGTTGGCTTCTTTCGGGCCTAATCAGCTTAACAGAGGGGAGATTGAAGTACCACAACTGCCCACTCTACATTCATTTATATATGAGGGACAATTATCAAGATGATGACACAATGTCGCCTTACCAGAAATGGCAGCTGGTCACCTACTTGGTTCTTGGTTCGGAGGGTAATTTGTAGCGCTTCTTCATTGCAGGAGAAACGCTTCAGCGACTCAGTTGATTTGTGCTCCTAATCTGGCCCCGCGTCAGCTGGAAGAGTTAGACGTCACCACGATCCTGGGTGCACACTAATAAGCCACCAGGCAGCAGCGGGTGACCTGAGCCGTTACACCACCAAAACGTGAGCACGAGGCGTATGCCTTATCAACCTTCTGTCTTGGACGGCGGCTGTCTTCATCGCTTCGCTGAGCAAATGGCGGGAAAAATCCACGTATGCAGCACCTTGTGAAGACATCGTCGCTACGTAACCAATACTCGTCGTACGGCGCTCTTATCAGTTTGGGAACTGAACTGCGGATGGAGAGAAGCTTATGCGGGTGTGGAAAGCTCCAAAATAGATAAGCCGCGACTGGAGCTAGACTAAAACGATCGTGGGAATGCGCCTTAGGGTGGGAAAATGTGTGTGAAGCCAGTTAAAGGTGAAGCCATAAATGATATGAGTTTTGAAAAGTCTTCTATGGAGTTAATAATTTTTTTTTTGGATATTTGCTATTGAAAATCAAAGAAATAATTTTTATGATCCAATTCGATGGAGGCATGGGCAAAATGTTGTCTGTCATGAAATTCTTACAACTTGTTTTGGAGGGTTTCGAGGCATGAGCCTCCACCACCAAGGCAAACTCCACAAACCTCTTTGTTTCTTCAATTATGAGATTCATTCTTCAATTCTTGGTGTCTCCCCGAGAAGTCTGGCAAATCCGACCCACGCATCATTGAAATAAAGCCATACTTTATAAGACGATTCTAGCTTCCAAATCAATTTCAGGGAAGGAAGGAAGGATGGAAGAAGGAAGGAAGGATGGAAGAAGGAAGGAAGAAGAAAGGAAGAAGAAAGGAAGGAAGGACAGAAGGAAATAAGAAGGAAGAAGTAAGGAAGGAAGAAGGAAGAAGGAAGGAAGAAGGAAGAAGGAAGAAGGAAGAAGGAAGAAAGGAAGAAAGTAAGAAAGGAAGAAAGGAAGAAAGGAAGAAAGGAAGAAAGGAAGAAAGGAAGAAAGGAAGAAAGGAAGAAAGGATGAAAGGAAGAAAGGAAGAAAGGAAGAAAGGAAGAAAGGAAGAAAGGAAGAAAGGAAGAAAGGAAGAAAGTAAGAAAGGAAGAAAGGAAGAAAGGAAGAAAGGATGAAAGGAAGAAAGGAAGGAAGTAGGAAGATAGGAAGAAGGACAGAAAGAGGACAGAAATAGGACAGAAAGAGGAAGGACAAAAGCACAGAAGAGGGAGGGAGGAGGCAGAAGAAGGAAAAAGAAAGGAAAAAGGAAGGAAGAAAGGAAAAAGGAAGGAACGAAGGAGGAAGGAAGAAGGAAAAAGTGAGAAGGAAAAAGGAAGGAAGAAGACAGAAGGAAGAAGGAAGGAAGGAAGAAGGAAGAAGGAAGAAGTAAGAAGGAAGGAGGAAGGAAAAAGGAAGAAGGAAGGAAGGCAGGAAGGAAGAAAGGATGAAAGGAAGAAAGGAAAGAAGTAGGAAGATAGGAAGATAGGAAGAAAGACAGAGAGAGGACAGAAATAGGACAGAAAGAGGAAGGACAGAAGAGGGAGGGAGGAGGCAGAAGAAGGAAAAAGAAAGGAAGAAGGAAGGAAGAAGGAAGGAAGAAAGGAAGAAGGAAGGAACGAAGGACGAAGGAGGAAGGAAGAAGAAAAAACTGAGAAGGAAAAAGCAAGGAAGAAGACAGAAGGAAGAAGGAAGGAAGGAAGAAGGAAGAAGGATTGAAGAAGGAAGGAAAAAGGAAGAAGGAAGGAAGGAAGGAAGGAAGGAACAAGGAATAAGGAAGAAGTAATAAGGAAGCAAGGAAGGAAGTAGGAAGATAGGAAGAAGGACAGAAAGAGGACAGAAATAGGACAGAAAGAGGAAGGACAGAATATGGAGGGAGGAGGCAGAAGAAGGAACCAACGAAGGAACGAAACACGAAGGAGGAAGGAAGGAACGAAGAAGGAAGGAAGGAACGAGGATGAAAGGAGGAAGATAGGAAGAAGGACAGAAAGAGGAAGGGAGGAGGAAGAAAGGAGTAAGGAAGGAACGAGGAAGAAAGCAGCAGGAAGTAAAGCGCAACAGAAAACTTTAAAATTTAACTTATAACCAAGGTAGCCGATTCTGACCGGTTCGAACTTTGGCTCCCTCGAACCGGACCATGAACGGAATCTTCTAAATTAATAAGCCTCTAGCATCCGAACACGATCCAACTTAAAAAGTTTCAGTAAAAACAAAAAACTCAACTCACTGTTTTAAGAATCTTTCATTTTCTATGAGATTCGTTCTTAAATTCATAGATAAATTCAATGCATGACAAGATCGAGAGTGAAACCAAATCAAAAGTCAGACAGTGTTATTGAGCTACCTTCCAAATTCAAAGACATGAAAGAGGTCGTTAGAAAGGATAACAATAATAAGCTCGTCTCTTTTTATTTGGCCACAGTTCTTTCCATTTCCACTCCTCACTTCTGGCCAAAAGATGCTGACGATGCTAGCGGCAGACGTCAGGTAGCCCGTCGCAGTGCAATGAACCTGTTTTGTGTTTTGTCCTTTCTTTTTCGTCTTCCCAGTCCCTATTAATGGGCCTAACAGGTGCATTGGGAATATCCCTCACGGACCAAACACGCGAATGTTGTGCAGTCGCATCCTTGCAACATCACCATCATCCACAGCAACAACAGCGGTTATCGTAAATAAAACAGGAATGGTGCCAGAACACAAGGGCACGTGCCCCTTTGAGTCGCGATGCGATCGGCCCCCTTGCAACATCATCATCATCATCATGAGGATGATGCGGCAGTACCGGCACCGGTACCTGTTCGTTCTGTTACCATTCCCGATGCAAGCTGCATTTCTGCGGTTTCTTGGCTCGTGCCAGACAACCGGTGGCCCCAATTTAGCGCCGAGTTAGGGGCAGCTGAGTCCGATTGCCGCTTTATAATTAACTTGATGATCGGCTTGTGAGCTGCTGCTGCTCCAGCATCCTTGCCCCCAAAACAGTCAGCCGACAGCTGTGTGGCTGAAGTAGACGAAATCCAGCGAAAGTCCTCAACACCTTTTCCAAACGCCCAATTAAGCCAACCAATTATGACTAAATAGACGCACCTTTTTTTTACGAGCATTTCGAAATGAAGTAAAGCACGCCCACGTTCCAGGTCCAGATCCTTGGACTCAAATCATTGCGTAACTAGGCGAGTCAGAAAAGGAAAAACATCTGCTCGACGCGTCCAACTGGCGTTGAAACAATAAAAAAAAAAGGGAAAAGCGAGCAGAACAAACCAGGCGAGGGTTGCGCTCACACCTTGAAGCCAGCGACTCGCGACGCTTAATCAATACCGTGGCCATAAATCAGTAAGGGTAACAGACTGGCTCGCGTCTTCTTCTCGAAAAAAAAACAACAACAGAAAAAACAAATTAAGATCTGGCCCCGCCGATGCCTCACAGCTGTACGTAGTATGTCCTTAGCCCAGTTTTCAGTTCGAAACTCTTTAATTTTTCTTTTTGTTGTTATTAATTACAAGCTAACTTGAACCCGCGTAAATATTTGCTAAAAAAGAAAAACAAAAGTAAATGTCGCACGATATCAATGACCCAACCCTCCTCCTACTCCTTCTCTAACCCCAGAAACCAAAAAAAAAAAACAAAGGCAAATAACCCGCGTGAGAAACGCAAAGCAAGTCTGGACTATTGAAAGGACATGAAATTAGATAAGATTGCTAAAGGCAAATGATTTTTATTTGAAACAAAAAGTTTTAAGATACAAAACAGTTATATGAGATTGATTCAAGTATACGAGATTGTAGTGCAACATCGGGGGAGGAATGACTGTTAAAGTATGTGGCCAGAGATCACCCTCTTAAACTTTTAAAAATTTGCAAAAGTTTCGGTTGGAGGTACGAACTCATCGTACGAACTTAGGTTCAGTTCGAGGACTGATATTAAGAAGCATTGAATCAGAGAATAAAAAGTAACAGAAGTCATGTGGCAGATTGTTCCAAAGGCGAACAACATATATATAGAAATGTTTTCGGACGAGGATAACCGATGTCTTATGCAGACAATATAATGAGTATAGTACGTCGAGATGCAGAGAAATCAAGTTTTTCATAGAGGTTTTTTTTTGGTTCTTTGGTGCTTATAAGCTTATT